>CM036261.1:17877923-18323896 GCA_020698575.1 Bostrychus sinensis | reverse complement strand
ATTTAATCATGATATGTAATCAGTTTTAATATCCCTTATTTTACCTATTTTACATTAATGCTTTTGGGATGTAATGTTATACCTATTATGTGATATTATGTGATATTTGGGCTTACTAAAATGTATGTTAAAAGTTAAAGACAAATTATTTTAAGTATAGGTCAAATACCATTGTGGCCTATGGCCGGGTAAAAAGTTAAAGTGAAGAGACTGTAAGAGGAAGTCTGCACAGCTGCACAGGAAATAGAGGAAGTGCAGATAAGGTTAGTGGAAAGTCCCAGTAGGGGAATTTCCAGTAAGTTCATGAAGTTCATGTGAGGACTTAGTGAGAAGTCCCTGGAAGTGATGTCATATCCCTTGAACTGTATATAAGCTGTGCCATTTTGAGAGCTGGGGTAGACTTTTCTCTACTGAGGGGCGATGCTGTTTTTCATTTACTGAATACTGTTTTACCTAGTTGGTCTGCCGTAGCATGATTCTCTGCTTTTGTTTGGGCATGACTCTTGGTCCTTTTGTATGCTATTCAAGGCTCTTGGGTCCAGGATCCAGAATCTAAGTCAATCTCAGTGTCGGCTTCTATTTCTGAGGGAGTGAGTGTGGGTAATCAGTGTCTGCTGCGTGTTGTTTGGCCGACTTGGTGGCTGTTCCGCGTGCAGTGGTTGCCTGTCGAGATCACTCAAGCTGCCTGATCCTGAACTAGGCCCAGAGATTTGCATAGAGGACTGCTTTCATGTACCAGTCAAAGTTATAATCACGGACTCGTGCTCTGATGACGAAAGCAAATAAACACCCTAAAAAAGACATTTACTGATTGCATTACATTCTTTGCCTCCTTGAGAAAGTCCTTCTGAGCGTTAAATAGTTAATCTGATAATCAACTCAACGTTCTTCGCTTCAGCAAGGTAAGTCTTCTCTCCTTTTTGCACTTTTCATAGCTGGAAGGTCATCCAGCCCTGTGTGGTAAAGGGTTTTAGATAAGGTTATTTGAGTGGCCCGAACAGGGACCTGGAGAATTGACTAATAGAAACGTCAATTGTTCAGGTCATAGATCTAAACCCGGGTGAGGTACCCTGTGGACCTTAATTAACCGTTAAAACTCGAGGGTAGTGGAGAAGAGGAGTGGCCACCCTCCAATTCACTACTCTACAGGCACCCAGTGCGTAAGGTCGCTTAGCTGCGGAGAACAGGCGAGCTCCACTTGCGTCTGGGGAACAAGGGGATTTCTTAACTCTGCTATAGGCGGGGAGGACTAGCGTTCAGTGGGGTTGCAGCCCAGTACAAACACTGATGGGGGTAAGCCATCGTGGTGGTTCAGCCATCACCTAGTTCCTTTTTATCGGTCAGGAAAGTGGTCTCCGAAGAGCGTGGGATTCACTTATATAGGCACACGGTTAGGAGAGCCACGTTTATTAGGAGTGCTACGTGAAACGACCGAATTCAAGTTAGGGTAACACGGGATTAAAGGGAGGGGGGTATACTTGGAAGTAAACAGTATAGCGGTGTGGGTTGAGTAACAAATCAAATGCAATGGAAGACGATGATAACTTCTCAGTAAATCATGAGCTACAGGGAGAAGTTAGCGAATGAGGAAGCGAAGACAAAGAAAAGGAGTCTGAGCCACCGGCTTACATCCCAGGGTATACGAAGACTGGCGCAACTAGCAGGGACTACAGTCCCCCACAGGGAGACATAGCCAAAATGGGCGGAGTGTTCCTGATCAGATCAACACTGCAGGAGGTGGATTGGCCAGGATTAGGGTTCAGGTTACTAGCCATAATTAACTCGGTGAATGTGGATCTGGCACACAACAGAGGCATAGCTAGAGCCATTCGTGACTTATGGCCTCGTGAAATGAATTGGCATCGGACACGGTTGGAGGATTATTTGCCCCTGCCAGAGCATAGTGACACATCATGCTCCCTGCACTGGCAAGGTGACCAGCAATGGGATCCATTTAAGGAAGTGATTCATCATTGTTAGTTGGCAAGAGTAGGGCCGGAGCCCCCGGCACAACAGATGGCAAAGCTGGTGAAATCCTATTTAGGACCTTTGTCACTTTTAGATCACATCCAGGATGAAAGAGAGAGCAAGACCCGCGAAGCCCTAGAAGGAGTAGTAATGACAGTTCATGGGACAGGATATTTCGGGTATGACCTGGAACTGGCAGTACGAGCCACAGTACACAGGGTGTAATATGGTTCAGAGGAGAAAATTAGTGCCCATAGTACTCTGTCCGGATAAAAAGATGGCCCGGAGCCTGGAAAATGAACTGGAAACATTTGCGGCCAGCGAAGTAACCCAATGGGGCTACCTTAAAACTGGGTACAGTAACCCTCATTACACCAAACATGGAGTCTGGGTTATGAAAGTCCCCGATCTGTTAGAATACAAAAGTCCAGGGCTGCTCACGCGTAGTCAGTGTGAAAAAAATTATGTTAGGTGGCAGGGACTCCGCGGACTGGTCTGGATATCACATGCCTAGGGAAGAAGGATTGTTATCTGCAGTAGGGGATAGCTCATATGTACCACCCATGGGGGAAGAGCCAGAGGCCTGCCTCCCAAGATGGAGTGGGGGATTTTTGGATCTTGGAAGGAGCGAACCTCAGCTCCCACTAATAACGGGAACGACAAGCGCGCCAGACCCCCTGTTGCTTCTGTCGTTCTTGTCTAATATTACATTTTACATTAGAAGTAGGTATTACATAGTAACGAGTAATGATAATGTTAAACATTTACCATCACTTCTGTCAGGCCTCAGGGAATGTGATGTACACAGTACTGCAAAGCACACACTCTGAGAATGAAGACTGGAGTCACAATCTGGAATACACAAAAATGAATGTTACAACCGTTACTGGTTGGATTTTTTAAAACCAGCGATATGTCTTTTGAGAGTAAGAAGGAAGCAAAATTACCTAGGAAGAATCCATGGAGCAAAAGGGGGACTTCACAGGTGTGGTCAGCCTGATCCAGGGATCAGAGTGCAGTTGAGTAGAGAAGCTCTAAATGTAAATAGACGGTCAGTAACACTTGACAATTATTAATACCGCCTTGGCTTTGACAGGAATAACATACCGTATTTACCGGACTATAAGTCGCACTTTTTTTCAGTTTCGATGGTCCTGCGACTTATAGTCAGGTGCGACTTGTATATCAAATTTAACATGAACCGAGGAGTAAACATTACCGCCGTGAGAGGGCGCTCTAGGCTTAAGACAACTACTGTTACTAGTATTCAGTGATGCAGAATAAGATTGAGAGCTCAGGGAACTTCCTTAACTTTCTTGTTGGACTTGCTGGCTTGTAATGTTAATTTAGCCTATTCAGCCTCCCAGGTGTGTTTTTTATGCTTTTGTGTAGGTGAATAACTGTTAATGTGTTACGTTAACATACCAGACACCTAATCAGCCAGTTGTTCTGTGTGCTATTGTGTAGGTGAATAACTGTTAATGTGTTACGTTAACATACCGGACACCTATTCAGCCTGTTGTTCTGTGTGCTACTGTGTAGTTGAATAACTTGCCTTTCCAGATTAAATGTCTGTTCTTGGTCTTGGATTTTATAAAAAAAAAAAAAAAAAAATAGGACTTATATATGTTTTTTTCCCCTTCATGACACATTTTTTGACCCATGCGACTTATACTCCAGACTGACTTATAGTCTGTAAAATACGGTACCTTTTCACACAGGTGAAAAGGTACCTTCTTCTCTCTTCAGATTCTGTTCATCTCTCTCACTCTGTTTCACTGCTTCACTTCTTTGCTCTAGAACACAAGGCAAAAAAATAAAAAATAAAAGTCAGCAACTGTCAGCATTAAGAAAAAGCTTTTGTTCTAATTAGGGATGCACCGATACCGATACCGGTATCGGGTATCGGTACCGATACCATGTCCAAGTACTCGTACTCGTATTCATAAAAGTGGCCCGATACCAACAACCGATACCACTTTACAGCGCTGTCACATGACATTCCCCTCTCAGCTGAGCAGTGAGAACTGAGTGGAAGGATTTCAAAGTGAACTGTATGGAGATAAAAGCAAAGCTGAGTCTACATACTGCTTAACCAGACATCCCAAATCATATGTGAGTCCTGAAACTTAAGCAGCTGTCCTTTTGTTGTCCTAGCTGTCCCGAAAATGATATAAGCGGAGTGTGAAGCAGTTGTCTGATAAAACATAAGAAGTACCATTGCTAATTGTGTTAGCTGCTGTATGTCTTGGCGAATCTCCGCTGGTTATGCGCAGATGCTCAATCTGTCTTTAAAATGATTTTAGCGACTGGATAGAGGAGAATCTAAGCTTTAAAATGAGGTATAACATGTCCATATAAAGCAAATTTTAGCCATGGTTAGCTGTGTTCAAACCACTCTGTTGTAAAAATAACTTAGCATCGCAGAGCGAGGATAGACGGCAAAAAGACGACACGGTATGGGATGAATAGTAGTGTGTACAGTAGTGTGACTGTATAAACTATTAAGCAACCCCTATATAAGTACTCGTATCGGTACTCGGTATCGGCGAGTACTTAAATGGAAGTACTCGTACTCGTATCGGTTTGAAAAAAAGTGGTATCGGTGCATCCCTATTTCTAATGTTTGACACAAAATGATGTACCTTGATTTGTACTGTTACTCTCTCCAGCGGTTGTGCCTGCTCTCCCACTCTGATGCGTTTTTTTTGAGGAGGAAGAATGCAGTCGTTGTCTTCCTCCTCCGAGAGCCTCCTCTTTCTTGGCGGCTCAGGACACACTGTGGAAATAAAGCAGCAGTAGCACTTGCAGAGGTCGAGGGTGGTGAGGAACCTGGCTCCGCCCATCTTCTCCAGCAGGTCATCGATTCGATAAATCTAAGAGAAGTGTCCAATTCACGTCAGCAGGTAGGAACAGTTGATCCGTATTAACGAGAAGAGCAGGGGTCAGTGTGGGTCCATGATTTGGACCAGGAGCATAGAGCGGCCCTCACTGGGACATTACCCACAGTGAGAGAGAGCATCATTCGTCAGCCGTCCAGCCTCCTGGAATCAATCACAATATAGAAACACATTTAATAAAACTACAACAACGTGACTTTTGGAGCTGTTTTTGGTAAAGACGACATACCGTCACATGGTTCTGAAATCTCTCAAATCCCAGAACGACTCCAGTGCGTGTTGCTTCTGTCGGTCTTGTCTAATATTACATTTTACATTAGAAGTAGGTATTACATAGTAACGAGTAATGATAATGTTAAACATTTACCATCACTTCTGTCAGGCCTCCGGGGATGTGATGTACACAGTACTGCAAAGCACACTCTGAGAATGAAACACTGGAGTCACAATCTGGAATACACAAAAATTAATGTTACAACCGTTACTGCTAGGACGTTTTCAAAAACTATTATCATGTCTTTGAAGCGTAAGAAAGAGACAAAATTACCAGGGATAAATCCACGGGGCGCAAGGAGGACTTCACGGGTGTGGTCTGCCTGGTCCGGGGATCAGAGTGCAGTTGAGTGGAGAAGCTCTAAATGTAAACAGACGGTAACTAACACTTGATAATTATTAATACTGCCTTGGCTTTGACAGAAATAGCATACCTTTTCACACAGGTGTGTTCTTTTCTTCTCTCTTCTGCTCATCTCTCTCTCGCTCTCTCTCTGTTTAACTGTTTCTCTTCTGTGCTCTAAAACACATAGCAAAAAGTTAGCAAATGTCAGCATTAAGCATTTGTTCTAATGTTTGACACAAAATATGTACCTTCATTTGTACGGTTACTCTCTCCCGTGGTTGTGCCCGCTCTCACACTCTGATGCGTTTCTTCTGAGGCGGAACAGTGCAGTCGTCGTCATCCTCCTCCGAGAGCCTCCTCTTTCTTGGCGGCTCAGGGCACAGTGAAGAAACGTTACCAAAGCGGCAGAGGACGGACGTCAGCATGTGACCGTCAGGATGGTAGTCTGTCACTCTCCAGCGGTTTGGTAACTTAGTACCGTCAGGCTGGTACACAGGAGGGATGACTCTGGTGACAATCTTGTCCTCTATAGTCACTCTACGAATGCAGCAGTGGCGGGTGAGTCTCAGGGAAGAGAGAACCTCGGAGTGAGCGGGGATCTGGAACGTCTGAGGAGCAGAGGGCGGGGTGGGCCGCAGCAGACCGGCAGGCTGGTCCAGCAGAACAGAAGGCCTGGTGTTCTCCCGCTGCTGTCTGCCAGAGAAGATCGAGAACAGGTCGACCTCCTCATCCAGCTCAAAGGGGGAGAAGAGGGTGGTCGGGCGGAAGAAGCCTCTGTAGGGGACCCTGGGATAGTCTGAGGAGCCGGTGACCAGGTTGTGGTACAGGCTCAGACAGGTGTCCTTCATGGAGCTGATGCTGGGGCTGCTCAGAGGACGGTTCCTCAGGTTGTGCACGACCAGCTGCAGGACTGAACAGGGCAGTGGCAGAGCAGCTACGGAGAGAAACAAGCACTGGTCAGAAAGACCGGAGCACAGTTTGAATGATTTATCAGCACAAGACCACATCAACATCCTCTTAAAATGTAGAAATAATATGTAAGGATGAAAGAATCGGTAATCCGCTGAAAAATTTATATTATCCAGTTTATGTTATGATCACTTGACAACCGTATAAGTCATGACTGTACAAAAAGTCATGCAAGTAAAGATGGCAATCTGATCTTCAGACAACTACAGGCCAAAAATAACAAAAGTCAATACTCCAATGAGTGTAAATGCACGATGCAGTAGGCCAGCTTTTCTCTGCTTCAATGTGAACAGACAAATCCTACACACTGAGACACTGAATTTTATTAACAGACAAGGTGAGGAGAAGCAAATGAGAACACTAATAATATTTACAGGTGTGGCATGTGACCCTTTTCTGGAGAACAAATCAAAATAGTACAGCGCGCACGTGACCAACAGTCATGACGTCATTAAATTCTTAAAAGTTTTCCTCGGCGCCATCTTGGCCCTATACTTTCAATGTTAAATTCAGCAGGTTTTGGCACTTCCAAAAATCACTCTAGCTTCTACAATTTCCCAGTTTTTGCAATTTGTACATCTTCCGCAACAAATTCACAAATTATATCAACAATTTCCTCAAAAAAAAAATACATTTTTGGGCTGGTATTTATCAAAATCGGAGTAGTTTTTTTATTTACCATAGCGGACATCCAGTCCCCTAATATCGAGGGCCAGCACGTGAGTCTCGTGTCTAAAACCAGCAGGAGGCATAGCTGAGCTGGAGATGTGAGACTTTTCGGTGGAGTTAAAGAGTTTTCACTCAGATAATGAAGGGTTTTGTGGAGAGTTGTGTGGTCTTCGATCAGTTCGTCGCTCAAGTGAACAATGAACTTAAGAGAACGTTTACTGCTAATATTACCATGACTACTACGTCCTTCATAACGTGGGGTTTCCTCAACACAGGCCTAAGCGTTTATCATTATTAACTAACAAACTAGTGCTGGTGTATCTGACACAATACATAAAGAGTGGAAAATAACAAAGATCAAACGCATTTTCTTAGCCTATTAGGCTAAATGTCAACAAACGTTACTTTTGTACGTTTTAATCTCTCATCGATAAAATAAAAATATTAAAGGTTTCTTAGTAAATAGCCTATTTTTCAAGACGATTGTATTCTGTAGTGGTCTTTGCTACACTTAGTTTTAATTTGTGTATAGGCTACTACAATTTGACACTGTGAACTGTTCAAACCAGCTAAGCCTACTTTTACCACTAGGAGTCAGCACAAACCAGATTTCCATCTAGTCTAGTAGTGTTATGTTCACGTTATGCTTAAACAGGTGCTGTTATGTCCTGAATATGAACACTAGCATATCCCCCTGAACGAAGTATGACACTTTGACTGGTGATTTTTAGATTTAATGGCAGTAAATCCTTAAACCGACCAGTAAGAGCTGGAGAAACACAAACAACCGTGGGTAAATACTAAGTGCAATACACAAAACAAATACCTTGACACATAGGATAGAAAGACAAAATTACCAGCAATATTCCCTATCAAACCAAAAAAAACGTACCTTGTGCCTCTTCACAGGGCTGGCTACAAAAGCCATGTTTATTTTCCTCCGTAAACTTTCCCGTTTTACCGTCTTTTCGATGTCAAGCGAATTCGCGGTAAAAGCGCTACAACAGGAAATACTTCTTCAAAATAAAAATGCACAATGTCAAAACAGGAAGTCACCCGTAACCAAGACAAAATAATACTACATGTCAAAATAAAGTGTCAAGAGTGTTTCTCGCAAATGTACAACATACTCTGGGTTATTTACATTACATCTTTGTTTACCTGAGATAACTCCAGCAAGCATTTTTTTCATGGTCAAAGTTAAAAATTGTCAGTATTATTATTGTTTTTTATTATTATTATTATTATTATTTTTTTTTTTTCCAGATATTTCTTCTAAATTCAAATCTTGAGAAAATGACACATGTAGATGCAAGACAGCAGTCTTAAGTTTCTTATAACAATGAATCAACCTGATAAGTCTAAGATAGCTTTATCATATAACCCGGAGTAGTCCACCTGGGGGTTGTGGGGCAAGTTGTCACATACAAAACCTCATTTGTAAACCAGAACATTACCTAGTTCACTGAATAATATTCACATTATTAAGGCAACATATGTGACCGGGGTTTAGTCTTACAACAGTATAATCACTAGAACACAATTGACACCTTTACCTTTTGTAGCTACCTCTCTTTTTAATGCCCATGGGCCTGAGCAGCAACCATAACTTACAGTTAGGTCCATAAGTATTTGGACTCTGACACAAGTTTTGTTATTCGAGCTGTAAACCCAAAGTTGTTCAAAATACAGTTATATAACTCATATGTGCTGAAGGTGCAGACTCTCAGCTGTAATTTGAGAGTATCCTCGCCGGAATCGGACAAAGGGTTTAGGAATTACCCTTCCTAAACCAAATTACTATTGAGCCTCTTTTCCAGAGTCTCAAAAGTAATTGCACAGTTGCTTCAAACGCTATTTCCTGAGCTGGATTGTAATAAGCGTGACAACATGCCCTGGTCTCCACTACTTAGTGGCTGTTTTTATAACTTATGCCAAATATACAGTGCCGTTGAGTGCCCCAGTACATACATTTTCAGGAGGGAACCAGCAAAGTCCCACTGAGATGACCTTTTGTACAGGTTTTTGATGGTACGGTCACCAGAGGACCTGGTGAAAACCTAGGCAGGCCTGTAGGAATATGCAAACGCCACACAAAGGCCCTGCTTGGTCCAGGGTTCGAACTCAGAACCAGAGCTGTTTCTCTTTGCACGACTAAACTACCCAGTATAAATAATGTCTATTTTTCCAAAATAGATATTTTGCATTGTTTTTGTGTAAAATCATGATTCCCAACATGCCACTATCTGCTTGTACTGATACATTTTCTTAGGTCTATTTAATAATACATATAGTCAAATATACTGACTTTAATAGTAATACATAAATATTATGAGGACAACTTGATGAATGGTTAAATTTGGTAGATTTATTGCATTTACACCATAAGTAGTTCATGTTAAAACAGTGCAATCTGCACTATGGTTATAAATAAATGCAAAATAAAAGACGTATACGAGTCCATTTCATGTCAGCAGGAAGACACAGTTCATCCGTATAAACGAGAGGAGCAGGGGTCAGTGTGGGTCCATAGTTTGGGCCAGGAGCATAGAGCGGCCCTCACTGGGACATTACCCACAGTGAGAGAGAGCATCATTCTTCAGCCGTTCAGCCTCCTGCAATCAACCACAATATAGAAACACATTTAATAAAACTGCAACAACCTGACCTGTGGAGCCGTTTTTGGTAAAGAGGACATACCGTCACATGGTTCCGAAATCTCTCAAATCCCAGAACGACTCCAGTGCGTGTTGCTTCTGTCGTTCTTGTCTAATATTACATTTTACATTAGAAGTAGGTATTACATAGTAACGAGTAATGATAATGTTAAACATTTACCATCACTTCTGTCAGGCCTCCGGGAATGTGATGTACACAGTACTGCAAAGCACACACTCTGAGAATGAAGACTGGAGTCACAATCTGGAATACACAAAAATGAATGTTACAACCGTTACTGGTTGGATTTTTTAAAACCAGCGATAGGTCTTTGGAGAGTAAGAAGGAAGCAAAATTACCTAGGAAGAATCCATGGAGCAAGAGGAGGACTTCACAGGTGTGGTCAGCCTGATCCAGGGATCAGAGTGCAGTTGAGTAGAGAAGCTCTAAATGTAAATAGACGGTCAGTAACACTTGACAATTATTAATACCGCCTTGGCTTTGACAGGAATAACATACCGTATTTACCGGACTATAAGTCGCACTTTTTTTTCATAATTTCGATGGTCCTGCGACTTATAGTCAGGTGCGACTTGTATATCAAATTTAACATGAACCCAGGAGTAAACATTACCGCCGTGAGAGGGCGCTCTAGGCTTGTGACAACTACTGTTACTAGTATTCAGTGATGCAGAATAAGATTGAGAGCTCAGGGAACTTCCTTAACTTTCTTGTTGGACTTGCTGGCTTGTAATGTTAATTTAGCCTATTCAGCCTCCCAGGTATGTTTTTTATGCTATTGTGTAGGTGAATAACTGTTAATGTGTTACGTTAACATACCGGACACCTATTCAGCCTGTTGTTCTGTGTGCTACTGTGTAGTTGAATAACTTGCCTTTCCAGATTAAATGTCTGTTCTTGGTCTTGGATTTTATAAAAGAAATAAATAAATAGGACTTATATATGTTTTTTTCCTCTTCATGACACATTTTTTAACCCATGCGACTTATACTCCAGACTGACTTATAGTCTGTAAAATACGGTACCTTTTCACACAGGTGAAAAGGTACCTCTTCAGATTCTGTTCATCTCTCTCACTCTGTTTCACTGCTTCACTTCTTTGCTCTAGAACACAAGGCAAAAAAATCTAAAATAAAAGTCAGCAACTGTCAGCATTAAGAAAAAGCTTTTGTTCTAATGTTTGACACAAAATGATGTACCTTCATTTGTACTGTTACTCTCTCCAGCGGTTGTGCCTGCTCTCCCACTCTGATGCGTTTCTTTTGAGGAGGAAGAATGCAGTCGTTGTCTTCCTCCTCCGAGAGCCTCCTCTTTCTTGGCGGCTCAGGACACACTGTGGAAATAAAGCAGCAGTAGCACTTGCAGAGGTCGAGGGTGGTGAGGAACCTGGCTCCGCCCATCTTCTCCAGCAGGTCATCGATTCGATAAATGTAAGAGAAGTGTCCAATTCACATCAGCAGGTAGGAACAGTTGATCCGTATTAACGAGAAGAGCAGGGGTCAGTGTGGGTCCATGATTTGGACCAGGAGCATAGAGCGGCCCTCACTGGGACAATACCCACAGTGAGAGAGAGCATCATTCGTCAGCCGTCCAGCCTCCTGCAATCAACCACAATATAGAAACGCATTTAATAAAACTGCAACAACCTGACTTTTGAAGCCGTTTTTGGTAAAGACGACATACCGTCACATGGTTCTGAAATCTCTCAAATCCCAGAACGACTCCAGTGCGTGTTGCTTCTGTCGTTCTTGTCTAATATTACATTTTACATTAGAAGTAGGTATTACATAGTAACGAGTAATGATAATGTTAAACATTTACCATCACTTCTGTCAGGCCTCCGGGAATGTGATGTACACAGTACTGCAAAGCACACACTCTGAGAATGAAAACTGGAGTCACAGTCTGTCATCTGGAATACACAAAAATTAATGCTACAACCTTACTGGTTGGATTTAAAAAAAAAAATTATTATGTCTTAGGAGCGTGAGAAAGAGACAAAATTACCTGGGATAGATCCATGGAGCACAAGGAGAACTTCACAGGTGTGGTCTGCCTGGTCCAGGGATAAGAGTGAGTGGAGAAGCTCTACATGTAAACAGACGGTAACTAACACCTGATAATTCTTAATACTGCCTTGGCTTTGACAGAAATAACATACCTTTTCACACAGGTGTGTTCTTTTCTTCTCTCTTCTGCTCATCTCTCGCTCGCTCTCTCTGTTTAACTGTTTCTCTTCTCGGCTCTAAACACACAGCAAAAAGTCAGCAAATGTCAGCATTAAGCGGAAGCTTTTCTTCTAATGTTTGACACAAAATATGTACCTTCATTTGTACGGTTACTCTCTCCCGTGGTTGTGCCCACTCTCACACTCTGATGCGTTTCTCCTGAGGAGCAAGAGTGCAGTCGTCGACCTCCTCCTCCGAGAGCCTCCTCTTTCTTGGCGGCTCAGGGCACAGTGAAGAAACGTTACCAAAGCGGCAGAGGACGGACCTGAGCATGTGCCAGTCAGGATGGTAGTCTGTCACTCTCCAGCGGTTTGACAGCTTGGTACCCTCAGGCTGGTACACAGGAGAGATGACTCTGGTGACAATCGTGTCCTCTACAGTCACTCTACGGATGCAGCAGTGGCGAGTGAGTCTCAGGGAAGAGAGCCACTCGGGGTGAGCGGGCATCTGGAAGGTCTGAGCAGCAGAGGGCGGGGTGGGCCGCAGCAGACCTGCAGCCTGTTGTTCTCGCGCTGCTGTCTGCCAGAGAAGATCGAGAACAGGTCGACCTCCTCATCCAGCTCAAAGGGGGAGAAGAGGGTGGTCGGGAAGAAGAAGCCTCTGTAGGGGACCCTGGGATAGTCTGAGGAGCCGATGACCAGGTTGTGGTACAGGCTCAGACAGGTGTCCCTCATGGAGCTGACGCCGGGGCTGCTCACGGGACGGTTCCTCAAGTTGTGCTGCAGGACTGAACAGGGCAGTGGTCGGACCTCGCCTCGTCCCAGCCGGTAGCCCAGGTACCTTGCTTCTTCCCTGGCCCACTGACAACACTTGGCAGGATTCAGTGTCAGTCCTGCCTGTTCAATCTTGCTGAGGACTCGTTTCAGGTGGTGTCGATGCTCCTCCCCAGTGTCACTGTAGATGACCGCGTCATCCAGGCAGGCAGCGCTGCAGTCCTCACACCCGTGCAGAACACGGTCCATCAGCCTCTGGAAGGTGGCGGGTGCTCCATGGAGACCAAGGGCAGCACAGTGAACTGAAAGAGGCCAGCAGGGATCTGGAAGGCGGCGTAAGGGCGGCTGGACTCTTCCAGGGGCACCTGCCAGTAGCCCTCGCAGAGGTCGAGGGTGGTGATAACCCTGGCCCGGCAGATCTTTTCGAGCAGGTCATCTATTCGATAAATGTAAAATAAGAGCCCAGTTCATGTCAGCAGGAAGGAACAGTTCAACCGTATAAACCAGAGGAGCAGGGGTCAGCGTGGGTCCATGGTTCGGGCTAGGAGCACAGAGCGGCCCTCACTGGGACATCACCCACAGTGAGAGAGAGCATCACTCTTCAGCCATTAAGCCTCCTGGAATCAATCACAATATAGAAACACATTTAATAAAACTACAACAACGTGACTTTTGGAGCTGTTTTATGTAAAGACGACATACCGTCACATGGTTCTGAAATCTCTCAAATCCCAGAACGACTCCAGTGCGTGTTGCTTCTGTCGGTCTTGTCTAATATTACAATTTACCTTAGAAGTAGGTATTACATAGTAACGAGTAATGATAATGTTAAACATTTACCATCACTTCTGTCAGGCCTCCGGGGATGTGATGTACACAGTACTGCAAAGCACACACTCTGAGAATGAAACACTGGAGTCACAATCTGGAATACACAAAAATTAATGTTACAACCGTTACTGCTAGGACGTTTTCAAAAACTATTATCATGTCTTTGAAGCGTAAGAAAGAGACAAAATTACCAGGGATAAATCCACGGGGCGCAAGGAGGACTTCACGGGTGTGGTCTGCCTGGTCCGGGGATCAGAGTGCAGTTGAGTGGAGAAGCTCTAAATGTAAACAGACGGTAACTAACACTTGATAATTATTAATACTGCCTTGGCTTTGACAGAAATAGCATACCTTTTCACACAGGTGTGTTCTTTTCTTCTCTCTTCTGCTCATCTCTCTCTCGCTCTCTCTCTGTTTAACTGTTTCTCTTCTGTGCTCTAAAACACATAGCAAAAAGTTAGCAAATGTCAGCATTAAGCATTTGTTCTAATGTTTGACACAAAATATGTACCTTCATTTGTACGGTTACTCTCTCCTGTGGTTGTGCCCGCTCTCACACTCTGATGCGTTTCTTCTGAGGAGGAACAGTGCAGTCGTCGTCCTCCTCCTCCGAGAGCCTCCTCTTTCTTGGCGGCTCAGGGCACAGTGAAGAAACGTTACCAAAGCGGCAGAGGACGAACCTGAGCATGTGCCAGTCAGGATGGTAGTCTGTCACTCTCCAGCGGTTTGACAGCTTGGTACCCTCAGGCTGGTACACAGGAGAGATAACTCTGGTGACAATCGTGTCCTCTACAGTCACTCTACGGATGCAGCAGTGGCGAGTGAGTCTCAGGGAAGAGAGCCACTCGGGGTGAGCGGGCATCTGGAAGGTCTGAGCAGCAGAGGGCGGGGTGGGCCGCAGCAGACCTGCAGCCTGGTGTTCTCGCGCTGCTGTCTGCCAGAGAAGATCGAGAACAGGTCGACCTCCTCATCCAGCTCAAAGGGGGAGAAGAGGGTGGTCGGGCGGAAGAAGCCTCTGTAGGGGACCCTGGGATAGTCTGAGGAGCCGGTGACCAGGTTGTGGTACAGGCTCAGACAGGTGTCCTTCATGGAGCTGATGCTGGGGCTGCTCAGAGGACGGTTCCTCAGGTTGTGCACGACCAGCTGCAGGACTGAACAGGGCAGTGGCAGAGCAGCTACGGAGAGAAACAAGCACTGGTCAGAAAGACCGGAGCACAGTTTGAATGATTTATCAGCACAAGACCACATCAACATCCTCTTAAAATGTAGAAATAATATGTAAGGATGAAAGAATCGGTAATCCGCTGAAAAATTTATATTATCCAGTTTATGTTATGATCACTTGACAACCGTATAGTCATGACTGTACAAAAAGTAATGCAAGTAAAGATGGCAATCTGATCTTCAGACAACTACAGGCCAAAAATAACAAAAGTCAATACTCCAATGAGTGTAAATGCACGATGTAGTAGGCCAGCTTTTCTCTGCTTCAATGTGAACAGACAAATCCTACACACTGAGACACTGAATTTTATTAACAGACAAGGTGAGGAGAAGCAAATGAGAACACTAATAATATTTACAGGTGTGGCATGTGACCCTTTTCTGGAGAACAAATCAAAATAGTACAGCGCGCACGTGACCAACAGTCATGACGTCATTAAATTCTTAAAAGTTTTCCTCGGCGCCATCTTGGCCCTATACTTTCAATGTTAAATTCAGCAGGTTTTGGCACTTCCAAAAATCACTCTAGCTTCCACAATTTCCCAGTTTTTGCAATTTGTACATCTTCCGCAACAAATTCACAAATTATATCAACAATTTCCTCAAAAAAAATACGTTTTTGGGCTGGTATTTATCAAAATCGGAGTAGTTTTTTTATTTACCATAGCGGACATCCAGTCCCCTAATATCGAGGGCCAGCACGTGAGTCTCGTGTCTAAAACCAGCAGGAGGCATAGCTGAGCTGGAGATGTGAGACTTTTCGGTGGAGTTAAAGAGTTTTCACTCAGATAATGAAGGGTTTTGTGGAGAGTTGTGTGGTCTTCGATCAGTTCGTCGCTCAAGTGAACAATGAACTTAAGAGAACGTTTACTGCTAATATTACCATGACTACTACGTCCTTCATAACGTGGGGTTTCCTCAACACAGGCCTAAGCGTTTATCATTATTAACTAACAAACTAGTGCTGGTGTATCTGACACAATACATAAAGAGTGGAAAATAACAAAGATCAAACGCATTTTCTTAGCCTATTAGGCTAAATGTCAACAAACGTTACTTTTGTACGTTTTAATCTCTCATCGATAAAATAAAAATATTAAAGGTTTCTTAGTAAATAGCCTATTTTTCAAGACGATTGTATTCTGTAGTGGTCTTTGCTACACTTAGTTTTAATTTGTGTATAGGCTACTACAATTTGACACTGTGAACTGTTCAAACCAGCTAAGCCTACTTTTACCACTAGGAGTCAGCACAAACCAGATTTCCATCTAGTCTAGTAGTGTTATGTTCACGTTATGCTTAAACAGGTGCTGTTATGTCCTGAATATGAACACTAGCATATCCCCCTGAACGAAGTATGACACTTTGACTGGTGATTTTTAGATTTAATGGCAGTAAATCCTTAAACCGACCAGTAAGAGCTGGAGAAACACAAACAACCGTGGGTAAATACTAAGTGCAATACACAAAACAAATACCTTGACACATAGGATAGAAAGACAAAATTACCAGCAATATTCCCTATCAAACCAAAAAAAACGTACCTTGTGCCTCTTCACAGGGCTGGCTACAAAAGCCATGTTTATTTTCCTCCGTAAACTTTCCCGTTTTACCGTCTTTTCGATGTCAAGCGAATTCGCGGTAAAAGCGCTACAACAGGAAATACTTCTTCAAAATAAAAATGCACAATGTCAAAACAGGAAGTCACCCGTAACCAAGACAAAATAATACTACATGTCAAAATAAAGTGTCAAGAGTGTTTCTCGCAAATGTACAACATACTCTGGGTTATTTACATTACATCTTTGTTTACCTGAGATAACTCCAGCAAGCATTTTTTTCATGGTCAAAGTTAAAAATTGTCAGTATTATTATTGTTTTTTATTATTATTATTATTTATTTTATTTTTTTTCCAGATATTTCTTCTAAATTCAAATCTTGAGAAAATGACACATGTAGATGCAAGACAGCAGTCTTAAGTTTCTTATAACAATGAATCAACCTGATAAGTCTAAGATAGCTTTATCATATAACCCGGAGTAGTCCACCTGGGGGTTGTGGGGCAAGTTGTCACATACAAAACCTCATTTGTAAACCAGAACATTACCTAGTTCACTGAATAATATTCACATTATTAAGGCAACATATGTGACCGGGGTTCAGTCTTACAACAGTATAATCACTAGAACACAATTGACACCTTTACCTTTTGTAGCTACCTCTCTTTTTAATGCCCATGGGCCTGAGCAGCAACCATAACTTACAGTTAGGTCCATAAGTATTTGGACTCTGACACAAGTTTTGTTATTCGAGCTGTAAACCCAAAGTTGTTCAAAATACAGTTATATAACTCATATGTGCTGAAGGTGCAGACTCTCAGCTGTAATTTGAGAGTATCCTCGCCGGAATCGGACAAAGGGTTTAGGAATTACCCTTCCTAAACCAAATTACTATTGAGCCTCTTTTCCAGAGTCTCAAAAGTAATTGCACAGTTGCTTCAAACGCTATTTCCTGAGCTGGATTGTAATAAGCGTGACAACATGCCCTGGTCTCCACTACTTAGTGGCTGTTTTTATAACTTATGCCAAATATACAGTGCCGTTGAGTGCCCCAGTACATACATTTTCAGGAGAGAACCAGCAAAGTCCCACTGAGATGACCTTTTGTACAGGTTTTTGATGGTACGGTCACCAGAGGACCTGGTGAAAACCTAGGCAGGCCTGTAGGAATATGCAAACTCCACACAAAGGGCCTGCTTGGTCCAGGGTTCGAACTCAGAACCAGAGCTGTTTCTCTTTGCACGACTAAACTACCCAGTATAAATAATGTCTATTTTTCCAAAATAGATATTTTGCATTGTTTTTGTGTAAAATCATGATTCCCAACATGCCACTATCTGCTTTTACTGATACATTTTCTTAGGTCTATTTAATAATACATATAGTCAAATATACTGACTTTAATAGTAATAAATAAATATTATGAGGACAACTTGATGAATGGTTAAATTTGGTAGATTTATTGCATTTACACCATAAGTAGTTCATGTTAAAACAGTGCAATCTGCACTATGGTTATAAATAAATGCAAAATGAAAGACGTATACGAGTCCATTTCATGTCAGCAGGAAGACACAGTTCATCCGTATAAACGAGAGGAGCAGGGGTCAGTGTGGGTCCATAGTTTGGGCCAGGAGCACAGAGCGGCCCTCACTGGGACATTACCCACAGTGAGAGAGAGCATCATTCTTCAGCCGTTCAGCCTCCTGCAATCAACCACAATATAGAAACACATTTAATAAAACTGCAACAACCTGACCTGTGGAGCCGTTTTTGGTAAAGAGGACATACCGTCACATGGTTCCGAAATCTCTCAAATCCCAGAACGACTCCAGTGCGTGTTGCTTCTGTCGTTCTTGTCTAATATTACATTTTACATTAGAAGTAGGTATTACATAGTAACGAGTAATGATAATGTTAAACATTTACCATCACTTCTGTCAGGCCTCCGGGAATGTGATGTACACAGTACTGCAAAGCACACACTCTGAGAATGAAGACTGGAGTCACAATCTGGAATACACAAAAATTAATGTTAAAACCGTTACTGGTTGGATTTTTGAAAACCAGCGATAGGTCTTTGGAGAGTAAGAAGGAAGCAAAATTACCTAGGAAGAATCCATGGAGCAAGAGGAGGACTTCACAGGTGTGGTCAGCCTGATCCAGGGATCAGAGTGCAGTTGAGTAGAGAAGCTCTAAATGTAAATAGACGGTCAGTAACACTTGACAATTATTAATACCGCCTTGGCTTTGACAGGAATAACATACCGTATTTACCGGACTATAAGTCGCACTTTTTTTTCATAGTTTCGATGGTCCTGCGACTTATAGTCAGGTGCGACTTGTATATCAAATTTAACATGAACCCAGGAGTAAACATTACCGCCGTGAGAGGGCGCTCTAGGCTTGTGACAACTACTGTTACTAGTATTCAGTGATGCAGAATAAGATTGAGAGCTCAGGGAACTTCCTTAACTTTCTTGTTGGACTTGCTGGCTTGTAATGTTAATTTAGCCTATTCAGCCTCCCAGGTATGTTTTTTATGCTATTGTGTAGGTGAATAACTGTTAATGTGTTACGTTAACATACCGGACACCTATTCAGCCTGTTGTTCTGTGTGCTACTGTGTAGTTGAATAACTTGCCTTTCCAGATTAAATGTCTGTTCTTGGTCTTGGATTTTATAAAAGAAATAAATAAATAGGACTTATATATGTTTTTTTCCTCATCATGACACATTTTTTGACCCATGCGACTTATACTCCAGACTGACTTATAGTCTGTAAAATACGGTACCGTGTGAAAAGGTACCTCTTCAGATTCTGTTCATCTCTCTCACTCTGTTTCACTGCTTCACTTCTTTGCTCTAGAACACAAGGCAAAAAAATCTAAAATAAAAGTCAGCAACTGTCAGCATTAAGAAAAAGCTTTTGTTCTAATGTTTGACACAAAATGATGTACCTTCATTTGTACTGTTACTCTCTCCAGCGGTTGTGCCTGCTCTCCCACTCTGATGCGTTTCTTTTGAGGAGGAAGAATGCAGTCGTTGTCTTCCTCCTCCGAGAGCCTCCTCTTTCTTGGCGGCTCAGGACACACTGTGGAAATAAAGCAGCAGTAGCACTTGCAGAGGTCGAGGGTGGTGAGGAACCTGGCTCCGCCCATCTTCTCCAGCAGGTCATCGATTCGATAAATGTAAGAGAAGTGTCCAATTCACGTCAGCAGGTAGGAACAGTTGATCCGTATTAACGAGAAGAGCAGGGGTCAGTGTGGGTCCATGATTTGGACCAGGAGCATAGAGCGGCCCTCACTGGGACAATACCCACAGTGAGAGAGAGCATCATTCGTCAGCCGTCCAGCCTCCTGCAATCAACCACAATATAGAAACGCATTTAATAAAACTGCAACAACCTGACTTTTGAAGCCGTTTTTGGTAAAGACGACATACCGTCACATGGTTCCGAAATCTCTCAAATCCCAGAACGACTCCAGTGCGTGTTGCTTCTGTCGTTCTTGTCTAATATTACATTTTACATTAGAAGTAGGTATTACATAGTAACGAGTAATGATAATGTTAAACATTTACCATCACTTCTGTCAGGCCTCCGGGAATGTGATGTACACAGTACTGCAAAGCACACACTCTGAGAATGAAAACTGGAGTCACAGTCTGTCATCTGGAATACACAAAAATTAATGCTACAACCGTTACTGGTTGGATTAAAAAAAAATACTATTATATCTTAGGAGCGTGAGAAAGAGACAAAATTACCTGGGATAGATCCATGGAGCACAAGGAGAACTTCACAGGTGTGGTCTGCCTGGTCCAGGGATAAGAGTGAGTGGAGAAGCTCTAAATGTAAACGGACGGTAACTAACACCTGATAATTCTTAATACTGCCTTGGCTTTGACAGAAATAACATACCTTTTCACACAGGTGTGTTCTTTTCTTCTCTCTTCTGCTCATCTCTCGCTCGCTCTCTCTGTTTAACTGTTTCTCTTCTCGGCTCTAAACACACAGCAAAAAGTCAGCAAATGTCAGCATTAAGCGGAAGCTTTTCTTCTAATGTTTGACACAAAAATATGTACCTTCATTTGTACGGTTACTCTCTCCCGTGGTTGTGTCCGCTCTCACACTCTGATGCGTTTCTCCTGAGGAGCAAGAGTGCAGCAGACCGGCAGGCTGGTCCAGCAGAGAAGAAGGCCTGGTGTTCTCGCGCTGCTGTCCGCCAGAGAAGATTGAGAACAGGTCTACCTCCTCATCCAGCTCAAAGGGGCAGAAGAGGGTGGTCGGGAAGAAGAAGCCTCTGTAGGGGACCCTGGGATAGTCTGAGGAGCCGATGACCAGGTTGTGGTACAGGCTCAGACAGGTGTCCCTCATGGAGCTGACGCTGGGGCTGCTCACGGGACGGTTCCTCAAGTTGTGCGCGACCAGCTGCAGGACTGAACAGGGCAGTGGTCGGACCTCGCCTCGTCCCAGCCGGTAGCCCAGGTACCTTGCTTCTTCCCTGACCCACTGACAACACTTGGCAGGATTCAGTGTCAGTCCTGCCTGTTCGATCTTGCTGAGGACTCGTTTTCCCGGATCTACCTCAACCCACTCACCTGTCTGGATGAGGCCCCTGCTGCATCCTGAATTTCCCGGACCTATCTCGCCCCACTCACCTGTCTGGATGAGGCCCACCTGCTGCATCCTATGGACTTCCTCAACCTACCTCACCCCACTCCCTGGATGAATCCTTACAGAGCTGATCTATGATCCTATAGATGAGGTAATGAACTAACAGTCCTAGACACATTGCCTGTCCGTCCTGGGAGAGGATATCTCCTTCAGTTGGGCTCCATAAGGTTTCTTCTTTTTTCCTGCAGCTGGGTTTTTTTTTAGCACCTTTTCTTTACCGTGAAAGAGGGTCTTAAGACAGGAGTGTCCTTGGTCTGTTTAGTGTAGTTATTGTTTGTGTTGTCTGATTGTGTGTTTATGTTTGATCAACTGTTGTGAAGCCCTTTGAGGCGACTTTTGTTGTGATACTGGGCTATACAAATAAATCTGAATTTAATTGAATTGTATAGTGGTAGATCAACAAACAGAGTTCAATCTTGAGAAGGGAGCAATTTGTTGGCGTAGTGCCGTCACCGGTCTGAGCAACTTGCGCAGAGAAGCCTTCCGATCTTGGGATGCCACCGAAACGCTGCCGTTCAAGGTCTTCACACAGTTTTTATAGTATGAGATCAAAGAATGCAGTACAATAAATCTATGGCTAGGTCCATCTTATACATATCATGTTTTTCCGGACAGTTAGTCTGTTTTTTGTATCTCCTGAGAACAGGAGGATACCGGACGTTACACCTGATAAGCCTAAATTTTGTTTACGAGTCAGGCCAAACCTTTCTTTCTGCCCAAACCGACTAGATAGGATGGACCTTGGGCTCTAATCAACTGGCGTGACTCCAGCTAGTGGATAGAAACAGTATCCATCTAAAAGTTAAGCAGGAACATTATTAACACTCAGTATAAACTATAGTTGTTCTACAGATGGCTAAATAAGGCTTGGAACATAAAGTGAATTCACCCTTTACCAGAAGTGATTAACCACACGGAAACTATTGTCTAACAAAAACACAGCAGTACCTACTCTTAAAATCATAAGAACAGTGATAGCGTGATAATACGTGCATACGTGTATGGAGGCATAATCTAAGAATTTTATTGATACTCAGGGCCTAAACTAGGGCAATCACATATAATACTTTAGCAACCATAAATTTAACCTTAGCTTTAGAATTTTGTGATTTTTTTGATATCAGGCCTCAAATGAAGAACATAACAGAAAATGTTGCTTTCATCACTAGATTCATTATGGAAGTGTCCAGTCATTATAATCAGGGGAAATGTACCCTACTTGAGAAATGGGCTGCAGCATGTCAGCCACACTTTTCTGCTCACGGGTATCGACCTTATGACCTTGGCTTTATTAGCAACATGCTCTAACCAACTGAGGTAACCGGCCTGTTTTAGCTGTGACACAGCTCTTTGGTGCTTTTGTTCATGAAGACAGGCAAAAGGGGCTCATTCTCTACAGCACAAGGCAGGAGATTCTGTTCAAAGCAGTGCTAAATTGCTTCAGGAAACTAGAGGGTAGGACAGTTTAATTTATTCATCTGTGGAGAAGTGGATAAAACAGGGAGCTCACCCACACCTTACCCTTCCATGTAAAGGTTAGGTCAATGGTTGTCCATCCAACCAGAGCCTTAACTCTAAAAAGTGTAGTAAGGCCTCAAGTGAAGAACATGGCAGAAGTTGTTTTCACTGGAGCTTTTATCGCGAGATTCATTAAGAAAGTGTACAGTCATGATAATGAGGGGAAACGTACCTAACCTAAGAAATGGGCTTACGCATGTGTGCCACACATTTCTACAATTTACTTCAGCAGCATTGTATATCATTAGGCAGCATCAAACGAGCAATCAGGCTTGATTTCCAAGCTTTGTCATCCAAGAACTAAACTTTTAACCAAACCAAAGACTTTGTCTGTCAAAATCTGCTGGCCAGTATGGGGATCGAACCCATGACCTTGGCGTTATTAGCACCACGCTCTAACCAGCTGAGCTAACCGGCCTGTTTTAGCCGTTGAAAAGCTCTTTGGTGCTTTTGTTCATGAAGACAGGCAAGAGGGGCTCATTCTCTACCGCACAAGCCACGAGATTCTGTTCAAAGCAGTGCTAAGGTTGCTTCAGGAAACTAGAGGGTAGGGCAGTTTAATTTATTCATCTGTGGAGATGTGGATAAAACAGGGAGCTCACCCACAAAACTCCATCACTGGAGTTTTGTTTCCATCACTGGAGTTTTGTTTCAAGGCAACCTTACCCTTCCATGTAACGGTTAGGTCAATGGCTGTCCATCCAACCAGAGCCTTAAGCTGTTAGACTTCATCTCTCAGAAGGTACCTGTTGCGTTCTCTCTGTCAATAATTGACACCGAGGACCAGGATACAGTCTTTAAAAATGCCGCACAGGTTTATTGAAGATCAACAGGATAAAAAAATACAGATTGACAGGATGTATAGTGTATAGTATATATATATATATATATATATATATATATATGTAGTTGCCTGGCTGCTGTCAGATGTCCCAGTGACGATTGGATCTTAGCTGACCCCATCTGTGCTCCTGTCCCGACCTGTGGGCCCTCAACCTCACCTCTAATGCTGCGTTCACACCGGACGCGTTTGAGGCGTCAAATTCGCGTCCGACGCGTCTAGTTGGACGCTTGAACATTTTGAAGTCAGACGCTTCATTCGCGCGTCCAATTTTGCTCTGTTCGCGCGTCAAAACAAATGTGTTCAGACGCGAATTCGCGTCATGGGAGGAGTCTGTTGTGCCAGGGTAATGGCCGCTCATTCAGGGCTAAATCCAACTGAGGCCACGCCGGTTTGCTCACCTGTGTCGCGAGTCGGTGCGAGGACATGTCCCCAGGACACTACTGCTGTTTTTAGGCACTCAACACCAGCAGCAGAGCGGAGATATGTTGTTTAATAGCGGTCTCTAGTGGTTTTAGCGGGTTATAGGGTAGGCTAGCAGTCAGTACACAGAATGTTTTTGCTGTTGTTTTGGGAAGTACAGTAACTGCTAATCCAACGAGCTCAGCTCAGCACACGCTAAAGTTAAGGTCCCCTCAATGTCTTGTTACTATCTTTTTGACTGCTGTCTTTATAAAAGTAGTAGAGCTGCTGCAGGCTGTAGCTTATAGCTCCAGGTTCACATTGACAGCTTCGATAAGTCCACCGTGATTGTTTTGATGGATCTCCGCTTTCTACGTCCTCCCACGTCACTGCAGGAGCTAGATCCTGATTGGTTAACGCGCCGCGAATATTCGCCAAAGTTCAAATTTTTCAACTCGGGCGTCGAGAGCGTCAGACGCTCGATTCGCGCGTCAGACGCGTCGACGCTCAATTCGCGCCGCGCTATTCGCGCGTCAAAACACGATTCGCGCCGCGCTGGACGCTTGATTCGCGCCGCAGGTTGTCTAGACGCGCGTTTACATAGACTTAACATGTAAACCAGACGCCCCAGACGCCTCAAACGCGTCCGGTGTGAACGCAGCATAAGGATTTCCCGGATCTACCTCAACCCACTCACCTGTCTGGATGAGGCCCTGCTGCATCCTGGAATTCCCGGACCTATCTCACCCACTCACCTGTCTGGATGAGGCCCCTGCTGCATCCTGAATTTCCCGGACCTATCTCGCCCCACTCACCTGTCTGGATGAGGCCCCTGCTGCATCCTGGATTTCCCGGACTTATCTCACCCCACTCACCTGTCTGGATGAGGCCCTGCTGCATCCTGGATTCCTGGACCTATCTCACCCACTCACCTGTCTGGATGAGGCCCCTGCTGCATCCTGAATTTC
Organism: Bostrychus sinensis; assembly: GCA_020698575.1. Taxonomy (NCBI): domain Eukaryota; kingdom Metazoa; phylum Chordata; class Actinopteri; order Gobiiformes; family Eleotridae; genus Bostrychus; species Bostrychus sinensis. The sequence continues at coordinate 18,299,129 of CM036261.1, read as the reverse complement.
CCGGACCTATCTCGCCCCACTCACCTGTCTGGATGAGGCCCACCTGCTGCATCCTATGGACTTCCTCAACCTACCTCACCCCACTCCCTGGATGAATCCTTACAGAACTGATCTATGATCCTTTTGATGAGGTAATGAACTAACAGTCCTAGACACATTGCCTGTCCGTCCTGGGAGAGGATATCTCCTTCAGTTGGGCTCCATAAGGTTTCTTCTTTTTTCCTGCAGCTGGGTTTTTTTTTAGCACCTTTTCTTTACCGTGAAAGAGGGTCTTAAGACAGGAGTGTCCTTGGTCTGTTTAGTGTAGTTATTGTTTGTGTTGTCTGATTGTGTGTTTATGTTTGATCAACTGTTGTGAAGCCCTTTGAGGCGACTTTTGTTGTGATACTGGGCTATACAAATAAATCTGAATTTAATTGAATTGTATAGTGGTAGATCAACAAACAGAGTTCAATCTTGAGAAGGGAGCAATTTGTTGGCGTAGCGCCATCACCGGTCTGAGCAACTTGCGCAGAGAAGCCTTCCGATCTTGGGATGCCACCGAAACGCTGCCGTTCAACGTCTTCACACAGTTTTTATAGTATGAGATCAAAGAATGCAGTACAATAAATCTATGGCTAGGTCCATCTTATACATATCATGTTTTTCCGGACAGTTAGTCTGTTTTTTGTATCTCCTGAGAACAGGAGGATACCGGACGTTACACCTGATAAGCCTAAATTTTGTTTACGAGTCAGGCCAAACCTTTCTTTCTGCCCAAACCAACTAGATAGAATGGACCTTGGGCTCTAATCAACTGGCGTGACTCCAGCTAGTGGATAGAAACAGTATCCATCTAAAAGTTAAGCAGGAACATTATTAACACTCAGTATAAACTATAGTTGTTCTACAGATGGCTAAATAAGGCTTGGAACATAAAGTGAATTCACCCTTTACCAGAAGTGATTAACCACACGGAAACTATTGTCTAACATAAACACAGCAGTACCTACTCTTAAAATCATAAGAACAGTGATAGCGTGATAATACGTGCATACGTGTATGGAGGCATAATCTAAGAATTTTATTGATACTCAGGGCCTAAACTAGGGCAATCACATATAATACTTTAGCAACCATAAATTTAACCTTAGCTTTAGAATTTTGTGATTTTTTTGATATCAGGCCTCAAATGAAGAACATAACAGAAAATATTGCTTTCATCACTAGATTCATTATGGAAGTGTCCAGTCATTATAATCAGGGGAAATGTACCCTACTTGAGAAATGGGCTACAGCATGTCAGCCACACTTTTCTGCTCACGGGTATCGACCTTATGACCTTGGCTTTATTAGCAACATGCTCTAACCAACTGAGCTAACCGGCCTGTTTCAGCTGTGACACAGCTCTTTGGTGCTTTTGTTCATGAAGACAGGCAAAAGGGGCTCATTCTCTACAGCACAAGGCAGGAGATTCTGTTCAAAGCAGTGCTAAATTGCTTCAGGAAACTAGAGGGTAGGACAGTTTAATTTATTCATCTGTGGAGAAGTGGATAAAACAGGGAGCTCACCCACACCTTACCCTTCCATGTAAAGGTTAGGTCAATGGTTGTCCATCCAACCAGAGCCTTACCTCTAAAAAGTGTAGTAAGGCCTCAAGTGAAGAACATGGCAGAAGTTGTTTTCACTGGAGCTTTTATCGCGAGATTCATTAAGAAAGTGTACAGTCATGATAATGAGGGGAAACGTACCTAACCTAAGAAATGGGCTTACGCATGTGTGCCACACATTTCTACAATTTACTTCAGCAGCATTGTATATCATTAGGCAGCATCAAACGAGCAATCAGGCTTGATTTCCAAGCTTTGTCATCCAAGAACTAAACTTTTAACCAAACCAAAGACTTTGTCTGTCAAAATCTGCTGGCCAGTATGGGGATCGAACCCATGACCTTGGCGTTATTAGCACCACGCTCTAACCAGCTGTGCTAACCGGCCTGTTTTAGCCGTTGAAAAGCTCTTTGGTGCTTTTGTTCATGAAGACAGGCAAGAGGGGCTCATTCTCTACCGCACAAGCCACGAGATTCTGTTCAAAGCAGTGCTAAGGTTGCTTCAGGAAACTAGAGGGTAGGGCAGTTTAATTTATTCATCTGTGGAGATGTGGATAAAACAGGGAGCTCACCCACAAAACTCCATCACTGGAGTTTTGTTTCCATCACTGGAGTTTTGTTTCAAGGCAACCTTACCCTTCCATGTAACGGTTAGGTCAATGGCTGTCCATCCAACCAGAGCCTTAAGCTGTTAGACTTCATCTCTCAGAAGGTACCTGTTGCGTTCTCTCTGTCAATAATTGACACCGAGGACCAGGATACAGTCTTTAAAAATGCCGCACAGGTTTATTGAAGATCAACAGGATAAAAAAATACAGATTGACAGGATGTATAGTGTATAGTATATATATATATATATATATATATATATATATATGTAGTTGCCTGGCTGCTGTCAGATGTCCCAGTGACGATTGGATCTTAGCTGACCCCATCTGTGCTCCTGTCCCGACCTGTGGGCCCTCAACCTCACCTCTAAGGATTTCCCGGATCTACCTCAACCCACTCACCTGTCTGGATGAGGCCCCTGCTGCATCCTGGATTTCCCGGACTTATCTCACCCACTCACCTGTCTGGATGAGGCCCCTGCTGCATCCTGAATTTCCTGGACCTATCTCGCCCCACTCACCTGTCTGGATGAGGCCCACCTGCTGCATCCTATGGACTTCCTCAACCTACCTCACCCCACTCCCTGGATGAATCCTTACAGAGCTGATCTATGATCCTATAGATGAGGTAATGAACTAACAGTCCTAGACACATTGCCTGTCCGTCCTGGGAGAGGATATCTCCTTCAGTTGGGCTCCATAAGGTTTCTTCTTTTTTCCTGCAGCTGGGTTTTTTTTTTTAGCACCTTTTCTTTACCGTGAAAGAGGGTCTTAAGACAGGAGTGTCTTGGGTCTGTTTAGTGTAGTTATTGTTTGTGTTGTCTGATTGTGTGTTTATGTTTGATCAACTGTTGTGAAGCCCTTTGAGGCGACTTTTGTTGTGATACTGGGCTATACAAATAAATCTGAATTTAATTGAATTGTATAGTGGTAGATCAACAAACAGAGTTCAATCTTGAGAAGGGAGCAATTTGTTGGCGTAGCGCCGTCACCGGTCTGAGCAACTTGCGCAGAGAAGCCTTCCGATCTTGGGATGCCACCGAAACGCTGCCGTTCAAGGTCTTCACACAGTTTTTATAGTATGAGATCAAAGAATGCAGTACAATAAATCTATGGCTAGGTCCATCTTATACATATCATGTTTTTCCGGACAGTTAGTCTGTTTTTTGTATCTCCTGAGAACAGGAGGATACCGGACGTTACACCTGATAAGCCTAAATTTTGTTTACGAGTCAGGCCAAACCTTTCTTTCTGCCCAAACCAACTAGATAGGATGGACCTTGGGCTCTAATCAACTGGCGTGACTCCAGCTAGTGGATAGAAACAGTATCCATCTAAAAGTTAAGCAGGAACATTATTAACACTCAGTATAAACTATAGTTGTTCTACAGATGGCTAAATAAGGCTTGGAACATAAAGTGAATTCACCCTTTACCAGAAGTGATTAACCACACGGAAACTATTGTCTAACAAAAACACAGCAGTACCTACTCTTAAAATCATAAGAACAGTGATAGCGTGATAATACGTGCATACGTGTATGGAGGCATAATCTAAGAATTTTATTGATACTCAGGGCCTAAACTAGGGCAATCACATATAATACTTTTGCAACCATAAATTTAACCTTAGCTTTAGAATTTTGTGATTTTTTTTATATCAGGCCTCAAATGAAGAACATAACAGAAAATATTGCTTTCATCACTAGATTCATTATGGAAGTGTCCAGTCATTATAATCAGGGGAAACGCACCCTACTTGAGAAATGGGCTGCAGCATGTCAGCCACACTTTTCTGCTCACGGGTATCGACCTTATGACCTTGGCTTTATTAGCAACATGCTCTAACCAACTGAGCTAATCGGCCTGTTTTAGCTGTGACGCAGCTCTTTGGTGCTTTTGTTCATGAAGACAGGCAAAAGGGGCTCATTCTCTACAGCACAAGGCAGGAGATTCTGTTCAAAGCAGTGCTAAATTGCTTCAGGAAACTAGAGGGTAGGACAGTTTAATTTATTCATCTGTGGAGAAGTGGATAAAACAGGGAGCTCACCCACACCTTACCCTTCCATGTAAAGGTTAGGTCAATGGTTGTCCATCCAACCAGAGCCTTAACTCTAAAAAGTGTAGTAAGGCCTCAAGTGAAGAACATGGCAGAAGTTGTTTTCACTGGAGCTTTTATCGCGAGATTCATTAAGAAAGTGTACAGTCATGATAATGAGGGGAAACGTACCTAACCTAAGAAATGGGCTTACGCATGTGTGCCACACATTTCTACAATTTACTTCAGCAGCATTGTATATCATTAGGCAGCATCAAACGAGCAATCAGGCTTGATTTCCAAGCTTTGTCATCCAAGAACTAAACTTTTAACCAAACCAAAGACTTTGTCTGTCAAAATCTGCTGGCCAGTATGGGGATCGAACCCATGACCTTGGCGTTATTAGCACCACGCTCTAACCAGCTGAGCTAACCGGCCTGTTTTAGCAGTGGTATAGCTCTTTGGTGCTTTTGTTCATGTAGACAGGCAAGAGGGGCTCATTCTCTACAGCACAAGCCACGAGATTCTGTTCAAAGCAGTGCTAAGGTTGCTTCAGGAAACTAGAGGGTAGGGCAGTTTAATTTATTCATCTGTGGAGATGTGGATAAAACAGGGAGCTCACCCACAAAACTCCATCACTGGAGTTTTGTTTCCATCACTGGAGTTTTGTTTCAAGGCAACCTTACCCTTCCATGTAACGGTTAGGTCAATGGCTGTCCATCCAACCAGAGCCTTAAGCTGTTAGACTTCATCTCTCAGAAGGTACCTGTTGCGTTCTCTCTGTCAATAATTGACACCGAGGACCAGGATACAGTCTTTAAAAATGCCGCACAGGTTTATTGAAGATCAACAGGATAAAAAAATACAGATTGACAGGATGTATAGTGTATAGTATATATATATATATATATATATATATATATATGTAGTTGCCTGGCTGCTGTCAGATGTCCCAGTGACGATTGGATCTTAGCTGACCCCATCTGTGCTCCTGTCCCGACCTGTGGGCCCTCAACCTCACCTCTAATGCTGCGTTCACACCGGACGCGTTTGAGGCGTCAAATTCGCGTCCGACGCGTCTAGTTGGACGCTTGAACATTTTGAAGTCAGACGCTTCATTCGCGCGTCCAATTTTGCTCTGTTCGCGCGTCAAAACAAATGTGTTCAGACGCGAATTCGCGTCATGGGAGGAGTCTGTTGTGCCAGGGTAATGGCCGCTCATTCAGGGCTAAATCCAACTGAGGCCACGCCGGTTTGCTCACCTGTGTCGCGAGTCGGTGCGAGGACATGTCCCCAGGACACTACTGCTGTTTTTAGGCACTCAACACCAGCAGCAGAGCGGAGATATGTTGTTTAATAGCGGTCTCTAGTGGTTTTAGCGGGTTATAGGGTAGGCTAGCAGTCAGTACACAGAATGTTTTTGCTGTTGTTTTGGGAAGTACAGTAACTGCTAATCCAACGAGCTCAGCTCAGCACACGCTAAAGTTAAGGTCCCCTCAATGTCTTGTTACTATCTTTTTGACTGCTGTCTTTATAAAAGTAGTAGAGCTGCTGCAGGCTGTAGCTTATAGCTCCAGGTTCACATTGACAGCTTCGATAAGTCCACCGTGATTGTTTTGATGGATCGCCGCTTTCTACGTCCTCCCACGTCACTGCAGGAGCTAGATCCTGATTGGTTAACGCGCCGCGAATATTCGCCAAAGTTCAGATTTTTCAACTCGGGCGTCGAGAGCGTCAGACGCTCGATTCGCGCGTCAGACGCGTCGACGCTCAATTCGCGCCGCGCTATTCGCGCGTCAAAACACGATTCGCGCCGCAGGTTGTCTAGACGCGCGTTTACATAGACTTAACATGTAAACCAGACGCCCCAGACGCCTCAAACGCGTCCGGTGTGAACGCAGCATAAGGATTTCCCAGATCTACCTCAACCCACTCACCTGTCTGGATGAGGCCCTGCTGCATCCTGGAATTCCCGGACCTATCTCACCCACTCACCTGTCTGGATGAGGCCCCTGCTGCATCCTGAATTTCCCGGACCTATCTCGCCCCACTCACCTGTCTGGATGAGGCCCCTGCTGCATCCTGGATTTCCCGGACTTATCTCACCCCACTCACCTGTCTGGATGAGGCCCTGCTGCATCCTGGATTCCCGGACCTATCTCACCCACTCACCTGTCTGGATGAGGCCCCTGCTGCATCCTGAATTTCCCGGACCTATCTCGCCCCACTCACCTGTCTGGATGAGGCCCACCTGCTGCATCCTATGGACTTCCTCAACCTACCTCACCCCACTCCCTGGATGAATCCTTACAGAGCTGATCTATGATCCTATAGATGAGGTAATGAACTAACAGTCCTAGACACATTGCCTGTCCGTCCTGGGAGAGGATATTTCCTTCAGTTGGGCTCCATAAGGTTTCTTCTTTTTTCCTGCAGCTGGGTTTTTTTTTAGCACCTTTTCTTTACCGTGAAAGAGGGTCTTAAGACAGGAGTGTCTTGGGTCTGTTTAGTGTAGTTATTGTTTGTGTTGTCTGATTGTGTGTTTATGTTTGATCAACTGTTGTGAAGCCCTTTGAGGCGACTTTTGTTGTGATACTGGGCTATACAAATAAATCTGAATTTAATTGAATTGTATAGTGGTAGATCAACAAACAGAGTTCAATCTTGAGAAGGGAGCAATTTGTTGGCGTAGCGCCGTCACCGGTCTGAGCAACTTGCGCAGAGAAGCCTTCCGATCTTGGGATGCCACCGAAACGCTGCCGTTCAAGGTCTTCACACAGTTTTTATAGTATGAGATCAAAGAATGCAGTACAATAAATCTATGGCTAGGTCCATCTTATACATATCATGTTTTTCCGGACAGTTAGTCTGTTTTTTGTATCTCCTGAGAACAGGAGGATACCGGACGTTACACCTGATAAGCCTAAATTTTGTTTACGAGTCAGGCCAAACCTTTCTTTCTGCCCAAACCAACTAGATAGGATGGACCTTGGGCTCTAATCAACTGGTGTGACTCCAGCTAGTGGATAGAAACAGTATCCATCTAAAAGTTAAGCAGGAACATTATTAACACTCAGTATAAACTATAGTTGTTCTACAGATGGCTAAATAAGGCTTGGAACATAAAGTGAATTCACCCTTTACCAGAAGTGATTAACCACACGGAAACTATTGTCTAACAAAAACACAGCAGTACCTACTCTTAAAATCATAAGAACAGTGAGCGTGATAATACGTGCATACGTGTATGGAGGCATAATCTAAGAATTTTATTGATACTCAGGGCCTAAACTAGGGCAATCACATATAATACTTTAGCAACCATAAATTTAACCTTAGCTTTAGAATTTTGTGATTTTTTTGATATCAGGCCTCAAATGAAGAACATAACAGAAAATATTGCTTTCATCACTAGATTCATTATGGAAGTGTCCAGTCATTATAATCAGGGGAAATGTACCCTACTTGAGAAATGGGCTGCAGCATGTCAGCCACACTTTTCTGCTCACGGGTATCGACCTTATGACCTTGGCTTTATTAGCAACATGCTCTAACCAACTGAGCTAACCGGCCTGTTATAGCTGGGACGCAGCTCTTTGGTGCTTTTGTTCATGAAGACAGGCAAAAGGGGCTCATTCTCTACAGCACAAGGCAGGAGATTCTGTTCAAAGCAGTGCTAAATTGCTTCAGGAAACTAGAGGGTAGGACAGTTTAATTTATTCATCTGTGGAGAAGTGGATAAAACAGGGAGCTCACCCACACCTTACCCTTCCATGTAAAGGTTAGGTCAATGGTTGTCCATCCAACCAGAGCCTTAACTCTAAAAAGTGTAGTAAGGCCTCAAGTGAAGAACATGGCAGAAGTTGTTTTCACTGGAGCTTTTATCGCGAGATTCATTAAGAAAGTGTACAGTCATGATAATGAGGGGAAACGTACCTAACCTAAGAAATGGGCTTACGCATGTGTGCCACACATTTCTACAATTTACTTCAGCAGCATTGTATATCATTAGGCAGCATCAAACGAGCAATCAGGCTTGATTTCCAAGCTTTGTCATCCAAGAACTAAACTTTTAACCAAACCAAAGACTTTGTCTGTCAAAATCTGCTGGCCAGTATGGGGATCGAACCCATGACCTTGGCGTTATTAGCACCACGCTCTAACCAGCTGAGCTAACCGGCCTGTTTTAGCAGTGGTATAGCTCTTTGGTGCTTTTGTTCATGAAGACAGGCAAGAGGGGCTCATTCTACAGCACAAGCCACGAGATTCTGTTCAAAGCAGTGCTAAATTGCTTCAGGAAACTAGAGGGTAGGACAGTTTAATTTATTCATCTGTGGAGAAGTGGATAAAACAGGGAGCTCACCCACACCTTACCCTTCCATGTAAAGGTTAGGTCAATGGTTGTCCATCCAACCAGAGCCTTAACTCTAAAAAGTGTAGTAAGGCCTCAAGTGAAGAACATGGCAGAAGTTGTTTTCACTGGAGCTTTTATCGCGAGATTCATTAAGAAAGTGTACAGTCATGATAATGAGGGGAAACGTACCTAACCTAAGAAATGGGCTTACGCATGTGTGCCACACATTTCTACAATTTACTTCAGCAGCATTGTATATCATTAGGCAGCATCAAACGAGCAATCAGGCTTGATTTCCAAGCTTTGTCATCCAAGAACTAAACTTTTAACCAAACCAAAGACTTTGTCAAAATCTGCTGGCCAGTATGGGGATCGAACCCATGACCTTGGCGTTATTAGCACCACGCTCTAACCAGCTGAGCTAACCGGCCTGTTTTTGCAGTGGTCTAGCTCTTTGGTGCTTTTGTTCATGAAGACAGGCAAGAGGGGCTCATTCTCTACAGCACAAGCCACGAGATTCTGTTCAAAGCAGTGCTAAGGTTGCTTCAGGAAACTAGAGGGTAGGGCAGTTTAATTTATTCATCTGTGGAGATGTGGATAAAACAGGGAGCTCACCCACAAAACTCCATCACTGGAGTTTTGTTTCCATCACTGGAGTTTTGTTTCAAGGCAACCTTACCCTTCCATGTAACGGTTAGGTCAATGGCTGTCCATCCAACCAGAGCCTTAAGCTGTTAGACTTCATCTCTCAGAAGGTACCTGTTGCGTTCTCTCTGTCAATAATTGACACCGAGGACCAGGATACAGTCTTTAAAAATGCCGCACAGGTTTATTGAAGATCAACAGGATAAAAAAATACAGATTGACAGGATGTATAGTGTATAGTATATATATATATATATATATATATATATATATGTAGTTGCCTGGCTGCTGTCAGATGTCCCAGTGACGATTGGATCTTAGCTGACCCCATCTGTGCTCCTGTCCCGACCTGTGGGCCCTCAACCTCACCTCTAATGCTGCGTTCACACCGGACGCGTTTGAGGCGTCAAATTCGCGTCCGACGCGTCTAGTTGGACGCTTGAACATTTTGAAGTCAGACGCTTCATTCGCGCGTCCAATTTTGCTCTGTTCGCGCGTCAAAACAAATGTGTTCAGACGCGAATTCGCGTCATGGGAGGAGTCTGTTGTGCCAGGGTAATGGCCGCTCATTCAGGGCTAAATCCAACTGAGGCCACGCCGGTTTGCTCACCTGTGTCGCGAGTCGGTGCGAGGACATGTCCCCAGGACACTACTGCTGTTTTTAGGCACTCAACACCAGCAGCAGAGCGGAGATATGTTGTTTAATAGCGGTCTCTAGTGGTTTTAGCGGGTTATAGGGTAGGCTAGCAGTCAGTACACAGAATGTTTTTGCTGTTGTTTTGGGAAGTACAGTAACTGCTAATCCAACGAGCTCAGCTCAGCACACGCTAAAGTTAAGGTCCCCTCAATGTCTTGTTACTATCTTTTTGACTGCTGTCTTTATAAAAGTAGTAGAGCTGCTGCAGGCTGTAGCTTATAGCTCCAGGTTCACATTGACAGCTTCGATAAGTCCACCGTGATTGTTTTGATGGATCGCCGCTTTCTACGTCCTCCCACGTCACTGCAGGAGCTAGATCCTGATTGGTTAACGCGCCGCGAATATTCGCCAAAGTTCAGATTTTTCAACTCGGGCGTCGAGAGCGTCAGACGCTCGATTCGCGCCGCGCTATTCGCGCGTCAAAACACGATTCGCGCCGCAGGTTGTCTAGACGCGCGTTTACATAGACTTAACATGTAAACCAGACGCCCCAGACGCCTCAAACGCGTCCGGTGTGAACGCAGCATAAGGATTTCCCAGATCTACCTCAACCCACTCACCTGTCTGGATGAGGCCCTGCTGCATCCTGGAATTCCCGGACCTATCTCACCCACTCACCTGTCTGGATGAGGCCCCTGCTGCATCCTGAATTTCCCGGACCTATCTCGCCCCACTCACCTGTCTGGATGAGGCCCCTGCTGCATCCTGGATTTCCCGGACTTATCTCACCCCACTCACCTGTCTGGATGAGGCCCTGCTGCATCCTGGATTCCCGGACCTATCTCACCCACTCACCTGTCTGGATGAGGCCCCTGCTGCATCCTGAATTTCCCGGACCTATCTCGCCCCACTCACCTGTCTGGATGAGGCCCACCTGCTGCATCCTATGGACTTCCTCAACCTACCTCACCCCACTCCCTGGATGAATCCTTACAGAGCTGATCTATGATCCTATAGATGAGGTAATGAACTAACAGTCCTAGACACATTGCCTGTCCGTCCTGGGAGAGGATATTTCCTTCAGTTGGGCTCCATAAGGTTTCTTCTTTTTTCCTGCAGCTGGGTTTTTTTTTAGCACCTTTTCTTTACCGTGAAAGAGGGTCTTAAGACAGGAGTGTCTTGGGTCTGTTTAGTGTAGTTATTGTTTGTGTTGTCTGATTGTGTGTTTATGTTTGATCAACTGTTGTGAAGCCCTTTGAGGCGACTTTTGTTGTGATACTGGGCTATACAAATAAATCTGAATTTAATTGAATTGTATAGTGGTAGATCAACAAACAGAGTTCAATCTTGAGAAGGGAGCAATTTGTTGGCGTAGCGCCGTCACCGGTCTGAGCAACTTGCGCAGAGAAGCCTTCCGATCTTGGGATGCCACCGAAACGCTGCCGTTCAAGGTCTTCACACAGTTTTTATAGTATGAGATCAAAGAATGCAGTACAATAAATCTATGGCTAGGTCCATCTTATACATATCATGTTTTTCCGGACAGTTAGTCTGTTTTTTGTATCTCCTGAGAACAGGAGGATACCGGACGTTACACCTGATAAGCCTAAATTTTGTTTACGAGTCAGGCCAAACCTTTCTTTCTGCCCAAACCAACTAGATAGGATGGACCTTGGGCTCTAATCAACTGGTGTGACTCCAGCTAGTGGATAGAAACAGTATCCATCTAAAAGTTAAGCAGGAACATTATTAACACTCAGTATAAACTATAGTTGTTCTACAGATGGCTAAATAAGGCTTGGAACATAAAGTGAATTCACCCTTTACCAGAAGTGATTAACCACACGGAAACTATTGTCTAACAAAAACACAGCAGTACCTACTCTTAAAATCATAAGAACAGTGATAGCGTGATAATACGTGCATACGTGTATGGAGGCATAATCTAAGAATTTTATTGATACTCAGGGCCTAAACTAGGGCAATCACATATAATACTTTAGCAACCATAAATTTAACCTTAGCTTTAGAATTTTGTGATTTTTTTGATATCAGGCCTCAAATGAAGAACATAACAGAAAATATTGCTTTCATCACTAGATTCATTATGGAAGTGTCCAGTCATTATAATCAGGGGAAATGTACCCTACTTGAGAAATGGGCTGCAGCATGTCAGCCACACTTTTCTGCTCACGGGTATCGACCTTATGACCTTGGCTTTATTAGCAACATGCTCTAACCAACTGAGCTAACCGGCCTGTTATAGCTGTGACACAGCTCTTTGGTGCTTTTGTTCATGAAGACAGGCAAAAGGGGCTCATTCTCTACAGCACAAGGCAGGAGATTCTGTTCAAAGCAGTGCTAAATTGCTTCAGGAAACTAGAGGGTAGGACAGTTTAATTTATTCATCTGTGGAGAAGTGGATAAAACAGGGAGCTCACCCACACCTTACCCTTCCATGTAAAGGTTAGGTCAATGGTTGTCCATCCAACCAGAGCCTTAACTCTAAAAAGTGTAGTAAGGCCTCAAGTGAAGAACATGGCAGAAGTTGTTTTCACTGGAGCTTTTATCGCGAGATTCATTAAGAAAGTGTACAGTCATGATAATGAGGGGAAACGTACCTAACCTAAGAAATGGGCTTACGCATGTGTGCCACACATTTCTACAATTTACTTCAGCAGCATTGTATATCATTAGGCAGCATCAAACGAGCAATCAGGCTTGATTTCCAAGCTTTGTCATCCAAGAACTAAACTTTTAACCAAACCAAAGACTTTGTCAAAATCTGCTGGCCAGTATGGGGATCGAACCCATGACCTTGGCGTTATTAGCACCACGCTCTAACCAGCTGAGCTAACCGGCCTGTTTTTGCAGTGGTCTAGCTCTTTGGTGCTTTTGTTCATGAAGACAGGCAAGAGGGGCTCATTCTCTACAGCACAAGCCACGAGATTCTGTTCAAAGCAGTGCTAAGGTTGCTTCAGGAAACTAGAGGGTAGGGCAGTTTAATTTATTCATCTGTGGAGATGTGGATAAAACAGGGAGCTCACCCACAAAACTCCATCACTGGAGTTTTGTTTCCATCACTGGAGTTTTGTTTCAAGGCAACCTTACCCTTCCATGTAACGGTTAGGTCAATGGCTGTCCATCCAACCAGAGCCTTAAGCTGTTAGACTTCATCTCTCAGAAGGTACCTGTTGCGTTCTCTCTGTCAATAATTGACACCGAGGACCAGGATACAGTCTTTAAAAATGCCGCACAGGTTTATTGAAGATCAACAGGATAAAAAAATACAGATTGACAGGATGTATAGTGTATAGTATATATATATATATATATATATATATATATATATGTAGTTGCCTGGCTGCTGTCAGATGTCCCAGTGACGATTGGATCTTAGCTGACCCCATCTGTGCTCCTGTCCCGACCTGTGGGCCCTCAACCTCACCTCTAATGCTGCGTTCACACCGGACGCGTTTGAGGCGTCAAATTCGCGTCCGACGCGTCTAGTTGGACGCTTGAACATTTTGAAGTCAGACGCTTCATTCGCGCGTCCAATTTTGCTCTGTTCGCGCGTCAAAAAAAATGTGTTCAGACGCGAATTCGCGTCATGGGAGGAGTCTGTTGTGCCAGGGTAATGGCCGCTCATTCAGGGCTAAATCCAACTGAGGCCACGCCGGTTTGCTCACCTGTGTCGCGAGTCGGTGCGAGGACATGTCCCCAGGACACTACTGCTGTTTTTAGGCACTCAACACCAGCAGCAGAGCGGAGATATGTTGTTTAATAGCGGTCTCTAGTGGTTTTAGCGGGTTATAGGGTAGGCTAGCAGTCAGTACACAGAATGTTTTTGCTGTTGTTTTGGGAAGTACAGTAACTGCTAATCCAACGAGCTCAGCTCAGCACACGCTAAAGTTAAGGTCCCCTCAATGTCTTGTTACTATCTTTTTGACTGCTGTCTTTATAAAAGTAGTAGAGCTGCTGCAGGCTGTAGCTTATAGCTCCAGGTTCACATTGACAGCTTCGATAAGTCCACCGTGATTGTTTTGATGGATCGCCGCTTTCTACGTCCTCCCACGTCACTGCAGGAGCTAGATCCTGATTGGTTAACGCGCCGCGAATATTCGCCAAAGTTCAGATTTTTCAACTCGGGCGTCGAGAGCGTCAGACGCTCGATTCGCGCGTCAGACGCGTCGACGCTCAATTCGCGCCGCGCTATTCGCGCGTCAAAACACGATTCGCGCCGCAGGTTGTCTAGACGCGCGTTTACATAGACTTAACATGTAAACCAGACGCCCCAGACGCCTCAAACGCGTCCGGTGTGAACGCAGCATAAGGATTTCCCAGATCTACCTCAACCCACTCACCTGTCTGGATGAGGCCCTGCTGCATCCTGGAATTCCCGGACCTATCTCACCCACTCACCTGTCTGGATGAGGCCCCTGCTGCATCCTGAATTTCCCGGACCTATCTCGCCCCACTCACCTGTCTGGATGAGGCCCCTGCTGCATCCTGGATTTCCCGGACTTATCTCACCCCACTCACCTGTCTGGATGAGGCCCTGCTGCATCCTGGATTCCCGGACCTATCTCACCCACTCACCTGTCTGGATGAGGCCCCTGCTGCATCCTGAATTTCCCGGACCTATCTCGCCCCACTCACCTGTCTGGATGAGGCCCACCTGCTGCATCCTATGGACTTCCTCAACCTACCTCACCCCACTCCCTGGATGAATCCTTACAGAGCTGATCTATGATCCTATAGATGAGGTAATGAACTAACAGTCCTAGACACATTGCCTGTCCGTCCTGGGAGAGGATATTTCCTTCAGTTGGGCTCCATAAGGTTTCTTCTTTTTTCCTGCAGCTGGGTTTTTTTTTAGCACCTTTTCTTTACCGTGAAAGAGGGTCTTAAGACAGGAGTGTCTTGGGTCTGTTTAGTGTAGTTATTGTTTGTGTTGTCTGATTGTGTGTTTATGTTTGATCAACTGTTGTGAAGCCCTTTGAGGCGACTTTTGTTGTGATACTGGGCTATACAAATAAATCTGAATTTAATTGAATTGTATAGTGGTAGATCAACAAACAGAGTTCAATCTTGAGAAGGGAGCAATTTGTTGGCGTAGCGCCGTCACCGGTCTGAGCAACTTGCGCAGAGAAGCCTTCCGATCTTGGGATGCCACCGAAACGCTGCCGTTCAAGGTCTTCACACAGTTTTTATAGTATGAGATCAAAGAATGCAGTACAATAAATCTATGGCTAGGTCCATCTTATACATATCATGTTTTTCCGGACAGTTAGTCTGTTTTTTGTATCTCCTGAGAACAGGAGGATACCGGACGTTACACCTGATAAGCCTAAATTTTGTTTACGAGTCAGGCCAAACCTTTCTTTCTGCCCAAACCAACTAGATAGGATGGACCTTGGGCTCTAATCAACTGGTGTGACTCCAGCTAGTGGATAGAAACAGTATCCATCTAAAAGTTAAGCAGGAACATTATTAACACTCAGTATAAACTATAGTTGTTCTACAGATGGCTAAATAAGGCTTGGAACATAAAGTGAATTCACCCTTTACCAGAAGTGATTAACCACACGGAAACTATTGTCTAACAAAAACACAGCAGTACCTACTCTTAAAATCATAAGAACAGTGATAGCGTGATAATACGTGCATACGTGTATGGAGGCATAATCTAAGAATTTTATTGATACTCAGGGCCTAAACTAGGGCAATCACATATAATACTTTAGCAACCATAAATTTAACCTTAGCTTTAGAATTTTGTGATTTTTTTTATATCAGGCCTCAAATGAAGAACATAACAGAAAATATTGCTTTCATCACTAGATTCATTATGGAAGTGTCCAGTCATTATAATCAGGGGAAATGTACCCTACTTAAGAAATGGGCTGCAGCATGTCAGCCACACTTTTCTGCTCACGGATATCGACCTTATGACCTTGGCTTTATTAGCAACATGCTCTAACCAACTGAGCTAACCGGCCTGTTTTAGCTGTGACACAGCTCTTTGGTGCTTTTGTTCATGAAGACAGGCAAAAGGGGCTCATTCTCTACAGCACAAGGCAGGAGATTCTGTTCAAAGCAGTGCTAAATTGCTTCAGGAAACTAGAGGGTAGGACAGTTTAATTTATTCATCTGTGGAGAAGTGGATAAAACAGGGAGCTCACCCACACCTTACCCTTCCATGTAAAGGTTAGGTCAATGGTTGTCCATCCAACCAGAGCCTTAACTCTAAAAAGTGTAGTAAGGCCTCAAGTGAAGAACATGGCAGAAGTTGTTTTCACTGGAGCTTTTATCGCGAGATTCATTAAGAAAGTGTACAGTCATGATAATGAGGGGAAACGTACCTAACCTAAGAAATGGGCTTACGCATGTGTGCCACACATTTCTACAATTTACTTCAGCAGCATTGTATATCATTAGGCAGCATCAAACGAGCAATCAGGCTTGATTTCCAAGCTTTGTCATCCAAGAACTAAACTTTTAACCAAACCAAAGACTTTGTCAAAATCTGCTGGCCAGTATGGGGATCGAACCCATGACCTTGGCGTTATTAGCACCACGCTCTAACCAGCTGAGCTAACCGGCCTGTTTTTGCAGTGGTCTAGCTCTTTGGTGCTTTTGTTCATGAAGACAGGCAAGAGGGGCTCATTCTCTACAGCACAAGCCACGAGATTCTGTTCAAAGCAGTGCTAAGGTTGCTTCAGGAAACTAGAGGGTAGGGCAGTTTAATTTATTCATCTGTGGAGATGTGGATAAAACAGGGAGCTCACCCACAAAACTCCATCACTGGAGTTTTGTTTCCATCACTGGAGTTTTGTTTCAAGGCAACCTTACCCTTCCATGTAACGGTTAGGTCAATGGCTGTCCATCCAACCAGAGCCTTAAGCTGTTAGACTTCATCTCTCAGAAGGTACCTGTTGCGTTCTCTCTGTCAATAATTGACACCGAGGACCAGGATACAGTCTTTAAAAATGCCGCACAGGTTTATTGAAGATCAACAGGATAAAAAAATACAGATTGACAGGATGTATAGTGTATAGTATATATATATATATATATATATATATATATATGTAGTTGCCTGGCTGCTGTCAGATGTCCCAGTGACGATTGGATCTTAGCTGACCCCATCTGTGCTCCTGTCCCGACCTGTGGGCCCTCAACCTCACCTCTAATGCTGCGTTCACACCGGACGCGTTTGAGGCGTCAAATTCGCGTCCGACGCGTCTAGTTGGACGCTTGAACATTTTGAAGTCAGACGCTTCATTCGCGCGTCCAATTTTGCTCTGTTCGCGCGTCAAAACAAATGTGTTCAGACGCGAATTCGCGTCATGGGAGGAGTCTGTTGTGCCAGGGTAATGGCCGCTCATTCAGGGCTAAATCCAACTGAGGCCACGCCGGTTTGCTCACCTGTGTCGCGAGTCGGTGCGAGGACATGTCCCCAGGACACTACTGCTGTTTTTAGGCACTCAACACCAGCAGCAGAGCGGAGATATGTTGTTTAATAGCGGTCTCTAGTGGTTTTAGCGGGTTATAGGGTAGGCTAGCAGTCAGTACACAGAATGTTTTTGCTGTTGTTTTGGGAAGTACAGTAACTGCTAATCCAACGAGCTCAGCTCAGCACACGCTAAAGTTAAGGTCCCCTCAATGTCTTGTTACTATCTTTTTGACTGCTGTCTTTATAAAAGTAGTAGAGCTGCTGCAGGCTGTAGCTTATAGCTCCAGGTTCACATTGACAGCTTCGATAAGTCCACCGTGATTGTTTTGATGGATCGCCGCTTTCTACGTCCTCCCACGTCACTGCAGGAGCTAGATCCTGATTGGTTAACGCGCCGCGAATATTCGCCAAAGTTCAGATTTTTCAACTCGGGCGTCGAGAGCGTCAGACGCTCGATTCGCGCGTCAGACGCGTCGACGCTCAATTCGCGCCGCGCTATTCGCGCGTCAAAACACGATTCGCGCCGCAGGTTGTCTAGACGCGCGTTTACATAGACTTAACATGTAAACCAGACGCCCCAGACGCCTCAAACGCGTCCGGTGTGAACGCAGCATAAGGATTTCCCAGATCTACCTCAACCCACTCACCTGTCTGGATGAGGCCCTGCTGCATCCTGGAATTCCCGGACCTATCTCACCCACTCACCTGTCTGGATGAGGCCCCTGCTGCATCCTGAATTTCCCGGACCTATCTCGCCCCACTCACCTGTCTGGATGAGGCCCCTGCTGCATCCTGGATTTCCCGGACTTATCTCACCCCACTCACCTGTCTGGATGAGGCCCTGCTGCATCCTGGATTCCCGGACCTATCTCACCCACTCACCTGTCTGGATGAGGCCCCTGCTGCATCCTGAATTTCCCGGACCTATCTCGCCCCACTCACCTGTCTGGATGAGGCCCACCTGCTGCATCCTATGGACTTCCTCAACCTACCTCACCCCACTCCCTGGATGAATCCTTACAGAGCTGATCTATGATCCTATAGATGAGGTAATGAACTAACAGTCCTAGACACATTGCCTGTCCGTCCTGGGAGAGGATATTTCCTTCAGTTGGGCTCCATAAGGTTTCTTCTTTTTTCCTGCAGCTGGGTTTTTTTTTAGCACCTTTTCTTTACCGTGAAAGAGGGTCTTAAGACAGGAGTGTCTTGGGTCTGTTTAGTGTAGTTATTGTTTGTGTTGTCTGATTGTGTGTTTATGTTTGATCAACTGTTGTGAAGCCCTTTGAGGCGACTTTTGTTGTGATACTGGGCTTTACAAATAAATCTGAATTTAATTGAATTGTATAGTGGTAGATCAACAAACAGAGTTCAATCTTGAGAAGGGAGCAATTTGTTGGCGTAGCGCCGTCACCGGTCTGAGCAACTTGCGCAGAGAAGCCTTCCGATCTTGAGATGCCACCGAAACGCTGCCGTTCAAGGTCTTCACACAGTTTTTATAGTATGAGATCAAAGAATGCAGTACAATAAATCTATGGCTAGGTCCATCTTATACATATCATGTTTTTCCGGACAGTTAGTCTGTTTTTTGTATCTCCTGAGAACAGGAGGATACCGGACGTTACACCTGATAAGCCTAAATTTTGTTTACGAGTCAGGCCAAACCTTTCTTTCTGCCCAAACCAACTAGATAGGATGGACCTTGGGCTCTAATCAACTGGTGTGACTCCAGCTAGTGGATAGAAACAGTATCCATCTAAAAGTTAAGCAGGAACATTATTAACACTCAGTATAAACTATAGTTGTTCTACAGATGGCTAAATAAGGCTTGGAACATAAAGTGAATTCACCCTTTACCAGAAGTGATTAACCACACGGAAACTATTGTCTAACAAAAACACAGCAGTACCTACTCTTAAAATCATAAGAACAGTGATAGCGTGATAATACGTGCATACGTGTATGGAGGCATAATCTAAGAATTTTATTGATACTCAGGGCCTAAACTAGGGCAATCACATATAATACTTTAGCAACCATAAATTTAACCTTAGCTTTAGAATTTTGTGATTTTTTTGATATCAGGCCTCAAATGAAGAACATAACAGAAAATATTGCTTTCATCACTAGATTCATTATGGAAGTGTCCAGTCATTATAATCAGGGGAAATGTACCCTACTTGAGAAATGGGCTGCAGCATGTCAGCCACACTTTTCTGCTCACGGGTATCGACCTTATGACCTTGGCTTTATTAGCAACATGCTCTAACCAACTGAGCTAACCGGCCTGTTATAGCTGTGACACAGCTCTTTGGTGCTTTTGTTCATGAAGACAGGCAAAAGGGGCTCATTCTCTACAGCACAAGGCAGGAGATTCTGTTCAAAGCAGTGCTAAATTGCTTCAGGAAACTAGAGGGTAGGACAGTTTAATTTATTCATCTGTGGAGAAGTGGATAAAACAGGGAGCTCACCCACACCTTACCCTTCCATGTAAAGGTTAGGTCAATGGTTGTCCATCCAACCAGAGCCTTAACTCTAAAAAGTGTAGTAAGGCCTCAAGTGAAGAACATGGCAGAAGTTGTTTTCACTGGAGCTTTTATCGCGAGATTCATTAAGAAAGTGTACAGTCATGATAATGAGGGGAAACGTACCTAACCTAAGAAATGGGCTTACGCATGTGTGCCACACATTTCTACAATTTACTTCAGCAGCATTGTATATCATTAGGCAGCATCAAACGAGCAATCAGGCTTGATTTCCAAGCTTTGTCATCCAAGAACTAAACTTTTAACCAAACCAAAGACTTTGTCAAAATCTGCTGGCCAGTATGGGGATCGAACCCATGACCCTGGCGTTATTAGCACCACGCTCTAACCAGCTGAGCTAACCGGCCTGTTTTTGCAGTGGTCTAGCTCTTTGGTGCTTTTGTTCATGAAGACAGGCAAGAGGGGCTCATTCTCTACAGCACAAGCCACGAGATTCTGTTCAAAGCAGTGCTAAGGTTGCTTCAGGAAACTAGAGGGTAGGGCAGTTTAATTTATTCATCTGTGGAGATGTGGATAAAACAGGGAGCTCACCCACAAAACTCCATCACTGGAGTTTTGTTTCCATCACTGGAGTTTTGTTTCAAGGCAACCTTACCCTTCCATGTAACGGTTAGGTCAATGGCTGTCCATCCAACCAGAGCCTTAAGCTGTTAGACTTCATCTCTCAGAAGGTACCTGTTGCGTTCTCTCTGTCAATAATTGACACCGAGGACCAGGATACAGTCTTTAAAAATGCCGCACAGGTTTATTGAAGATCAACAGGATAAAAAAATACAGATTGACAGGATGTATAGTGTATAGTATATATATATATATATATATATATATATATATATGTAGTTGCCTGGCTGCTGTCAGATGTCCCAGTGACGATTGGATCTTAGCTGACCCCATCTGTGCTCCTGTCCCGACCTGTGGGCCCTCAACCTCACCTCTAATGCTGCGTTCACACCGGACGCGTTTGAGGCGTCAAATTCGCGTCCGACGCGTCTAGTTGGACGCTTGAACATTTTGAAGTCAGACGCTTCATTCGCGCGTCCAATTTTGCTCTGTTCGCGCGTCAAAAAAAATGTGTTCAGACGCGAATTCGCGTCATGGGAGGAGTCTGTTGTGCCAGGGTAATGGCCGCTCATTCAGGGCTAAATCCAACTGAGGCCACGCCGGTTTGCTCACCTGTGTCGCGAGTCGGTGCGAGGACATGTCCCCAGGACACTACTGCTGTTTTTAGGCACTCAACACCAGCAGCAGAGCGGAGATATGTTGTTTAATAGCGGTCTCTAGTGGTTTTAGCGGGTTATAGGGTAGGCTAGCAGTCAGTACACAGAATGTTTTTGCTGTTGTTTTGGGAAGTACAGTAACTGCTAATCCAACGAGCTCAGCTCAGCACACGCTAAAGTTAAGGTCCCCTCAATGTCTTGTTACTATCTTTTTGACTGCTGTCTTTATAAAAGTAGTAGAGCTGCTGCAGGCTGTAGCTTATAGCTCCAGGTTCACATTGACAGCTTCGATAAGTCCACCGTGATTGTTTTGATGGATCGCCGCTTTCTACGTCCTCCCACGTCACTGCAGGAGCTAGATCCTGATTGGTTAACGCGCCGCGAATATTCGCCAAAGTTCAGATTTTTCAACTCGGGCGTCGAGAGCGTCAGACGCTCGATTCGCGCGTCAGACGCGTCGACGCTCAATTCGCGCCGCGCTATTCGCGCGTCAAAACACGATTCGCGCCGCAGGTTGTCTAGACGCGCGTTTACATAGACTTAACATGTAAACCAGACGCCCCAGACGCCTCAAACGCGTCCGGTGTGAACGCAGCATAAGGATTTCCCAGATCTACCTCAACCCACTCACCTGTCTGGATGAGGCCCTGCTGCATCCTGGAATTCCCGGACCTATCTCACCCACTCACCTGTCTGGATGAGGCCCCTGCTGCATCCTGAATTTCCCGGACCTATCTCGCCCCACTCACCTGTCTGGATGAGGCCCCTGCTGCATCCTGGATTTCCCGGACTTATCTCACCCCACTCACCTGTCTGGATGAGGCCCTGCTGCATCCTGGATTCCCGGACCTATCTCACCCACTCACCTGTCTGGATGAGGCCCCTGCTGCATCCTGAATTTCCCGGACCTATCTCGCCCCACTCACCTGTCTGGATGAGGCCCACCTGCTGCATCCTATGGACTTCCTCAACCTACCTCACCCCACTCCCTGGATGAATCCTTACAGAGCTGATCTATGATCCTATAGATGAGGTAATGAACTAACAGTCCTAGACACATTGCCTGTCCGTCCTGGGAGAGGATATTTCCTTCAGTTGGGCTCCATAAGGTTTCTTCTTTTTTCCTGCAGCTGGGTTTTTTTTTAGCACCTTTTCTTTACCGTGAAAGAGGGTCTTAAGACAGGAGTGTCTTGGGTCTGTTTAGTGTAGTTATTGTTTGTGTTGTCTGATTGTGTGTTTATGTTTGATCAACTGTTGTGAAGCCCTTTGAGGCGACTTTTGTTGTGATACTGGGCTATACAAATAAATCTGAATTTAATTGAATTGTATAGTGGTAGATCAACAAACAGAGTTCAATCTTGAGAAGGGAGCAATTTGTTGGCGTAGCGCCGTCACCGGTCTGAGCAACTTGCGCAGAGAAGCCTTCCGATCTTGGGATGCCACCGAAACGCTGCCGTTCAAGGTCTTCACACAGTTTTTATAGTATGAGATCAAAGAATGCAGTACAATAAATCTATGGCTAGGTCCATCTTATACATATCATGTTTTTCCGGACAGTTAGTCTGTTTTTTGTATCTCCTGAGAACAGGAGGATACCGGACGTTACACCTGATAAGCCTAAATTTTGTTTACGAGTCAGGCCAAACCTTTCTTTCTGCCCAAACCAACTAGATAGGATGGACCTTGGGCTCTAATCAACTGGTGTGACTCCAGCTAGTGGATAGAAACAGTATCCATCTAAAAGTTAAGCAGGAACATTATTAACACTCAGTATAAACTATAGTTGTTCTACAGATGGCTAAATAAGGCTTGGAACATAAAGTGAATTCACCCTTTACCAGAAGTGATTAACCACACGGAAACTATTGTCTAACAAAAACACAGCAGTACCTACTCTTAAAATCATAAGAACAGTGATAGCGTGATAATACGTGCATACGTGTATGGAGGCATAATCTAAGAATTTTATTGATACTCAGGGCCTAAACTAGGGCAATCACATATAATACTTTAGCAACCATAAATTTAACCTTAGCTTTAGAATTTTGTGATTTTTTTGATATCAGGCCTCAAATGAAGAACATAACAGAAAATATTGCTTTCATCACTAGATTCATTATGGAAGTGTCCAGTCATTATAATCAGGGGAAATGTACCCTACTTGAGAAATGGGCTGCAGCATGTCAGCCACACTTTTCTGCTCACGGGTATTGACCTTATGACCTTGGCTTTATTAGCAACATGCTCTAACCAACTGAGCTAACCGGCCT
Source organism: Bostrychus sinensis (assembly GCA_020698575.1). Taxonomy (NCBI): domain Eukaryota; kingdom Metazoa; phylum Chordata; class Actinopteri; order Gobiiformes; family Eleotridae; genus Bostrychus; species Bostrychus sinensis. The sequence goes on along the minus strand of CM036261.1, from coordinate 18,275,771 downwards.
GTTATAGCTGTGACACAGCTCTTTGGTGCTTTTGTTCATGAAGACAGGCAAAAGGGGCTCATTCTCTACAGCACAAGGCAGGAGATTCTGTTCAAAGCAGTGCTAAATTGCTTCAGGAAACTAGAGGGTAGGACAGTTTAATTTATTCATCTGTGGAGAAGTGGATAAAACAGGGAGCTCACCCACACCTTACCCTTCCATGTAAAGGTTAGGTCAATGGTTGTCCATCCAACCAGAGCCTTAACTCTAAAAAGTGTAGTAAGGCCTCAAGTGAAGAACATGGCAGAAGTTGTTTTCACTGGAGCTTTTATCGCGAGATTCATTAAGAAAGTGTACAGTCATGATAATGAGGGGAAACGTACCTAACCTAAGAAATGGGCTTACGCATGTGTGCCACACATTTCTACAATTTACTTCAGCAGCATTGTATATCATTAGGCAGCATCAAACGAGCAATCAGGCTTGATTTCCAAGCTTTGTCATCCAAGAACTAAACTTTTAACCAAACCAAAGACTTTGTCAAAATCTGCTGGCCAGTATGGGGATCGAACCCATGACCTTGGCGTTATTAGCACCACGCTCTAACCAGCTGAGCTAACCGGCCTGTTTTTGCAGTGGTCTAGCTCTTTGGTGCTTTTGTTCATGAAGACAGGCAAGAGGGGCTCATTCTCTACAGCACAAGCCACGAGATTCTGTTCAAAGCAGTGCTAAGGTTGCTTCAGGAAACTAGAGGGTAGGGCAGTTTAATTTATTCATCTGTGGAGATGTGGATAAAACAGGGAGCTCACCCACAAAACTCCATCACTGGAGTTTTGTTTCCATCACTGGAGTTTTGTTTCAAGGCAACCTTACCCTTCCATGTAACGGTTAGGTCAATGGCTGTCCATCCAACCAGAGCCTTAAGCTGTTAGACTTCATCTCTCAGAAGGTACCTGTTGCGTTCTCTCTGTCAATAATTGACACCGAGGACCAGGATACAGTCTTTAAAAATGCCGCACAGGTTTATTGAAGATCAACAGGATAAAAAAATACAGATTGACAGGATGTATAGTGTATAGTATATATATATATATATATATATATATATATATATATGTAGTTGCCTGGCTGCTGTCAGATGTCCCAGTGACGATTGGATCTTAGCTGACCCCATCTGTGCTCCTGTCCCGACCTGTGGGCCCTCAACCTCACCTCTAATGCTGCGTTCACACCGGACGCGTTTGAGGCGTCAAATTCGCGTCCGACGCGTCTAGTTGGACGCTTGAACATTTTGAAGTCAGACGCTTCATTCGCGCGTCCAATTTTGCTCTGTTCGCGCGTCAAAACAAATGTGTTCAGACGCGAATTCGCGTCATGGGAGGAGTCTGTTGTGCCAGGGTAATGGCCGCTCATTCAGGGCTAAATCCAACTGAGGCCACGCCGGTTTGCTCACCTGTGTCGCGAGTCGGTGCGAGGACATGTCCCCAGGACACTACTGCTGTTTTTAGGCACTCAACACCAGCAGCAGAGCGGAGATATGTTGTTTAATAGCGGTCTCTAGTGGTTTTAGCGGGTTATAGGGTAGGCTAGCAGTCAGTACACAGAATGTTTTTGCTGTTGTTTTGGGAAGTACAGTAACTGCTAATCCAACGAGCTCAGCTCAGCACACGCTAAAGTTAAGGTCCCCTCAATGTCTTGTTACTATCTTTTTGACTGCTGTCTTTATAAAAGTAGTAGAGCTGCTGCAGGCTGTAGCTTATAGCTCCAGGTTCACATTGACAGCTTCGATAAGTCCACCGTGATTGTTTTGATGGATCGCCGCTTTCTACGTCCTCCCACGTCACTGCAGGAGCTAGATCCTGATTGGTTAACGCGCCGCGAATATTCGCCAAAGTTCAGATTTTTCAACTCGGGCGTCGAGAGCGTCAGACGCTCGATTCGCGCGTCAGACGCGTCGACGCTCAATTCGCGCCGCGCTATTCGCGCGTCAAAACACGATTCGCGCCGCAGGTTGTCTAGACGCGCGTTTACATAGACTTAACATGTAAACCAGACGCCCCAGACGCCTCAAACGCGTCCGGTGTGAACGCAGCATAAGGATTTCCCAGGATCTACCTCAACCCACTCACCTGTCTGGATGAGGCCCTGCTGCATCCTGGAATTCCCGGACCTATCTCACCCACTCACCTGTCTGGATGAGGCCCCTGCTGCATCCTGAATTTCCCGGACCTATCTCGCCCCACTCACCTGTCTGGATGAGGCCCCTGCTGCATCCTGGATTTCCCGGACTTATCTCACCCCACTCACCTGTCTGGATGAGGCCCTGCTGCATCCTGGATTCCCGGACCTATCTCACCCACTCACCTGTCTGGATGAGGCCCCTGCTGCATCCTGAATTTCCCGGACCTATCTCGCCCCACTCACCTGTCTGGATGAGGCCCACCTGCTGCATCCTATGGACTTCCTCAACCTACCTCACCCCACTCCCTGGATGAATCCTTACAGAGCTGATCTATGATCCTATAGATGAGGTAATGAACTAACAGTCCTAGACACATTGCCTGTCCGTCCTGGGAGAGGATATTTCCTTCAGTTGGGCTCCATAAGGTTTCTTCTTTTTTCCTGCAGCTGGGTTTTTTTTTAGCACCTTTTCTTTACCGTGAAAGAGGGTCTTAAGACAGGAGTGTCTTGGGTCTGTTTAGTGTAGTTATTGTTTGTGTTGTCTGATTGTGTGTTTATGTTTGATCAACTGTTGTGAAGCCCTTTGAGGCGACTTTTGTTGTGATACTGGGCTATACAAATAAATCTGAATTTAATTGAATTGTATAGTGGTAGATCAACAAACAGAGTTCAATCTTGAGAAGGGAGCAATTTGTTGGCGTAGCGCCGTCACCGGTCTGAGCAACTTGCGCAGAGAAGCCTTCCGATCTTGGGATGCCACCGAAACGCTGCCGTTCAAGGTCTTCACACAGTTTTTATAGTATGAGATCAAAGAATGCAGTACAATAAATCTATGGCTAGGTCCATCTTATACATATCATGTTTTTCCGGACAGTTAGTCTGTTTTTTGTATCTCCTGAGAACAGGAGGATACCGGACGTTACACCTGATAAGCCTAAATTTTGTTTACGAGTCAGGCCAAACCTTTCTTTCTGCCCAAACCAACTAGATAGGATGGACCTTGGGCTCTAATCAACTGGTGTGACTCCAGCTAGTGGATAGAAACAGTATCCATCTAAAAGTTAAGCAGGAACATTATTAACACTCAGTATAAACTATAGTTGTTCTACAGATGGCTAAATAAGGCTTGGAACATAAAGTGAATTCACCCTTTACCAGAAGTGATTAACCACACGGAAACTATTGTCTAACAAAAACACAGCAGTACCTACTCTTAAAATCATAAGAACAGTGATAGCGTGATAATACGTGCATACGTGTATGGAGGCATAATCTAAGAATTTTATTGATACTCAGGGCCTAAACTAGGGCAATCACATATAATACTTTAGCAACCATAAATTTAACCTTAGCTTTAGAATTTTGTGATTTTTTTTATATCAGGCCTCAAATGAAGAACATAACAGAAAATATTGCTTTCATCACTAGATTCATTATGGAAGTGTCCAGTCATTATAATCAGGGGAAATGTACCCTACTTAAGAAATGGGCTGCAGCATGTCAGCCACACTTTTCTGCTCACGGATATCGACCTTATGACCTTGGCTTTATTAGCAACATGCTCTAACCAACTGAGCTAACCGGCCTGTTATAGCTGTGACACAGCTCTTTGGTGCTTTTGTTCATGAAGACAGGCAAAAGGGGCTCATTCTCTACAGCACAAGGCAGGAGATTCTGTTCAAAGCAGTGCTAAATTGCTTCAGGAAACTAGAGGGTAGGACAGTTTAATTTATTCATCTGTGGAGAAGTGGATAAAACAGGGAGCTCACCCACACCTTACCCTTCCATGTAAAGGTTAGGTCAATGGTTGTCCATCCAACCAGAGCCTTAACTCTAAAAAGTGTAGTAAGGCCTCAAGTGAAGAACATGGCAGAAGTTGTTTTCACTGGAGCTTTTATCGCGAGATTCATTAAGAAAGTGTACAGTCATGATAATGAGGGGAAACGTACCTAACCTAAGAAATGGGCTTACGCATGTGTGCCACACATTTCTACAATTTACTTCAGCAGCATTGTATATCATTAGGCAGCATCAAACGAGCAATCAGGCTTGATTTCCAAGCTTTGTCATCCAAGAACTAAACTTTTAACCAAACCAAAGACTTTGTCTGTCAAAATCTGCTGGCCAGTATGGGGATCGAACCCATGACCTTGGCGTTATTAGCACCACGCTCTAACCAGCTGAGCTAACCGGCCTGTTTTTGCAGTGGTCTAGCTCTTTGGTGCTTTTGTTCATGAAGACAGGCAAGAGGGGCTCATTCTCTACAGCACAAGCCACGAGATTCTGTTCAAAGCAGTGCTAAGGTTGCTTCAGGAAACTAGAGGGTAGGGCAGTTTAATTTATTCATCTGTGGAGATGTGGATAAAACAGGGAGCTCACCCACAAAACTCCATCACTGGAGTTTTGTTTCCATCACTGGAGTTTTGTTTCAAGGCAACCTTACCCTTCCATGTAACGGTTAGGTCAATGGCTGTCCATCCAACCAGAGCCTTAAGCTGTTAGACTTCATCTCTCAGAAGGTACCTGTTGCGTTCTCTCTGTCAATAATTGACACCGAGGACCAGGATACAGTCTTTAAAAATGCCGCACAGGTTTATTGAAGATCAACAGGATAAAAAAATACAGATTGACAGGATGTATAGTGTATAGTATATATATATATATATATATATATATATATATATATATATGTAGTTGCCTGGCTGCTGTCAGATGTCCCAGTGACGATTGGATCTTAGCTGACCCCATCTGTGCTCCTGTCCCGACCTGTGGGCCCTCAACCTCACCTCTAATGCTGCGTTCACACCGGACGCGTTTGAGGCGTCAAATTCGCGTCCGACGCGTCTAGTTGGACGCTTGAACATTTTGAAGTCAGACGCTTCATTCGCGCGTCCAATTTTGCTCTGTTCGCGCGTCAAAACAAATGTGTTCAGACGCGAATTCGCGTCATGGGAGGAGTCTGTTGTGCCAGGGTAATGGCCGCTCATTCAGGGCTAAATCCAACTGAGGCCACGCCGGTTTGCTCACCTGTGTCGCGAGTCGGTGCGAGGACATGTCCCCAGGACACTACTGCTGTTTTTAGGCACTCAACACCAGCAGCAGAGCGGAGATATGTTGTTTAATAGCGGTCTCTAGTGGTTTTAGCGGGTTATAGGGTAGGCTAGCAGTCAGTACACAGAATGTTTTTGCTGTTGTTTTGGGAAGTACAGTAACTGCTAATCCAACGAGCTCAGCTCAGCACACGCTAAAGTTAAGGTCCCCTCAATGTCTTGTTACTATCTTTTTGACTGCTGTCTTTATAAAAGTAGTAGAGCTGCTGCAGGCTGTAGCTTATAGCTCCAGGTTCACATTGACAGCTTCGATAAGTCCACCGTGATTGTTTTGATGGATCGCCGCTTTCTACGTCCTCCCACGTCACTGCAGGAGCTAGATCCTGATTGGTTAACGCGCCGCGAATATTCGCCAAAGTTCAGATTTTTCAACTCGGGCGTCGAGAGCGTCAGACGCTCGATTCGCGCGTCAGACGCGTCGACGCTCAATTCGCGCCGCGCTATTCGCGCGTCAAAACACGATTCGCGCCGCAGGTTGTCTAGACGCGCGTTTACATAGACTTAACATGTAAACCAGACGCCCCAGACGCCTCAAACGCGTCCGGTGTGAACGCAGCATAAGGATTTCCCAGATCTACCTCAACCCACTCACCTGTCTGGATGAGGCCCTGCTGCATCCTGGAATTCCCGGACCTATCTCACCCACTCACCTGTCTGGATGAGGCCCCTGCTGCATCCTGAATTTCCCGGACCTATCTCGCCCCACTCACCTGTCTGGATGAGGCCCCTGCTGCATCCTGGATTTCCCGGACTTATCTCACCCCACTCACCTGTCTGGATGAGGCCCTGCTGCATCCTGGATTCCCGGACCTATCTCACCCACTCACCTGTCTGGATGAGGCCCCTGCTGCATCCTGAATTTCCCGGACCTATCTCGCCCCACTCACCTGTCTGGATGAGGCCCACCTGCTGCATCCTATGGACTTCCTCAACCTACCTCACCCCACTCCCTGGATGAATCCTTACAGAGCTGATCTATGATCCTATAGATGAGGTAATGAACTAACAGTCCTAGACACATTGCCTGTCCGTCCTGGGAGAGGATATTTCCTTCAGTTGGGCTCCATAAGGTTTCTTCTTTTTTCCTGCAGCTGGGTTTTTTTTTAGCACCTTTTCTTTACCGTGAAAGAGGGTCTTAAGACAGGAGTGTCTTGGGTCTGTTTAGTGTAGTTATTGTTTGTGTTGTCTGATTGTGTGTTTATGTTTGATCAACTGTTGTGAAGCCCTTTGAGGCGACTTTTGTTGTGATACTGGGCTATACAAATAAATCTGAATTTAATTGAATTGTATAGTGGTAGATCAACAAACAGAGTTCAATCTTGAGAAGGGAGCAATTTGTTGGCGTAGCGCCGTCACCGGTCTGAGCAACTTGCGCAGAGAAGCCTTCCGATCTTGGGATGCCACCGAAACGCTGCCGTTCAAGGTCTTCACACAGTTTTTATAGTATGAGATCAAAGAATGCAGTACAATAAATCTATGGCTAGGTCCATCTTATACATATCATGTTTTTCCGGACAGTTAGTCTGTTTTTTGTATCTCCTGAGAACAGGAGGATACCGGACGTTACACCTGATAAGCCTAAATTTTGTTTACGAGTCAGGCCAAACCTTTCTTTCTGCCCAAACCAACTAGATAGGATGGACCTTGGGCTCTAATCAACTGGTGTGACTCCAGCTAGTGGATAGAAACAGTATCCATCTAAAAGTTAAGCAGGAACATTATTAACACTCAGTATAAACTATAGTTGTTCTACAGATGGCTAAATAAGGCTTGGAACATAAAGTGAATTCACCCTTTACCAGAAGTGATTAACCACACGGAAACTATTGTCTAACAAAAACACAGCAGTACCTACTCTTAAAATCATAAGAACAGTGATAGCGTGATAATACGTGCATACGTGTATGGAGGCATAATCTAAGAATTTTATTGATACTCAGGGCCTAAACTAGGGCAATCACATATAATACTTTAGCAACCATAAATTTAACCTTAGCTTTAGAATTTTGTGATTTTTTTTATATCAGGCCTCAAATGAAGAACATAACAGAAAATATTGCTTTCATCACTAGATTCATTATGGAAGTGTCCAGTCATTATAATCAGGGGAAATGTACCCTACTTAAGAAATGGGCTGCAGCATGTCAGCCACACTTTTCTGCTCACGGATATCGACCTTATGACCTTGGCTTTATTAGCAACATGCTCTAACCAACTGAGCTAACCGGCCTGTTTTAGCTGTGACACAGCTCTTTGGTGCTTTTGTTCATGAAGACAGGCAAAAGGGGCTCATTCTCTACAGCACAAGGCAGGAGATTCTGTTCAAAGCAGTGCTAAATTGCTTCAGGAAACTAGAGGGTAGGACAGTTTAATTTATTCATCTGTGGAGAAGTGGATAAAACAGGGAGCTCACCCACACCTTACCCTTCCATGTAAAGGTTAGGTCAATGGTTGTCCATCCAACCAGAGCCTTAACTCTAAAAAGTGTAGTAAGGCCTCAAGTGAAGAACATGGCAGAAGTTGTTTTCACTGGAGCTTTTATCGCGAGATTCATTAAGAAAGTGTACAGTCATGATAATGAGGGGAAACGTACCTAACCTAAGAAATGGGCTTACGCATGTGTGCCACACATTTCTACAATTTACTTCAGCAGCATTGTATATCATTAGGCAGCATCAAACGAGCAATCAGGCTTGATTTCCAAGCTTTGTCATCCAAGAACTAAACTTTTAACCAAACCAAAGACTTTGTCTGTCAAAATCTGCTGGCCAGTATGGGGATCGAACCCATGACCTTGGCGTTATTAGCACCACGCTCTAACCAGCTGAGCTAACCGGCCTGTTTTTGCAGTGGTCTAGCTCTTTGGTGCTTTTGTTCATGAAGACAGGCAAGAGGGGCTCATTCTCTACAGCACAAGCCACGAGATTCTGTTCAAAGCAGTGCTAAGGTTGCTTCAGGAAACTAGAGGGTAGGGCAGTTTAATTTATTCATCTGTGGAGATGTGGATAAAACAGGGAGCTCACCCACAAAACTCCATCACTGGAGTTTTGTTTCCATCACTGGAGTTTTGTTTCAAGGCAACCTTACCCTTCCATGTAACGGTTAGGTCAATGGCTGTCCATCCAACCAGAGCCTTAAGCTGTTAGACTTCATCTCTCAGAAGGTACCTGTTGCGTTCTCTCTGTCAATAATTGACACCGAGGACCAGGATACAGTCTTTAAAAATGCCGCACAGGTTTATTGAAGATCAACAGGATAAAAAAATACAGATTGACAGGATGTATAGTGTATAGTATATATATATATATATATATATATATATATATATATGTAGTTGCCTGGCTGCTGTCAGATGTCCCAGTGACGATTGGATCTTAGCTGACCCCATCTGTGCTCCTGTCCCGACCTGTGGGCCCTCAACCTCACCTCTAATGCTGCGTTCACACCGGACGCGTTTGAGGCGTCAAATTCGCGTCCGACGCGTCTAGTTGGACGCTTGAACATTTTGAAGTCAGACGCTTCATTCGCGCGTCCAATTTTGCTCTGTTCGCGCGTCAAAACAAATGTGTTCAGACGCGAATTCGCGTCATGGGAGGAGTCTGTTGTGCCAGGGTAATGGCCGCTCATTCAGGGCTAAATCCAACTGAGGCCACGCCGGTTTGCTCACCTGTGTCGCGAGTCGGTGCGAGGACATGTCCCCAGGACACTACTGCTGTTTTTAGGCACTCAACACCAGCAGCAGAGCGGAGATATGTTGTTTAATAGCGGTCTCTAGTGGTTTTAGCGGGTTATAGGGTAGGCTAGCAGTCAGTACACAGAATGTTTTTGCTGTTGTTTTGGGAAGTACAGTAACTGCTAATCCAACGAGCTCAGCTCAGCACACGCTAAAGTTAAGGTCCCCTCAATGTCTTGTTACTATCTTTTTGACTGCTGTCTTTATAAAAGTAGTAGAGCTGCTGCAGGCTGTAGCTTATAGCTCCAGGTTCACATTGACAGCTTCGATAAGTCCACCGTGATTGTTTTGATGGATCGCCGCTTTCTACGTCCTCCCACGTCACTGCAGGAGCTAGATCCTGATTGGTTAACGCGCCGCGAATATTCGCCAAAGTTCAGATTTTTCAACTCGGGCGTCGAGAGCGTCAGACGCTCGATTCGCGCGTCAGACGCGTCGACGCTCAATTCGCGCCGCGCTATTCGCGCGTCAAAACACGATTCGCGCCGCAGGTTGTCTAGACGCGCGTTTACATAGACTTAACATGTAAACCAGACGCCCCAGACGCCTCAAACGCGTCCGGTGTGAACGCAGCATAAGGATTTCCCAGATCTACCTCAACCCACTCACCTGTCTGGATGAGGCCCTGCTGCATCCTGGAATTCCCGGACCTATCTCACCCACTCACCTGTCTGGATGAGGCCCCTGCTGCATCCTGAATTTCCCGGACCTATCTCGCCCCACTCACCTGTCTGGATGAGGCCCCTGCTGCATCCTGGATTTCCCGGACTTATCTCACCCCACTCACCTGTCTGGATGAGGCCCTGCTGCATCCTGGATTCCCGGACCTATCTCACCCACTCACCTGTCTGGATGAGGCCCCTGCTGCATCCTGAATTTCCCGGACCTATCTCGCCCCACTCACCTGTCTGGATGAGGCCCACCTGCTGCATCCTATGGACTTCCTCAACCTACCTCACCCCACTCCCTGGATGAATCCTTACAGAGCTGATCTATGATCCTATAGATGAGGTAATGAACTAACAGTCCTAGACACATTGCCTGTCCGTCCTGGGAGAGGATATTTCCTTCAGTTGGGCTCCATAAGGTTTCTTCTTTTTTCCTGCAGCTGGGTTTTTTTTTAGCACCTTTTCTTTACCGTGAAAGAGGGTCTTAAGACAGGAGTGTCTTGGGTCTGTTTAGTGTAGTTATTGTTTGTGTTGTCTGATTGTGTGTTTATGTTTGATCAACTGTTGTGAAGCCCTTTGAGGCGACTTTTGTTGTGATACTGGGCTATACAAATAAATCTGAATTTAATTGAATTGTATAGTGGTAGATCAACAAACAGAGTTCAATCTTGAGAAGGGAGCAATTTGTTGGCGTAGCGCCGTCACCGGTCTGAGCAACTTGCGCAGAGAAGCCTTCCGATCTTGAGATGCCACCGAAACGCTGCCGTTCAAGGTCTTCACACAGTTTTTATAGTATGAGATCAAAGAATGCAGTACAATAAATCTATGGCTAGGTCCATCTTATACATATCATGTTTTTCCGGACAGTTAGTCTGTTTTTTGTATCTCCTGAGAACAGGAGGATACCGGACGTTACACCTGATAAGCCTAAATTTTGTTTACGAGTCAGGCCAAACCTTTCTTTCTGCCCAAACCAACTAGATAGGATGGACCTTGGGCTCTAATCAACTGGTGTGACTCCAGCTAGTGGATAGAAACAGTATCCATCTAAAAGTTAAGCAGGAACATTATTAACACTCAGTATAAACTATAGTTGTTCTACAGATGGCTAAATAAGGCTTGGAACATAAAGTGAATTCACCCTTTACCAGAAGTGATTAACCACACGGAAACTATTGTCTAACAAAAACACAGCAGTACCTACTCTTAAAATCATAAGAACAGTGATAGCGTGATAATACGTGCATACGTGTATGGAGGCATAATCTAAGAATTTTATTGATACTCAGGGCCTAAACTAGGGCAATCACATATAATACTTTAGCAACCATAAATTTAACCTTAGCTTTAGAATTTTGTGATTTTTTTGATATCAGGCCTCAAATGAAGAACATAACAGAAAATATTGCTTTCATCACTAGATTCATTATGGAAGTGTCCAGTCATTATAATCAGGGGAAATGTACCCTACTTGAGAAATGGGCTGCAGCATGTCAGCCACACTTTTCTGCTCACGGGTATCGACCTTATGACCTTGGCTTTATTAGCAACATGCTCTAACCAACTGAGCTAACCGGCCTGTTATAGCTGTGACACAGCTCTTTGGTGCTTTTGTTCATGAAGACAGGCAAAAGGGGCTCATTCTCTACAGCACAAGGCAGGAGATTCTGTTCAAAGCAGTGCTAAATTGCTTCAGGAAACTAGAGGGTAGGACAGTTTAATTTATTCATCTGTGGAGAAGTGGATAAAACAGGGAGCTCACCCACACCTTACCCTTCCATGTAAAGGTTAGGTCAATGGTTGTCCATCCAACCAGAGCCTTAACTCTAAAAAGTGTAGTAAGGCCTCAAGTGAAGAACATGGCAGAAGTTGTTTTCACTGGAGCTTTTATCGCGAGATTCATTAAGAAAGTGTACAGTCATGATAATGAGGGGAAACGTACCTAACCTAAGAAATGGGCTTACGCATGTGTGCCACACATTTCTACAATTTACTTCAGCAGCATTGTATATCATTAGGCAGCATCAAACGAGCAATCAGGCTTGATTTCCAAGCTTTGTCATCCAAGAACTAAACTTTTAACCAAACCAAAGACTTTGTCAAAATCTGCTGGCCAGTATGGGGATCGAACCCATGACCTTGGCGTTATTAGCACCACGCTCTAACCAGCTGAGCTAACCGGCCTGTTTTTGCAGTGGTCTAGCTCTTTGGTGCTTTTGTTCATGAAGACAGGCAAGAGGGGCTCATTCTCTACAGCACAAGCCACGAGATTCTGTTCAAAGCAGTGCTAAGGTTGCTTCAGGAAACTAGAGGGTAGGGCAGTTTAATTTATTCATCTGTGGAGATGTGGATAAAACAGGGAGCTCACCCACAAAACTCCATCACTGGAGTTTTGTTTCCATCACTGGAGTTTTGTTTCAAGGCAACCTTACCCTTCCATGTAACGGTTAGGTCAATGGCTGTCCATCCAACCAGAGCCTTAAGCTGTTAGACTTCATCTCTCAGAAGGTACCTGTTGCGTTCTCTCTGTCAATAATTGACACCGAGGACCAGGATACAGTCTTTAAAAATGCCGCACAGGTTTATTGAAGATCAACAGGATAAAAAAATACAGATTGACAGGATGTATAGTGTATAGTATATATATATATATATATATATATATATATATATGTAGTTGCCTGGCTGCTGTCAGATGTCCCAGTGACGATTGGATCTTAGCTGACCCCATCTGTGCTCCTGTCCCGACCTGTGGGCCCTCAACCTCACCTCTAATGCTGCGTTCACACCGGACGCGTTTGAGGCGTCAAATTCGCGTCCGACGCGTCTAGTTGGACGCTTGAACATTTTGAAGTCAGACGCTTCATTCGCGCGTCCAATTTTGCTCTGTTCGCGCGTCAAAAAAAATGTGTTCAGACGCGAATTCGCGTCATGGGAGGAGTCTGTTGTGCCAGGGTAATGGCCGCTCATTCAGGGCTAAATCCAACTGAGGCCACGCCGGTTTGCTCACCTGTGTCGCGAGTCGGTGCGAGGACATGTCCCCAGGACACTACTGCTGTTTTTAGGCACTCAACACCAGCAGCAGAGCGGAGATATGTTGTTTAATAGCGGTCTCTAGTGGTTTTAGCGGGTTATAGGGTAGGCTAGCAGTCAGTACACAGAATGTTTTTGCTGTTGTTTTGGGAAGTACAGTAACTGCTAATCCAACGAGCTCAGCTCAGCACACGCTAAAGTTAAGGTCCCCTCAATGTCTTGTTACTATCTTTTTGACTGCTGTCTTTATAAAAGTAGTAGAGCTGCTGCAGGCTGTAGCTTATAGCTCCAGGTTCACATTGACAGCTTCGATAAGTCCACCGTGATTGTTTTGATGGATCGCCGCTTTCTACGTCCTCCCACGTCACTGCAGGAGCTAGATCCTGATTGGTTAACGCGCCGCGAATATTCGCCAAAGTTCAGATTTATCAACTCGGGCGTCGAGAGCGTCAGACGCTCGATTCGCGCGTCAGACGCGTCGACGCTCAATTCGCGCCGCGCTATTCGCGCGTCAAAACACGATTCGCGCCGCAGGTTGTCTAGACGCGCGTTTACATAGACTTAACATGTAAACCAGACGCCCCAGACGCCTCAAACGCGTCCGGTGTGAACGCAGCATAAGGATTTCCCAGATCTACCTCAACCCACTCACCTGTCTGGATGAGGCCCTGCTGCATCCTGGAATTCCCGGACCTATCTCACCCACTCACCTGTCTGGATGAGGCCCCTGCTGCATCCTGAATTTCCCGGACCTATCTCGCCCCACTCACCTGTCTGGATGAGGCCCCTGCTGCATCCTGGATTTCCCGGACTTATCTCACCCCACTCACCTGTCTGGATGAGGCCCTGCTGCATCCTGGATTCCCGGACCTATCTCACCCACTCACCTGTCTGGATGAGGCCCCTGCTGCATCCTGAATTTCCCGGACCTATCTCGCCCCACTCACCTGTCTGGATGAGGCCCACCTGCTGCATCCTATGGACTTCCTCAACCTACCTCACCCCACTCCCTGGATGAATCCTTACAGAGCTGATCTATGATCCTATAGATGAGGTAATGAACTAACAGTCCTAGACACATTGCCTGTCCGTCCTGGGAGAGGATATTTCCTTCAGTTGGGCTCCATAAGGTTTCTTCTTTTTTCCTGCAGCTGGGTTTTTTTTTAGCACCTTTTCTTTACCGTGAAAGAGGGTCTTAAGACAGGAGTGTCTTGGGTCTGTTTAGTGTAGTTATTGTTTGTGTTGTCTGATTGTGTGTTTATGTTTGATCAACTGTTGTGAAGCCCTTTGAGGCGACTTTTGTTGTGATACTGGGCTATACAAATAAATCTGAATTTAATTGAATTGTATAGTGGTAGATCAACAAACAGAGTTCAATCTTGAGAAGGGAGCAATTTGTTGGCGTAGCGCCGTCACCGGTCTGAGCAACTTGCGCAGAGAAGCCTTCCGATCTTGGGATGCCACCGAAACGCTGCCGTTCAAGGTCTTCACACAGTTTTTATAGTATGAGATCAAAGAATGCAGTACAATAAATCTATGGCTAGGTCCATCTTATACATATCATGTTTTTCCGGACAGTTAGTCTGTTTTTTGTATCTCCTGAGAACAGGAGGATACCGGACGTTACACCTGATAAGCCTAAATTTTGTTTACGAGTCAGGCCAAACCTTTCTTTCTGCCCAAACCAACTAGATAGGATGGACCTTGGGCTCTAATCAACTGGTGTGACTCCAGCTAGTGGATAGAAACAGTATCCATCTAAAAGTTAAGCAGGAACATTATTAACACTCAGTATAAACTATAGTTGTTCTACAGATGGCTAAATAAGGCTTGGAACATAAAGTGAATTCACCCTTTACCAGAAGTGATTAACCACACGGAAACTATTGTCTAACAAAAACACAGCAGTACCTACTCTTAAAATCATAAGAACAGTGATAGCGTGATAATACGTGCATACGTGTATGGAGGCATAATCTAAGAATTTTATTGATACTCAGGGCCTAAACTAGGGCAATCACATATAATACTTTAGCAACCATAAATTTAACCTTAGCTTTAGAATTTTGTGATTTTTTTGATATCAGGCCTCAAATGAAGAACATAACAGAAAATATTGCTTTCATCACTAGATTCATTATGGAAGTGTCCAGTCATTATAATCAGGGGAAATGTACCCTACTTGAGAAATGGGCTGCAGCATGTCAGCCACACTTTTCTGCTCACGGGTATCGACCTTATGACCTTGGCTTTATTAGCAACATGCTCTAACCAACTGAGCTAACCGGCCTGTTATAGCTGTGACACAGCTCTTTGGTGCTTTTGTTCATGAAGACAGGCAAAAGGGGCTCATTCTCTACAGCACAAGGCAGGAGATTCTGTTCAAAGCAGTGCTAAATTGCTTCAGGAAACTAGAGGGTAGGACAGTTTAATTTATTCATCTGTGGAGAAGTGGATAAAACAGGGAGCTCACCCACACCTTACCCTTCCATGTAAAGGTTAGGTCAATGGTTGTCCATCCAACCAGAGCCTTAACTCTAAAAAGTGTAGTAAGGCCTCAAGTGAAGAACATGGCAGAAGTTGTTTTCACTGGAGCTTTTATCGCGAGATTCATTAAGAAAGTGTACAGTCATGATAATGAGGGGAAACGTACCTAACCTAAGAAATGGGCTTACGCATGTGTGCCACACATTTCTACAATTTACTTCAGCAGCATTGTATATCATTAGGCAGCATCAAACGAGCAATCAGGCTTGATTTCCAAGCTTTGTCATCCAAGAACTAAACTTTTAACCAAACCAAAGACTTTGTCTGTCAAAATCTGCTGGCCAGTATGGGGATCGAACCCATGACCTTGGCGTTATTAGCACCACGCTCTAACCAGCTGAGCTAACCGGCCTGTTTTAGCAGTGGTATAGCTCTTTGGTGCTTTTGTTCATGAAGACAGGCAAGAGGGGCTCATTCTACAGCACAAGCCACGAGATTCTGTTCAAAGCAGTGCTAAATTGCTTCAGGAAACTAGAGGGTAGGACAGTTTAATTTATTCATCTGTGGAGAAGTGGATAAAACAGGGAGCTCACCCACACCTTACCCTTCCATGTAAAGGTTAGGTCAATGGTTGTCCATCCAACCAGAGCCTTAACTCTAAAAAGTGTAGTAAGGCCTCAAGTGAAGAACATGGCAGAAGTTGTTTTCACTGGAGCTTTTATCGCGAGATTCATTAAGAAAGTGTACAGTCATGATAATGAGGGGAAACGTACCTAACCTAAGAAATGGGCTTACGCATGTGTGCCACACATTTCTACAATTTACTTCAGCAGCATTGTATATCATTAGGCAGCATCAAACGAGCAATCAGGCTTGATTTCCAAGCTTTGTCATCCAAGAACTAAACTTTTAACCAAACCAAAGACTTTGTCTGTCAAAATCTGCTGGCCAGTATGGGGATCGAACCCATGACCTTGGCGTTATTAGCACCACGCTCTAACCAGCTGAGCTAACCGGCCTGTTTTTGCAGTGGTCTAGCTCTTTGGTGCTTTTGTTCATGAAGACAGGCAAGAGGGGCTCATTCTCTACAGCACAAGCCACGAGATTCTGTTCAAAGCAGTGCTAAGGTTGCTTCAGGAAACTAGAGGGTAGGGCAGTTTAATTTATTCATCTGTGGAGATGTGGATAAAACAGGGAGCTCACCCACAAAACTCCATCACTGGAGTTTTGTTTCCATCACTGGAGTTTTGTTTCAAGGCAACCTTACCCTTCCATGTAACGGTTAGGTCAATGGCTGTCCATCCAACCAGAGCCTTAAGCTGTTAGACTTCATCTCTCAGAAGGTACCTGTTGCGTTCTCTCTGTCAATAATTGACACCGAGGACCAGGATACAGTCTTTAAAAATGCCGCACAGGTTTATTGAAGATCAACAGGATAAAAAAATACAGATTGACAGGATGTATAGTGTATAGTATATATATATATATATATATATATATATATATATGTAGTTGCCTGGCTGCTGTCAGATGTCCCAGTGACGATTGGATCTTAGCTGACCCCATCTGTGCTCCTGTCCCGACCTGTGGGCCCTCAACCTCACCTCTAATGCTGCGTTCACACCGGACGCGTTTGAGGCGTCAAATTCGCGTCCGACGCGTCTAGTTGGACGCTTGAACATTTTGAAGTCAGACGCTTCATTCGCGCGTCCAATTTTGCTCTGTTCGCGCGTCAAAACAAATGTGTTCAGACGCGAATTCGCGTCATGGGAGGAGTCTGTTGTGCCAGGGTAATGGCCGCTCATTCAGGGCTAAATCCAACTGAGGCCACGCCGGTTTGCTCACCTGTGTCGCGAGTCGGTGCGAGGACATGTCCCCAGGACACTACTGCTGTTTTTAGGCACTCAACACCAGCAGCAGAGCGGAGATATGTTGTTTAATAGCGGTCTCTAGTGGTTTTAGCGGGTTATAGGGTAGGCTAGCAGTCAGTACACAGAATGTTTTTGCTGTTGTTTTGGGAAGTACAGTAACTGCTAATCCAACGAGCTCAGCTCAGCACACGCTAAAGTTAAGGTCCCCTCAATGTCTTGTTACTATCTTTTTGACTGCTGTCTTTATAAAAGTAGTAGAGCTGCTGCAGGCTGTAGCTTATAGCTCCAGGTTCACATTGACAGCTTCGATAAGTCCACCGTGATTGTTTTGATGGATCGCCGCTTTCTACGTCCTCCCACGTCACTGCAGGAGCTAGATCCTGATTGGTTAACGCGCCGCGAATATTCGCCAAAGTTCAGATTTATCAACTCGGGCGTCGAGAGCGTCAGACGCTCGATTCGCGCGTCAGACGCGTCGACGCTCAATTCGCGCCGCGCTATTCGCGCGTCAAAACACGATTCGCGCCGCAGGTTGTCTAGACGCGCGTTTACATAGACTTAACATGTAAACCAGACGCCCCAGACGCCTCAAACGCGTCCGGTGTGAACGCAGCATAAGGATTTCCCAGATCTACCTCAACCCACTCACCTGTCTGGATGAGGCCCTGCTGCATCCTGGAATTCCCGGACCTATCTCACCCACTCACCTGTCTGGATGAGGCCCCTGCTGCATCCTGAATTTCCCGGACCTATCTCGCCCCACTCACCTGTCTGGATGAGGCCCCTGCTGCATCCTGGATTTCCCGGACTTATCTCACCCCACTCACCTGTCTGGATGAGGCCCTGCTGCATCCTGGATTCCCGGACCTATCTCACCCACTCACCTGTCTGGATGAGGCCCCTGCTGCATCCTGAATTTCCCGGACCTATCTCGCCCCACTCACCTGTCTGGATGAGGCCCACCTGCTGCATCCTATGGACTTCCTCAACCTACCTCACCCCACTCCCTGGATGAATCCTTACAGAGCTGATCTATGATCCTATAGATGAGGTAATGAACTAACAGTCCTAGACACATTGCCTGTCCGTCCTGGGAGAGGATATTTCCTTCAGTTGGGCTCCATAAGGTTTCTTCTTTTTTCCTGCAGCTGGGTTTTTTTTTAGCACCTTTTCTTTACCGTGAAAGAGGGTCTTAAGACAGGAGTGTCTTGGGTCTGTTTAGTGTAGTTATTGTTTGTGTTGTCTGATTGTGTGTTTATGTTTGATCAACTGTTGTGAAGCCCTTTGAGGCGACTTTTGTTGTGATACTGGGCTATACAAATAAATCTGAATTTAATTGAATTGTATAGTGGTAGATCAACAAACAGAGTTCAATCTTGAGAAGGGAGCAATTTGTTGGCGTAGCGCCGTCACCGGTCTGAGCAACTTGCGCAGAGAAGCCTTCCGATCTTGGGATGCCACCGAAACGCTGCCGTTCAAGGTCTTCACACAGTTTTTATAGTATGAGATCAAAGAATGCAGTACAATAAATCTATGGCTAGGTCCATCTTATACATATCATGTTTTTCCGGACAGTTAGTCTGTTTTTTGTATCTCCTGAGAACAGGAGGATACCGGACGTTACACCTGATAAGCCTAAATTTTGTTTACGAGTCAGGCCAAACCTTTCTTTCTGCCCAAACCAACTAGATAGGATGGACCTTGGGCTCTAATCAACTGGTGTGACTCCAGCTAGTGGATAGAAACAGTATCCATCTAAAAGTTAAGCAGGAACATTATTAACACTCAGTATAAACTATAGTTGTTCTACAGATGGCTAAATAAGGCTTGGAACATAAAGTGAATTCACCCTTTACCAGAAGTGATTAACCACACGGAAACTATTGTCTAACAAAAACACAGCAGTACCTACTCTTAAAATCATAAGAACAGTGATAGCGTGATAATACGTGCATACGTGTATGGAGGCATAATCTAAGAATTTTATTGATACTCAGGGCCTAAACTAGGGCAATCACATATAATACTTTAGCAACCATAAATTTAACCTTAGCTTTAGAATTTTGTGATTTTTTTGATATCAGGCCTCAAATGAAGAACATAACAGAAAATATTGCTTTCATCACTAGATTCATTATGGAAGTGTCCAGTCATTATAATCAGGGGAAATGTACCCTACTTGAGAAATGGGCTGCAGCATGTCAGCCACACTTTTCTGCTCACGGGTATCGACCTTATGACCTTGGCTTTATTAGCAACATGCTCTAACCAACTGAGCTAACCGGCCTGTTATAGCTGTGACACAGCTCTTTGGTGCTTTTGTTCATGAAGACAGGCAAAAGGGGCTCATTCTCTACAGCACAAGGCAGGAGATTCTGTTCAAAGCAGTGCTAAATTGCTTCAGGAAACTAGAGGGTAGGACAGTTTAATTTATTCATCTGTGGAGAAGTGGATAAAACAGGGAGCTCACCCACACCTTACCCTTCCATGTAAAGGTTAGGTCAATGGTTGTCCATCCAACCAGAGCCTTAACTCTAAAAAGTGTAGTAAGGCCTCAAGTGAAGAACATGGCAGAAGTTGTTTTCACTGGAGCTTTTATCGCGAGATTCATTAAGAAAGTGTACAGTCATGATAATGAGGGGAAACGTACCTAACCTAAGAAATGGGCTTACGCATGTGTGCCACACATTTCTACAATTTACTTCAGCAGCATTGTATATCATTAGGCAGCATCAAACGAGCAATCAGGCTTGATTTCCAAGCTTTGTCATCCAAGAACTAAACTTTTAACCAAACCAAAGACTTTGTCTGTCAAAATCTGCTGGCCAGTATGGGGATCGAACCCATGACCTTGGCGTTATTAGCACCACGCTCTAACCAGCTGAGCTAACCGGCCTGTTTTAGCAGTGGTATAGCTCTTTGGTGCTTTTGTTCATGAAGACAGGCAAGAGGGGCTCATTCTACAGCACAAGCCACGAGATTCTGTTCAAAGCAGTGCTAAATTGCTTCAGGAAACTAGAGGGTAGGACAGTTTAATTTATTCATCTGTGGAGAAGTGGATAAAACAGGGAGCTCACCCACACCTTACCCTTCCATGTAAAGGTTAGGTCAATGGTTGTCCATCCAACCAGAGCCTTAACTCTAAAAAGTGTAGTAAGGCCTCAAGTGAAGAACATGGCAGAAGTTGTTTTCACTGGAGCTTTTATCGCGAGATTCATTAAGAAAGTGTACAGTCATGATAATGAGGGGAAACGTACCTAACCTAAGAAATGGGCTTACGCATGTGTGCCACACATTTCTACAATTTACTTCAGCAGCATTGTATATCATTAGGCAGCATCAAACGAGCAATCAGGCTTGATTTCCAAGCTTTGTCATCCAAGAACTAAACTTTTAACCAAACCAAAGACTTTGTCTGTCAAAATCTGCTGGCCAGTATGGGGATCGAACCCATGACCTTGGCGTTATTAGCACCACGCTCTAACCAGCTGAGCTAACCGGCCTGTTTTTGCAGTGGTCTAGCTCTTTGGTGCTTTTGTTCATGAAGACAGGCAAGAGGGGCTCATTCTCTACAGCACAAGCCACGAGATTCTGTTCAAAGCAGTGCTAAGGTTGCTTCAGGAAACTAGAGGGTAGGGCAGTTTAATTTATTCATCTGTGGAGATGTGGATAAAACAGGGAGCTCACCCACAAAACTCCATCACTGGAGTTTTGTTTCCATCACTGGAGTTTTGTTTCAAGGCAACCTTACCCTTCCATGTAACGGTTAGGTCAATGGCTGTCCATCCAACCAGAGCCTTAAGCTGTTAGACTTCATCTCTCAGAAGGTACCTGTTGCGTTCTCTCTGTCAATAATTGACACCGAGGACCAGGATACAGTCTTTAAAAATGCCGCACAGGTTTATTGAAGATCAACAGGATAAAAAAATACAGATTGACAGGATGTATAGTGTATAGTATATATATATATATATATATATATATATATATATATGTAGTTGCCTGGCTGCTGTCAGATGTCCCAGTGACGATTGGATCTTAGCTGACCCCATCTGTGCTCCTGTCCCGACCTGTGGGCCCTCAACCTCACCTCTAATGCTGCGTTCACACCGGACGCGTTTGAGGCGTCAAATTCGCGTCCGACGCGTCTAGTTGGACGCTTGAACATTTTGAAGTCAGACGCTTCATTCGCGCGTCCAATTTTGCTCTGTTCGCGCGTCAAAACAAATGTGTTCAGACGCGAATTCGCGTCATGGGAGGAGTCTGTTGTGCCAGGGTAATGGCCGCTCATTCAGGGCTAAATCCAACTGAGGCCACGCCGGTTTGCTCACCTGTGTCGCGAGTCGGTGCGAGGACATGTCCCCAGGACACTACTGCTGTTTTTAGGCACTCAACACCAGCAGCAGAGCGGAGATATGTTGTTTAATAGCGGTCTCTAGTGGTTTTAGCGGGTTATAGGGTAGGCTAGCAGTCAGTACACAGAATGTTTTTGCTGTTGTTTTGGGAAGTACAGTAACTGCTAATCCAACGAGCTCAGCTCAGCACACGCTAAAGTTAAGGTCCCCTCAATGTCTTGTTACTATCTTTTTGACTGCTGTCTTTATAAAAGTAGTAGAGCTGCTGCAGGCTGTAGCTTATAGCTCCAGGTTCACATTGACAGCTTCGATAAGTCCACCGTGATTGTTTTGATGGATCGCCGCTTTCTACGTCCTCCCACGTCACTGCAGGAGCTAGATCCTGATTGGTTAACGCGCCGCGAATATTCGCCAAAGTTCAGATTTTTCAACTCGGGCGTCGAGAGCGTCAGACGCTCGATTCGCGCGTCAGACGCGTCGACGCTCAATTCGCGCCGCGCTATTCGCGCGTCAAAACACGATTCGCGCCGCAGGTTGTCTAGACGCGCGTTTACATAGACTTAACATGTAAACCAGACGCCTCAAACGCGTCCGGTGTGAACGCAGCATAAGGATTTCCCAGATCTACCTCAACCCACTCACCTGTCTGGATGAGGCCCTGCTGCATCCTGGAATTCCCGGACCTATCTCACCCACTCACCTGTCTGGATGAGGCCCCTGCTGCATCCTGAATTTCCCGGACCTATCTCGCCCCACTCACCTGTCTGGATGAGGCCCCTGCTGCATCCTGGATTTCCCGGACTTATCTCACCCCACTCACCTGTCTGGATGAGGCCCTGCTGCATCCTGGATTCCCGGACCTATCTCACCCACTCACCTGTCTGGATGAGGCCCCTGCTGCATCCTGAATTTCCCGGACCTATCTCGCCCCACTCACCTGTCTGGATGAGGCCCACCTGCTGCATCCTATGGACTTCCTCAACCTACCTCACCCCACTCCCTGGATGAATCCTTACAGAGCTGATCTATGATCCTATAGATGAGGTAATGAACTAACAGTCCTAGACACATTGCCTGTCCGTCCTGGGAGAGGATATTTCCTTCAGTTGGGCTCCATAAGGTTTCTTCTTTTTTCCTGCAGCTGGGTTTTTTTTTAGCACCTTTTCTTTACCGTGAAAGAGGGTCTTAAGACAGGAGTGTCTTGGGTCTGTTTAGTGTAGTTATTGTTTGTGTTGTCTGATTGTGTGTTTATGTTTGATCAACTGTTGTGAAGCCCTTTGAGGCGACTTTTGTTGTGATACTGGGCTATACAAATAAATCTGAATTTAATTGAATTGTATAGTGGTAGATCAACAAACAGAGTTCAATCTTGAGAAGGGAGCAATTTGTTGGCGTAGCGCCGTCACCGGTCTGAGCAACTTGCGCAGAGAAGCCTTCCGATCTTGGGATGCCACCGAAACGCTGCCGTTCAAGGTCTTCACACAGTTTTTATAGTATGAGATCAAAGAATGCAGTACAATAAATCTATGGCTAGGTCCATCTTATACATATCATGTTTTTCCGGACAGTTAGTCTGTTTTTTGTATCTCCTGAGAACAGGAGGATACCGGACGTTACACCTGATAAGCCTAAATTTTGTTTACGAGTCAGGCCAAACCTTTCTTTCTGCCCAAACCAACTAGATAGGATGGACCTTGGGCTCTAATCAACTGGTGTGACTCCAGCTAGTGGATAGAAACAGTATCCATCTAAAAGTTAAGCAGGAACATTATTAACACTCAGTATAAACTATAGTTGTTCTACAGATGGCTAAATAAGGCTTGGAACATAAAGTGAATTCACCCTTTACCAGAAGTGATTAACCACACGGAAACTATTGTCTAACAAAAACACAGCAGTACCTACTCTTAAAATCATAAGAACAGTGATAGCGTGATAATACGTGCATACGTGTATGGAGGCATAATCTAAGAATTTTATTGATACTCAGGGCCTAAACTAGGGCAATCACATATAATACTTTAGCAACCATAAATTTAACCTTAGCTTTAGAATTTTGTGATTTTTTTGATATCAGGCCTCAAATGAAGAACATAACAGAAAATATTGCTTTCATCACTAGATTCATTATGGAAGTGTCCAGTCATTATAATCAGGGGAAATGTACCCTACTTGAGAAATGGGCTGCAGCATGTCAGCCACACTTTTCTGCTCACGGGTATCGACCTTATGACCTTGGCTTTATTAGCAACATGCTCTAACCAACTGAGCTAACCGGCCTGTTATAGCTGTGACACAGCTCTTTGGTGCTTTTGTTCATGAAGACAGGCAAAAGGGGCTCATTCTCTACAGCACAAGGCAGGAGATTCTGTTCAAAGCAGTGCTAAATTGCTTCAGGAAACTAGAGGGTAGGACAGTTTAATTTATTCATCTGTGGAGAAGTGGATAAAACAGGGAGCTCACCCACACCTTACCCTTCCATGTAAAGGTTAGGTCAATGGTTGTCCATCCAACCAGAGCCTTAACTCTAAAAAGTGTAGTAAGGCCTCAAGTGAAGAACATGGCAGAAGTTGTTTTCACTGGAGCTTTTATCGCGAGATTCATTAAGAAAGTGTACAGTCATGATAATGAGGGGAAACGTACCTAACCTAAGAAATGGGCTTACGCATGTGTGCCACACATTTCTACAATTTACTTCAGCAGCATTGTATATCATTAGGCAGCATCAAACGAGCAATCAGGCTTGATTTCCAAGCTTTGTCATCCAAGAACTAAACTTTTAACCAAACCAAAGACTTTGTCTGTCAAAATCTGCTGGCCAGTATGGGGATCGAACCCATGACCTTGGCGTTATTAGCTCCACGCTCTAACCAGCTGAGCTAACCGGCCTGTTTTTGCAGTGGTCTAGCTCTTTGGTGCTTTTGTTCATGAAGACAGGCAAGAGGGGCTCATTCTCTACAGCACAAGCCACGAGATTCTGTTCAAAGCAGTGCTAAGGTTGCTTCGGGAAACTAGAGGGTAGGGCAGTTTAATTTATTCATCTGTGGAGATGTGGATAAAACAGGGAGCTCACCCACAAAACTCCATCACTGGAGTTTTGTTTCCATCACTGGAGTTTTGTTTCAAGGCAACCTTACCCTTCCATGTAACGGTTAGGTCAATGGCTGTCCATCCAACCAGAGCCTTAAGCTGTTAGACTTCATCTCTCAGAAGGTACCTGTTGCGTTCTCTCTGTCAATAATTGACACCGAGGACCAGGATACAGTCTTTAAAAATGCCGCACAGGTTTATTGAAGATCAACAGGATAAAAAAATACAGATTGACAGGATGTATAGTGTATAGTATATATATATATATATATATATATATATATATATATGTAGTTGCCTGGCTGCTGTCAGATGTCCCAGTGACGATTGGATCTTAGCTGACCCCATCTGTGCTCCTGTCCCGACCTGTGGGCCCTCAACCTCACCTCTAATGCTGCGTTCACACCGGACGCGTTTGAGGCGTCAAATTCGCGTCCGACGCGTCTAGTTGGACGCTTGAACATTTTGAAGTCAGACGCTTCATTCGCGTGTCCAATTTTGCTCTGTTCGCGCGTCAAAACAAATGTGTTCAGACGCGAATTCGCGTCATGGGAGGAGTCTGTTGTGCCAGGGTAATGGCCGCTCATTCAGGGCTAAATCCAACTGAGGCCACGCCGGTTTGCTCACCTGTGTCGCGAGTCGGTGCGAGGACATGTCCCCAGGACACTACTGCTGTTTTTAGGCACTCAACACCAGCAGCAGAGCGGAGATATGTTGTTTAATAGCGGTCTCTAGTGGTTTTAGCGGGTTATAGGGTAGGCTAGCAGTCAGTACACAGAATGTTTTTGCTGTTGTTTTGGGAAGTACAGTAACTGCTAATCCAACGAGCTCAGCTCAGCACATGCTAAAGTTAAGGTCCCCTCAATGTCTTGTTACTATCTTTTTGACTGCTGTCTTTATAAAAGTAGTAGAGCTGCTGCAGGCTGTAGCTTATAGCTCCAGGTTCACATTGACAGCTTCGATAAGTCCACCGTGATTGTTTTGATGGATCTCCGCTTTCTACGTCCTCCCACGTCACTGCAGGAGCTAGATCCTGATTGGTTAACGCGCCGCGAATATTCGCCAAAGTTCAGATTTTTCAACTCGGGCGTCGAGAGCGTCAGACGCTCGATTCGCGCATCAGACGCGTCGACGCTCAATTGGCGCCACGCTATTCGCGCGTCAAAACACGATTCGCGCCGCAGGTTGTCTAGACGCGCGTTTACATAGACTTAACATGTAAACCAGACGCCCCAGACGCCTCAAACGCGTCCAGTGTGAACGCAGCATAAGGATTTCCCGGATCTACCTCAACCCACTCACCTGTCTGGATGAGGCCCTGCTGCATCCTGGAATTCCCGGACCTATCTCACCCACTCACCTGTCTGGATGAGGCCCCTGCTGCATCCTGAATTTCCCGGACCTATCTCGCCCCACTCACCTGTCTGGATGAGGCCCCTGCTGCATCCTGGATTTCCCGGACTTATCTCACTCCACTCACCTGTCTGGATGAGGCCCTGCTGCATCCTGAATTTCCAGGACCTATCTCGCCCCACTCACCTGTCTGGATGAGGCCCACCTGCTGCATCCTATGGACTTCCTCAACCTACCTCACCCCACTCCCTGGATGAATCCTTACAGAGCTGATCTATGATCCTATAGATGAGGTAATGAACTAACAGTCCTAGACACATTGCCTGTCCGTCCTGGGAGAGGATATCTCCTTCAGTTGGGCTCCATAAGGTTTCTTCTTTTTTCCTGCAGCTGGGTTTTTTTTTAGCACCTTTTCTTTACCGTGAAAGAGGGTCTTAAGACAGGAGTGTCCTTGATCTGTTTAGTGTAGTTATTGTTTGTGTTGTCTGATTGTGTGTTTATGTTTGATCAACTGTTGTGAAGCCCTTTGAGGCGACTTTTGTTGTGATACTGGGCTATACAAATAAATCTGAATTTAATTGAATTGTATAGTGGTAGATCAACAAACAGAGTTCAATCTTGAGAAGTGAGCAATTTGTTGGCGTAGCGCCGTCACCGGTCTGAGCAACTTGCGCAGAGAAGCCTTCCGATCTTGGGATGCCACCGAAACGCTGCCGTTCAAGGTCTTCACACAGTTTTTATAGTATGAGATCAAAGAATGCAGTACAATAAATCTATGGCTAGGTCCATCTTATACATATCATGTTTTTCCGGACAGTTAGTCTGTTTTTTGTATCTCCTGAGAACAGGAGGATACCGGACGTTACACCTGATAAGCCTAAATTTTGTTTACGAGTCAGGCCAAACCTTTCTTTCTGCCCAAACCAACTAGATAGGATGGACCTTGGGCTCTAATCAACTGGCGTGACTCCAGCTAGTGGATAGAAACAGTATCCATCTAAAAGTTAAGCAGGAACATTATTAACACTCAGTATAAACTATAGTTGTTCTACAGATGGCTAAATAAGGCTTGGAACATAAAGTGAATTCACCCTTTACCAGAAGTGATTAACCACACGGAAACTATTGTCTAACAAAAACACAGCAGTACCTACTCTTAAAATCATAAGAACAGTGATAGTGTGATAATACGTGCATACGTGTATGGAGGCATAATCTAAGAATTTTATTGATACTCAGGGCCTAAACTAGGGCAATCACATATAATACTTTAGCAACCATAAATTTAACCTTAGCTTTAGAATTTTGTAATTTTTTTGATATCAGGCCTCCAATGAAGAACATAACAGAAAATATTGCTTTCATCACTAGATTCATTATGGAAGTGTCCAGTCATTATAATCAGGGGAAATGTACCCTACTTGAGAAATGGGCTGCAGCATGTCAGCCACACGTCTCTGCTCATGGGTATCAACCTTATGACCTTGGCTTTATTAGCAACACGCTCTAACCAACTGAGCTAACCAGCCTGTTTTAGCTGTGGCACAGCTCTTTGGTGCTTTTGTTCATGAAGACAGGCAAAAGGGGCTCATTCTCTACAGCACAAGGCAGGAGAATCTGTTCAAAGCAGTGCTAAATTGCTTCAGGAAACTAGAGGGTAGGACAGTTTAATTTATTCATCTGTGGAGAAGTGGATAAAACAGGGAGCTCACCCACACCTTACCCTTCCATGTAAAGGTTAGGTCAATGGTTGTCCATCCAACCAGAGCCTTAACTCTAAAAAGTGTAGTAAGGCCTCAAGTGAAGAACATGGCAGAAGTTGTTTTCACTGGAGCTTTTATCGCGAGATTCATTAAGAAAGTGTACAGTCATGATAATGAGGGGAAACGTACCTAACCTAAGAAATGGGCTTACGCATGTGTGCCACACATTCCTACAATTTACTTCAGCAGCATTGTATATCATTAGGCAGCATCAAACGAGCAATCAGGCTTGATTTCCAAGCTTTGTCATCCAAGAACTAAACTTTTAACCCAACCAAAGACTTTGTCTGTCAAAATCTGCTGGCCAGTATGGGGATCGAACCCTTGACCTTGGCGTTATTAGCACCATGCGCTAGTATGGAAGGGAGCGAGCGATAGAAAAAGAGAAATCTCCATAGAAAACGCTGAATCCTGTCTCACCTGTCTGACCCTCACCTGTCTGACTCTCACCTGTCTGACCCTCACCTGTCTGACCCTCACCTGTCTGACGCTCACCTGTCTGACACTGATGTGGCCCCTCCCTGCGTTGTCACAGTAACACAGACTACTGTTTAGTTTAATAAGTTTAATGAACGTTTTTTCAGACAGACAGGTCTGGGGCTGCTGCTCCTAAATTTATATTAAAGCCACAATCCTGTTTATTTAAAAAGCATACATTTCCAGTAATTTAACAGCTGTACATTCAATACATGTTACTTCTGTTTAGTGAGCCCAGTTTAAAATAGGCTCATATACATGAAAATGAAAATAAGCTCCTATTTCTGCTTCATAATAAACTGTATGGCCACAGATCTAGTTCATTTTTATTCACAGATATATCAGGAATCGATAAGACAATCGATAAAGAATCAGATTGATAAGCAGAATTGACAATGGCATCAACATTGATAAAATCTTATCAATTCCCATCCCTATTAACAACAACATGCTTCAAGACACAGACTACATGCATTGTTCAGTCCCTCCAGGATTTTGCAGTGTTGTGATCACAACTATTAATGCAAAATCAAGCAATTGTTTTACTCACTCTACAGTCAGCTAAAACACTTTAAAATGCACCAGGATACAGCAAATATTGTCTGTTATATTGATTTTTTTTTCCCTGGGGGAGGACCCCCAGACCCCCCTGTTAGTTTCTTACATACTCAACCTCTGTGAATCACAACTTGCTCATCTGTGAGCTGCACACATCAGGGCTCATCTCCTAACTTCCTCAAACCATCCAAATAACTGGTTTCAGAACAGAACAGAAGATAATTCAAATTTTTTGTATTAGTCCTATAATAATAATAATCTGCCATGTGCCACCACAATAAAATGACAGGACCCGGCTGGCCCCCCCAGTAAAAAAATCCTGGCTACGCCCCTGCTCCGGATAGCAAGAGGAACATGGTTACAAGAAAAGCGTAGCTTTGTTGTGTCTTGAGTTTTGTCTTAGTGCATTTCTTTGCCCGAGTGGGGAGATGAGATTGAATGAGGATGGCAGCCAGGGCATATCTCCCAAATCCAAAGTGTTTGTTTATATGGTTTGATAGCAGATCGGCCACAGAGGGTAGTTTTGTATTTGCATTAAAGTAGCAATCATCCACAATTTGACCGATGTCGGCATAGCTGAAAGTATTTGTGAGCAGTCCATAGAATAAGAGAGCTGCAGCTATACCTGTCACACCTGGTGCGGCCATCTTGGTTGCCAAGTTGTTTGCAGTTTATGTGGCACATACACACATCCAACATAAACAAGACATCTACTCAGTCTGGGCACTTTTTCTACTTTGCCCTGATATGCACATCTCTGTAAGAACTACATTTTGGATGTCTGCTCACACAAACACAAACAAACTCATTTCTCAACACTTCTCAAACACTTTCATATGGAGGACCGTGAGCGAAAAGGAATAATACTTTTATTAAAAGAGTTTTTAAAAGAGCCTTTAATAAATGGATTACTAAATGCTTTTATTAAAAGAGTTTTTAAAAGTTTATTTAATGAAGAGATTACTAAATACTTTTATTAAAAGAGTTTTTAAAAGAGCCTTTAATAAACGGATTACTAAATGCTTTTATTAAATGAGTTTTTAAAAGAGGATTTAATAAATGGATTACCCAATGCGGTAACACTTTCTATGAACTCGCTGTTCATAAGACGCTATAAACACATTCATAAAGCATTATAATGCATTCATAAGGCTTTATAATTATTGACATAAGTTGACATAAATATATATAGATACTCATAACTACACTTATATGGCATTATAATCTTTCGTTATAGGCGTTTACAACTGAAGGTGACACAGTGTATTATAAAGTGTCTTTGTCCTCATGAGGCCAGCAGTGTTGAGGTCAGTATTATAAGGCTTCATAACAGAATCCATGAATAGACCCAAAGCAGCTCATGTGTACTTGTATCACATGTCTTATTCATATATTTTTTGTCAGTTGTTATTTTAGTGCTCATAAGCACTAATTAAGAGATACAAGCACCCATTGCATAGGCTAGGTAAAGTGAGATTAACTTATAATTACTCATTAAAATTCATAGGGCACCATTACAAACGGTAAGTAAAGTGGGGTTTCCCCTCATACATTAAAAAGTGAATTAAAGACAAAATAAGGCAAAACTGGTTATTTTTTTATTTTTAAAACAAACGTGGCATTTTTAATAAAGAACAAAAATGACCAAGTCAAGTCAACAACAACAACAAAACAAACAAACAATAAATCAAAATAATAATCTGTGTTGTTTCTGCAGATGTTTTTTTTTTGTTTGTTTTTGATTTCTTTTTTTTTATTTTCTATATTTTTTTGTGCAATCATTTCATATAATATGTAGTTTTATCGATAACATTTCCTAATGTCGTGGAGTATTCTGCCAAGTATCCCACCCATATGCTTTTTTGCGAGCCAGTGTTCCCATTCAATTACCTTCAAATACTGTTTTAATTGCTTGGTGTTTGGGTTGGAACGGTGGCGCCACACATCAGCCTTGAACGACTGCCATGCCCTCTCAATAGTCTGTGTATGTGCCCTCGTGACCAGATTGACAAAGTTTCTTTTGTGACAAACTGTGTAGTGTGAGTAACCTATATGAGACAACCCTCGGTATGCTGGCCATTCATCTGTAATTACAGCTGTACCAGTCCATACATATTGCGCAATCACAGGCAAAAGCTTCTCTCTGGACCTCCCAGACACAATCTTGAGCACCGGCTTCCGGGTGGTTGGACTAACTTCCAGGATGCCAAGAACCCACTTCTTGCTCCTACGCCATGCAGGGCCCATCCGCCCACGGTTGTGCTGCCAATGTAAGGTATAGTGAACAAAAATTAGTGGAGTGTTGAAAGATGGCGATTGATTTTTGATAGCATATAGTAACATGCAGTTACATAACCAACCTTTCTTTTGTGTGTGAATTTACTTTCGTCCACCATGACGAAGTTGTGTGGGCCTCCAACAAGCATTTTTCCACTGTCCCGTAGCTTTGCCATGGCAGATACACACACCTTGAAAAAAAAGTTCTAAATGTACATTCTATGGAAAGCTGTATTCTCTATAAGTATGGATGCACTGTTCGTGTTTTATCACCACACACAATCAGGAAGTGCCGGACAGAGCACAACTTAAGCCAAAGATGATGAAGAAGGTGTATGGATGACAATGACAGGGTGCTAAGCAAACTGTAGTCTAATGTAGATTTTCATTTTTTTTTACATTACATTTCAGTTAGCTGACACTTTTATCCAAAGTGACTTACAGTTATTTAGGTACAGGGTATTGGTTACAGTTGGAGCAATGTGAGGTTAGGTTCCTTACTCAAGGGCGCTTCAGCCATGGATAAGGATACTGGAGAACACACACATTCTTCGTACTGCAACCTTCCGATAACAAGACCAACTCCCTAACCATTAGGCCACAACTGCTTTCAGGTGGTACATAAACATGTAGGTGTGTATGTGTGTGTGTGTGTGTGTGTGGTCCTACAGCAGAGACTAAAGAAAATGAACACAAAAAGTTCAATGTCTGTGACATTACTACTAAGTTTATATCATATACACATCATACACGTAAACTAAGAAGCTATTTGAATATTCTTGAAATCCCCATTAAATTTACAATATGTATTACTTAAATTACATATTGGCTTATCCATAATGTACGTGTGTGTTTTAATTTAAATTGGTGATACACAATTTTAATCCTTTGTGTAAGGCTTGTTACACAATGAATTGACAATAAAGTGGCCTACACAAAGTAATTAGCCTTACCTTTCTCAGATTCAAGGTCATCTTTGACAAAGTTCTGGAGCTGCCTGCGATCCCATCCTCGATCATATCGATTTGCCTCATCCGTAAGCCCTGGGCAAACCTGGGTTTTACGCATTGTCAAAATTAGTATGACTGTCAGTATTTCAACAAATCTATAGGTTCTCTATAGGTCTAATCTATAGGTTCAGATCTAGTAGTAAACCTACACCGCTCTGACCTAGGTATAGACTTGCAGTGGAGAGATAATTACAAGCCAATCTGCATTTCAAAATATTGAGATTAGGCCTACCTGTAGATAAATTCCAGGTGCTGTTGGAGAGATAGCCTTGACCGAAAAAACATTGATTTCTTCCTAACGGAACTGTATACATATGTAGGATGTGTCTTCCTTGAGCAGCACCTTAAATAAATTAACAAACAATGTAGGCATATATGTTAATCTCTAAAATTACATTGATTGTAATCATGCTCTAAGATTGTTATCCTGGTACATTTATCTCACCATATGTATCCATCTCCTGTTGAATATGGTTTTAGTCTCATTAAGTGGTTGCACAATTTGCAATGCATTCTCCTATGCAGAAGTTCTCTGCTTTGCATCCATTGGACTATTTTCTTTTTGTTTTTTAAGCTATTCTCAGCCCTAATAAATTTTAACACTGTCCTTTTTATATTCGCCATAGTTGTAGTTGAGTCAAAGAACATGGACTTACCTTTTCTTTCACCCGCATATATTAATGTTCGTGGTGCACCCCACCCCCCGGAAATATTAATTTACCCGCGCAAAACCTCAGAATTTACAGAGCGGCCAGAGTTGCCAGGTTCGCGGTTTTCGCGCGCAATTGGGCTATTTTGAAACTACTACTGTGGGGCAATTTTTTGAGCTGCGGGTTGCGGTTTTGTTGGGCTAATTTTCAAACGTGCTGCGGCCACGGAAATGTTTCTAGACAATGAGGAAAGAGTGGTGGAAATTTTTTTATTTCTTCACAGTTCACTCTGGTTTTGTGCCTCTGTGCTGTGCCTGTCCCTCTGCTGTGTCTGTGCTCACCCTTCCCATCCCCTCACACAGAGCAGGCTTTTTCACAGCTGTGAGGTCTGTGATCAGCGGCCGCTCTCACCTCGCTGCCGTTCCCACCTGGAGCATCTCATACATGACACGCAACTACAGAACTGCAGTAAAAACAGTCTTAAGATATGGAGCTATTTAAGAGAAGACTTAACCCTCTGACAGTTTTTACTGTTTTTACATTTTTTCTTCACATTAATAAGTGCAGAAATAGCCTTCATTTTAAAATCGTTAAGCTAAAGATATTAAATATAATAGTCTAATAACACTTAAAGACGGGGAGGAAAGAGAAAACATCCACTTCACAGAAGGACCCGAGGGGTTTAGGGGAAATTAGACTCAAATAAATAAACAGCGTGGAATAAACAGGTATTTACAGTAGTTATACTACTATACATTATGTTTGATATTTTCTATAGCATATATAGCATATATATGTAAGTATAAGTATAGCATATATGAGGGTAAATTTAAAAAAACAACATTTATAATAGGCCTATTTCTATTTTTACATGTATTTCTTGAAAATATTTTCGCAACAGTCTAGTTGTTGAAATATTTTTAATTCTATTTTTTTATTATTTATTTTGCTATTAACTGTATTGTATAGCACAGACTTGAATTTCATTAGAACCTTTTCATTCATCTGGGATAAAATGAATCAAATCAATATTAAAGAGAATCGTGACATAATCAGTTAACTTGAAGACATTTTGTTATTAATAGTATAGTATAAAAGTACTTATTTTAGGTTTAATTCAGTAACACTGTCTGATCTAGACAAATTGGGCCATTTTTCTTCCAATTGTGCTGTTTTTTGGGTTCTCATTGGGCTGGATTTTTTTCTGGGACCTGGCAACCCTGAGAGCGGCATTGTGGTGAGAAGACTAGAGTTTGCTAAAGAACGTAAAGAAGGTAAGCCACTCGTTTAATTTTTTTAATTAATATTAGTACAACACGTATATTTATGCTCTCTGCAAATGCTTGTTGGTCAACAAAAGCTCATGATAACATCAGCTTCTAGCTGTCTGTGCAACGCTATGTTGTGTTACTTTAACTCGGGTATAGCTAGCTAATAGTCGTGGTAGCAATTGTTAGCAGTTTGCTATACTTTGCTTTGCTATACTTTGCTTTATGGTATTTTGGATAACGGATTTATATGTGTATGCTATAAACTGTTTATTACACCCTCTATTGTGTATAATCCACATCTACAAGAAGCACTTAAGTTTCATTTAACCCTCTAAGCGACAAAGTCACAGAATTGCGACAGGCAACGTTGCTAAAACTAACAGCCCCTACGTCCTATTAAAATGTTAAATCTTGTACTCCCTTCCTTTAGGTGTCAGACACCCAGGACTTAGCTTCTAGCCCAATAGAATCATATATTGTCGTTCAAAATCTTTGAAAAAGACGTGCTCAAAGGGGAGTGAGTCTTACGGGGAGTGGCGCGTCGGAGCGCCTCTGTGGAGTAGATTCCTCTACAGTTTTGAGAGAGGAAAAGGCGAAAGTAGCTAATAAAATGTACAGCACTGATGAAGCAGTAGCTTTGATAACTGCTGACTCTGATTCTGAGGGAGAACATCTAGTTTTTGAACCGAGAGAGAGTGAAGAGAGCCGTGAAAGTGCGAGTGAGGAGTGGTTTCCTGGTGGCGGCGCGCGAGCTATGCTCACAGTCCCTGCACACGGCGTTTCCCCGTCACTCTGCCCACTGTAGGTGACAGAGGCAGGTATGCACTTAGTTACTCTGGCCCCGGGAGTGAACATGCGGTCGGGAATAATGCAGTTTTGAGAGGGAGATGTGGGAGCAGCGTGGCTAACATAAACAGGACTAGCAACAGCACTTATAGGCTGGGATCACCTAAGAGAGGAGGAAGTTTATCAGGAGTGGATACAGCAGTTTGATGAACCTGCTGGCCAGGCCATGACAAACTTGTAGATGCAAATTTTTCTTTCCTCACCTTTGACTAGTTATGTGACATTAGAGGTTATAGTTATAGTTTACTAATGTTGGTTTAGAGTTTACCTTGTTTCTACTCATTTATTAATTGGAGAAAAAGACAAAAAAAAGTTCAAACATGTTTATCTTCTTGTATGTTACTGAAAATAACATAATTCAGCAGGTCTGCCTGATAATGACGTCACAATATGCAAAATATATACAGATTATATGCCTATAATTACTACATTCATAAACTTTGGTTCATAACTGACAGTTTTCTCATTTACAGTAAGACTCTATCACTAATTATTTTTACGCCACAGCCTTTTGAATTTTGGATGTCAAAAAACTGTATTTTAGAGAAAAAAAAATCTGGCACCCAAAGGGTTAACCCGGTTTCAAATTGTTACAGATGGATGCAGGTAAAGGAAGGGGACGTAGGGGAAAGGTTCGGGGCACAGAGGAGTCAGTCGTCGTCCTCCCCAACCCCCCCGAAGCAGAAACTGGCGAAAAGCAACAGGTTGCAGGTAAGTTTGCAAAAGGCTGGCTTTGTGAGTTGGGCTTTTAAGAAAAGAACAAGCAAACCAACCAGCTAAGGTGAAAACAATGAAAGAAAATTGTAAAGGCACAAAATGGAGGCTACTATTGTGACCTAGAACACAAATGAGCAGGCAAAATAAATCCTAAATTGGATCCATTATTTTCTGTCAAGTTACTTCTGAATTTTGGATGCTATTGTAGCAAGATGATGTGCATGCCATTGGGAAGAACGCAATCTGTACGTTCTGGTGGTAGACCTCTATGCAGTAGGACAATTTATGTGTTTGGGAGTACTAAACACTTTTGTTGCAGTCATGTTGTCGGCGACATGGAAATGCACTGTTTAAACCCGTGTAACTATCTCCGCGATAGTGGGTGCTATGAATGAATCAACATGTCTGGAAAAAGCAGGAGCACACCATTCAAACGACACATTGGTTGTGTGAGTAGACTATCGGGATAAAAATTAATTATCACTATTATATCATTATTTATCACTATTTTGTTGGTATATATCTACAGTATATTTATAGAATGTTGTCTTAGGTTGCATTCCCCTTATGAAAAAATCTGCAGTATTTGGGATACAAAAAAACTGCATAGGCCTACTACAAAAAATACTGCACTCTACTGCACTCTACTGCATAATGCAATATTTTGGACACGAAAATATAATAATTTTGTTTATTTATATAGAACTTTTCAAAATAGAGTACAAAATTAAAGAGAAAGATAATAAACAATCTTACAAAACAATATACCGTATTTTTCGGACTATAAGTCGCTCCGGAGTATAAGTCGCACCAGCCAAAAAATGCATAATTAAGAAGAAAAAAACATATATAAGTCGCACTGGAGTATAAGTCGCATTTTGGGGGAAATTTATTTGATAAAATCCAACACCAAAAACATACATGTCATCTTTATTTATTTATTTTAAAATAAAAATAAAATAGAGAACAACAGGCTGAATAAGTGTATGGAATACTAACGTTACATGACAGACATGCCTGGTAATGTCAGTAACGACGTAACATATTAAGAGTTATTCAGATAACTCTAGCATAAAGAACATGCTAACAAGTTTACCAAACTATCAGTTTCACTCCAAATCACTAAATCCAATGAAATCTTCATCCTCGGTGTCACTTTTAAACAACTCCCTTAACTCGGGAGGTAGACGATGCGCCACTTCCTCTTTCACGTCGCTTACGTCAGACTCATCGTCAAATGATATAATTATCAACACAGGCCTATGGCGCCATCTTGCGGTTTAGTGTGAAAATTACATGTGAAATGATAATAATATCATTTCACATGTAATTTTTCACACATAAGTCGCTCCGGATTATAAGTCGCACCCATGGCCAAACTATGAAAAAAACAGCGACTTATAGTCCGAAAAATACGGTACATTTAATTTCAGTTAGAAAATATTGCATTTTTCCTCTTATACACTGCATTTTTTTCATAAGGGCTGTGGGTGAACTGACCAACAAAGCGGTTGATGGTGACAAACATGAAGCTGATATCAGAAAAGAGTGTACTGCTACCAAAATAACAAGACTTAAACTGTACCTACTTTTCAGAAAAAAAACGTGTGTTGAATGAGACCTGTATACTACATTTAAGCATTGATGCATAAATTGTTTTCCCTTTTATGTGTGTTTTCTGATGTACAACATGGGTTTTTGTTTAATCTAGATTAATATGCATATGGATGCAGAGTTTAAAGCTTAGGAAACCATTCACTCACTACATTTTGCTGCGGTACTTCAAGGTTGAACCTTTTAGTAAATTTATGCTCTTTAGATATTTTGGGAGGATTTGGATATGGTATATCTTCTCCTTTATATTATGAATGCAGGGGTAGCAGTAGCAGCCCTTCCGGGCTCTTGTGCCTTGGGACGCCAAACGTGAAAAGCTGTCCTGCTTCACAGACAGGTGCAGAGCAGCAATTTCTGTTGACATTAAGGAAAAAATTGGACAAATGAAGACCACTGGGGAACTGCTCCCCATTTCTTATTGAATTTTGTAAATTTCATTTCAAGATTGTTAAAGATATTAGGGAGGATTTTTTCGACTGCTGAGAAACCAGCGACTGTTTGTCCTTTTTTGAATAATGCGCATGCGTCAGGCCCTGCCCTTCACTGTTCCTTTCCAAGGAACTCCTCCACAGCGACGTGCACGAGCGTTGAAACACGAGTGTTTGTTTACAGCCGGCATCAGCAGAGATTCACCTAAACCTAGACCTGCATTGTTTGTTTGCGCGACCTTTGACCTAGTTCCCCACACAGACCCAGTCACATGCACAGTCCCTAAATGTGAGCAAAAATATCTGTCCTCCTGCTATTGGTAGCATTAGCAAACTGACGTTGCTGTGCAGTTGAAAAGGTTCAACAGATAAAGGAAAAAGGCATTTTTTTCTAACGATAAGATAAATGTTACCTGTCCAGCAGAAACTTGGCGACCAATGCATCGTCTGAAGCCCTTTCTGTTCCTACAGCGCACGCCGTCCTTTGAAGGAATCACCAATAACTACAGGGGTTTTATTCTGCTCTTCTACAGTTTTTCTCCTCCTCCTCTGGTACACTTCAAAAACAGTTTTCCTTTTGTGACCGCCCGGTTCACGGTTTTCCTCAGCCATTGTGCTCTTCGAAGTCAGGCTGTCCGCGCTACGATGTTAACGCTACTAACGCGCCGCTAATGCGGGGCTACATAAACATAGTGTGTACGCATGCGCAGGCACAAGAACGCGCACTGTCGCCGAAACTAGGAAGTCGGAATGATTTACAAGTCCATGGAACAATGGTTAACGTACTCATGACGAAAATGATTGGATAAGGTTTTTTAAGTCCCACAGAGTCCACAGTGTATTAATATTATTATTATATTTTCTAATACACCAATTTATAAGCCTTATACAGGGCAATGAAGGTAGTTTTAATAAATATTGCAAAAAAATGAATTTATAAAGATCCTCCCTAATACCTTTAATATTGCAAATGAAAGTTCACCTGTTGCCTTAAAAATGCATGTCAACTTAACTTGAGATTTGTCGGTATTCCTTTCAGCTCTGGGGGCGCTAGGTTGTTATTATTTTATTTTGATATTGACTTTTGATCCCTCCATTTTTGTGTTTGTTAAATAAAAAAATAACCAGTTTTGCCTTATTTTGTCATTAATTCACTTTTTAATGTATGAGGGGAAACCCCAATTTACTTACCGTTTGTAATGGTGCCCTATGAATTTTTATGAGTAATGAACGGGTTAATTTGAATACAGTGATAGCAGACACATGCGTCAAACTATTTATGGCTGTGATAACAACCACAACCAACATTATTTCATCTGTGACTCAAAAGGGTTAAACATAAATTGTATAGTACTATTATTATTATCATTATTGTTGTTGTTGTTGTTGTTGTTGTTGTTGTTGTTGTTGGTAGTAGTAGTAGTAATAATAGTAGTAATAATAGTAGTAGCAGTTGCCCTACGAGTACCCTCCTAGTTGTTGATGTTATTATTATTATTATTATTATTATTATTATTATTATTATTATTATTATTATTATTATTAAGAATACTTACATTATTAATTATTAATTACATTATTAATTAATTAATACATAAAATGTCTTTATTTAGGGAAAGTTAAAGTCAAATAACGTATGTTGTGTTTTCCCAGTGTCTCCTACAGTTTTCCAGGAGCTGGAGAAGATGAAAGTTCTCTTTCAGGCAGAAAAAGAAAAAGTGGCCCTTTTGCAAGAGAACGTAAAAACTCTGCTAAAGGATAAGGAGTTCCTGCAGCAACAGATGGCGAGGATGACCTCGAGCCAATGTCCATGTAAGATTCTGCTGTAATTACCTATATTAACATGTGTTGTTCATAAGCATAAAACAAGACTTGGGTTTAATTCTGTTTAAATCTATGGTATCCTTGTAGCCTCCGGTTCAAGCCTGTCAGGCTCCTTTTCCAATCTGACTGGGCCATCTGGTTCCGGACTGGTGAAGAGTAGTAAGTGACTTAGTGTAATTTGTAACACTACACTCAAGACTCTTATTGTCATTTTACAGTTTTTTTTACAACGAAAGTAAAGAGGCAAGACCACAACACTAGTGATGCACACTTACATTCTTAAGACACTATAATTGCTTCATTTGAAACTGAAAATGTACAAACGTACAAAAAGATGGTTGCAGATCACTTAAAAGTGTTGAGGCCATTCCCAATGAGGAATCGGAAAGATTCCTTTGGGGATGCTACCATTTGCTGCAGGTCATGCCACATAGTACAGGGTTATAGTACATTATGCTGGGGTGGTGGTAAAATTGAATGACATATTTTGAGTACAAATGTAGCAATTATACTGACACCATACATGATATTATTCACAGGGAAGGTGAAGACTGGAGATCTCCAGGTGTCCAGCGACGATGGCGGCATGACTTTAGGTATGTCAGTACAATAATCAGTATCTGGAGGAATTTGTTTGGCTGCGTAATGGATAGTGCAAGTTACTAACCAACTTTTGTTAACAACAAAAGTAAAACATTATAGTTAAAAGCCATTGTAAACAGACATGTTTTTTTCTCTGAAGGGTACAGGTGACACTGTACTTGGGTCCACCTCTGTGTTTTAATTGAGAATGGTCAAATAGTCAAATGACTTAAGTTGTAAGCAACTGGTCTTCTCTTTGAAGCTTGAAGATTTTTTCACCTGTCATCCATTGTTACGTTCTGGCCTGACGTAAGGGAAACCAGGAGCTATATTACATAACATTACATTTAGCTGACGCTTTTATCCAAAGCGACCTACTGTTATTTAGGTACAGGGTATTGGTCCCTGGATGTTTAGGTGTCTTGCTAAAGAGCTCTTCAGCCATTACATCTTTTCACATAAACTAAAACTTGATTCCCTGTCAAATTAACTTCATAGACACATCAAGTGTGGAGACCGATGTGAGCAGCACCCACCCAGAGACCCAGAAGAAGGTTCAAGAGGAGCGGGGACGGACTAGAAGTAAGTTTTATGAAGTTGTTTCTTTACTCAAAACATGATTCCATGATTCCAAAATAATGTGCATTATATACAATAATAGTTAATAATGTAACAACAACTGATATAACTAATACTGATATAACTGTTAAAATTGTTCCTTCACTATTAATTGGACTTTTTCTCCTTTATCATCTTCAGCAAAAACTGTCCGTGGCGTATTGCAGCGCTACAAACTAGCGTTGAACCAGTTCAACAAAGGGGGCTCCATGAAGAAAGCATTCTTGAAGATAGGAGTGGATCGCAACACAATTTCACGCACGGCACCAATCGCTGAGCTAGCCATTGCGGCGCCAGAGGCCTTCCGGGCTCTTGTGCCTTGGGACGCCAAACGTGAAAAGCTGTCCTGCTTCACAGACAGGTGCAGAGCAGCAATTTCTGTTGACATTAAGGAAAAAATTGGACAAATGAAGACCACTGGGGAACTGCTCCCCATTTCTTATTGAATTTTGTAAATTTCATTTCAAGATTGTTAATATTGCAAATGAAAGTTCACCTGTTTACCTGTTGCCTTAAAAATGCATGTCAACTCAACTTGAGGTTTGTCGGTATTCCTTTCAGCTCTTGGGGCGCTAGGTTATTATTATTGTTATTATTTTATTTTGATATTGACTTTTGATCCCTCCATTTTTGTGTTTGTTAAATAAAAAAATAACCAGTTTTGCCTTATTTTGTCTTTAATTCACTTTTTAATGTATGAGGGGAAACCCCACTTTACTTACCGTTTGTAATGGTGCCCTATGAATTTTTATGAGTAATTATTTATTATGAGTAATTATTTAAGTTAATCTCACTTTACCTAGCCTATGCAATGGGTGCTTGTATCTCTTAATTAGTGCTTATGAGCACTAAAATAACCACTGACCAAAAATATATGAATAAGACATGTGATACAAGTACACATGAGCTGCTTTGGGTCTATTCATGGATTCTGTTATGAAGCCTTATAATACTGACCTCAACACTGCTGGCCTCATAAAAAAGGTAAGGTAAGGTAAGGTATACTTTATTGATCCCCCATAGGGGAAATTCATTCTCTGCATTTGACCCATCCCTCAATGCCGCTGGGGCAACCTGTCAGGAGCAGTGGGCTGCTGCTGCAGTGCAGCGCCCGGGAACCCTTCTCCAGATCTTGAGCCAGGATCCTGGTCAGGAGTATTTGGCTGGAGGTTTTTGCCTGTTGTGCATGTTTTGAGGTTGTTGTCATGTTCATGAGGACAAAGACGCTTTATAATACACTGTGTCACCTTCAGTTGTAAACGCCTATAACGAAAGATTATAATGCCATATAAGTGTAGTTATGAGTATCTATATATATTTATGTCAACTTATGTCAATAATTATAAAGCCTTATGAATGCTTTATAATGCTTTATAAATGTGTTTATAGCGTCTTATGAACAGCGAGTTCATAGAAAGTGTTACCCTAAATGCTTTTAATAAAAGAAGAATTAATAGCGTTATTCATTAATCCATTTAGGAAACCGATATCTAAATGTATTTACAAAACCTTTTTGGAAAAGCATTTGCAAAACCTATTAGCTTCTCCGATTAGCTTCTCCTTTTACGCGAGTAGCTCTGACCAATCACAGAGCTCGTCACATTGCTTTCCTTTTTCTTTAATTTAACTTTAGCCAGGAGGACCAGGAACGCCACGGAAAAGCTAAAAGGAGAAGCTAATCGGAGAAGCTAATAGGTTTTGCAAATGCTTTTCCGAAAAGGTTTTGTAAATACATTTAGAAATCGGTTTCCTGAATGGATTAATGAATAACGCTATTAATCCTTCTTTTAATAAAACCATTTAGTAATCCGTTTATTAAAGGCTCTTTAAAAACTCTTTTAATAAAAGCATTTAGTAATCCAATTATTAAATGCTCTTTTAAACACTCTTTTAATAAAACAATTTGGTAATCCATTTATTAAGTGCTCTTTTAAAAACTCTTTTAATAAAAGTATTTAGTAATCTCTTTATTAAATAAACTTTTAAAAACTCTTAATAAAAGCATTTAGTAATCTATTTATTAAAGACTCTTTTAAAAACTCTTTTAATAAAAGCATTATTCCTTTTCGCGTGGCGCTCACGGTCCTCCATACTTTCACACCAATTTATGACAACCCTAAAACAAACCCAAATCATTTTAGTTCAAAAAATGTTTTTTTTATTTGCCTCGTAGGCTTGATAATTTATACAAACACTAATGTGGCCATCTCCAAATTTATACCTCTGTCTACCATATACAAGAAAATGGTAGACAGAGGTATAAAAATAGTAAAAAAAACAAAAAAACAATTAGAACTAAAATTCCAATCCCTCACTATCATGAATCCATAAAATACTTGATAAAAATGTGAAATTATATTGCAGTGACAGTGTATTATAAAAATGTTGTTTTAATAGGAGTCAATAGCACAAAAAATGTCTTAGGGGTAAAGGTGTGGCTATTTTTTAAGAGGATTTTTCCCCAAAAAATTCTGAAATCTGAAAATCCATCCAAAAATACATACCCGAGGCAAAATCTATGCCATTTGAATCAACACAGTAAAAGTTATCCCAAAAAAAAAAAACAGGTGCAAAACATCAAAAAATGTCTTGTAAGAGGCTGTAATTTTACCTTTGTATGGCACTATACTACACCTGTGTCAAGAGTCTCTTCTCCCGTTGTTAACAGGTTAAAAACCATAGTAGTGTCTTGGAAATTGACTTCTTTAGGGTTAAGTTCATATTTCCCCTTAATGGTAATGAGTGGTAAGCGTTAGCAATTTTAATAAACTCCCTAAGCTCCAAGTTAGCCAGGCAGAGCTAATGTTGTGTAGGAAGCCAAAATAGTGCAGAGGTTTAACAGGACATTTATCTAGTACTTCATGCTCCCACTCACTCATATACATATAGATTGATGAAGGATGGCGCAAACCAGTGTCCCATTGCAGTCCTGTATATTTGAAGATATATATTTTTTTCCATTCATTCATTGAAAACAAAGTCTTTATATTTAAGGCAGGTTTCTAAAAGGTTTAGGATCTCCTCACTGGGACGAGTAGGATCCGGGTAGTGTTGGAGGATTATCTTAACTATTTGCTAAATTGACATTCATGTTAGTATAGAGACTATCCACATCAGTGGTGAATAGCTGTGCGTTTGGGGGCAGTATGAGTTCACAGATCTTGTCTAAGCAATGGGACATATCCTTTAGATAGTTCAGACAATAAAGGACCCAAGAAAGAGTTGATATAGAGCGACAAACACCCATTTCAATGGCATTTCCTCTCCAGTATAAGGCAACACTTACTTTTGTCAGTCCTCAAAATGTTATGCCATTTCTCTTTAGGCCAATCAGTGTGTTCTTGTAAGCTCTTCAGGACATGTGTTTGTCTTTATCACTGGGACTTTGTGGGGGCTTCTTGCTGAAAGCTTGTCACACTACACTCTTCAGCCATATTACGTCTGTTACTGGACGTCCACATGTCAGATGTGAGGCTGAAAGCCTCCACCTTCTGCTCCTTGTCTTTGGCTTTCATTTGAGCCTCCTTGTAGAGGAGACCAGGAATGGTTGTAACATGGGGAGAGTTGTAACACCACCAGTTCCCCCAGTCAGGGAGCAGATAGAGCTCTAATGGTTTTAGCCAGTTCGTCCCTGATCTCACCTGATGATTTTTCAAGGCTGGAAACAGAAGCATGTAGATTTTATTGAGAAAAAAGTGATTTTTGAGATAAGAAAGTAATTTTCATACAATTGCAGATACAATGACAGGACTTACAATAGATTGTAGCTTCTCAGGCAAAATGTGATGCATTTTTCCTCTTCTTATGTCAATTCACTTTACTGATACAGTGAGCTAAAGATCAGCAGACAGGGATGGGGTGGGTTGTAACAAAGATTTTCAGGGTGTTACAACCATCCCCTTACTAAAACCATATATAAAACTTGATTGTTTTTTATCATTATGCAGCAGGCCCAGGCAGTGGAAAAGAAAGATTAAGAGCCCTGTGCTGTGTTTTTATCTAATGAGGCCAAAGAGACGGCCAAGTCAACTCTAGGACTACTAACCCTCATTTGACAACACTGTAATTCTTATCAAGAATATACTCACAAATACATGCACACTGGCTTTGTTTTTATACATAAAAATAGATTATAGATATGTCAGACCTAAATGTATTTCATACAGGTGCATTGTAGTTGATTGTTCATGAAAAAAAAAAAAAAATGTTATTACACTTATTTACACCTCACACACCTCCAAGTTAAAAGGTGTGTGTGTGAGTTATGGTCAGTCACAGAGAGGGACTTACACTGGCCCGGATTGTTCTTTTTGCCCCAATATACCAGTTCTAAAGCATATTTTATGCTGTGG
This sequence comes from Bostrychus sinensis, assembly GCA_020698575.1. NCBI lineage: Eukaryota > Metazoa > Chordata > Actinopteri > Gobiiformes > Eleotridae > Bostrychus > Bostrychus sinensis. The sequence continues at coordinate 18,230,924 of CM036261.1, read as the reverse complement.
CCTCTGTTTTTGGTTCTGTTCCTGACTGTTACAGTGGGGTAGGTTGTAACTCAGGACCGCCGTGTATTTGATGCAAACCCACACGGTCTGTGATATTCTTGCAGGAGTAGTTGGCATTTGTAGCCGACAAATAAGTGTATTTTTTATCAGAGTTTGAGAACCTTAGCTTAAAAATTCAGTGAGTTACAGGTGCTGAAGCAAAAAGTGTTACAACCATCCCCGGTATCCCCTATTTAACATCAACTATTTTATTGAGAGCCAGAGGGTGAAAATGCAGCCCATGTGGTCTTGTTTTATGTGAATTTCACCAAAATTACTTTTGTTAGCATTGCATTGTTTTACCTATATTGTAATGGCTATTATTGTACACCTGTATATGTACAGTGTTTTGTTTTGACAGTTTTACTACTTCTTGATTATTTAAGTGGCTTTGAAGGAAATACAGTTGAAAGAAAAAGAAGAGAAAAGTATGTGAATCCTTGGAATTACTTGTATTTTTTTATTATTTGATCATGAAAATGTGATCTGATCTTCATCTAAGTTACAACAATAGACAGTTTGCTTAAACTAATGATGCAAAAAAAATTTTTTTTTCATGTTTATTGAATATTTATTTAAACATTCACAGTACAGAATGGAAAAAGTATGTGAACCCCTAGGCTAATGACCTCTTCAAGAGCTAATTGGAGTTAGGTGTCAGCCAACCTGGATTCCAATCAATGTGAGAAGATTGGGGGAGTGAGTTAAAGTGGCCCTGCCCTGTACTTGTGACTTAGATGAAATCAGATCACTTTTTAAAACCAAATCCTGCAGAAATCCAAGTAATTCCAAAGGTTTCATATACGTTTTCTTTCAACTGTATAATTCTGTACACATTTGAACACATCTGTACTCATTTATGGGCAAACTACTGAAAAGTCAGTTTGCAAAAGCTGCAGGTGGCATACTCCCTAGGAGTGCTTTTGAAAAGGCCAAGATGGACTAGACTAGTGTGAGTATGTCAATGCAGGAATGAACACTTTACATGCTGTTTTACAGAACCCCATGTATAATTTTATCTGTATGGGAATGGGAATGCTATTTATATAGCTCTTTACCTAGAAGTCACCCAAAGCGCTTTACACAAAATGTTACTCAAGTAATGTACAAATTGTCAAAAACTTAAGTATGGCACTCAAATAAATTTACTTTTACTTACAATACTATCCACTTCTGATTAAGGTCAGCTCAGAAACAGAAGTCTATATTGTCTGTAAACCTATTATTGACCTTACGTACAGTGTCTCAGCAGATTATTTTTTACTATGAGTGAGAATTTTCAGTTACTGAGAAGGAAACATCTGGACCAATAATGTGTTTTCAGTCTCACTATCTCTTTAATCATGTGATGTGTAATTTGAAATGAGTAGATTCCATGTTCAAAGTATCTGTGTGTCTGCAGTATTCTTGCTGTCTCTGGAGTGGCCCTGATAAGGCTTAAGCTGTATTGAAGCTTGATGGATGCAGAGATCAAAGCGCTGTAGCCCCTCAGAGAATCCCACACGGCAATGCTCTTCAGAGAAAATACTGGACACTTCTGTTAAAGCCTGAGGTCCTCGGTGTAGAAATCTACTGCTAAAAACATGCCATGTCTGCAAGGACTGCATGTCGTAGAGGATCCACAGAGCCTTAAAGTCATTAAAACGTTAGGCATTTAATGAATATAATAAAAGTAATTGTTGTATTTATGCTTAACCATGTCAGAAAGTCATGATGTGAAAATATAGGAAAGCAAAATAAAGTGGAATGTAGGCCTACAATGAGATTTCTGTAGTTGGTGAAGTGGCAGTTGAGTTTTTCTTGCACTGAGAAAAGCAATAAACAAAAAAATTAAGCTGTGCTGTATTAAAGATTTAACAATTTCAAGGCCAAATGGGTGATATATTGGGTCCAGTAGGAGCAGAGGTATTCAGCAAATGGTCACAGAAACAAAATATTTTCTGTCCTTTAAGGCCGGGACACACCAGGGCGATCATTGGCCATTGGGCGTGGTTGCATGGTTTAATGTGGTCAGTGACGTGAGTCTGTTTGGTGAGTTCTGCACCATCGGAAGTAGTAGGAGACAGTTGGATGTAGTTCTGGCTGATTACACATGTTGAATCGGCATCGGGCCATCGCGCTCAACGAGCGCTCTGATTGGCTGTGTGTCCCATTTGTCAAACAGCTCAAGTTTAACATCAAAATATAAGGAACGTTCTGTTCTACAACTACTTCATTATGTTTCTACATCTGTGACGCTAATGTGCTGCAGTTAGCTTACCTTAGCTTGTAGCCCCATGCAGATAAAAATATAATCCTCCTCTGAGGCAAACAGCTGCAATAATCCAGTCCCTTTTATTCATTACTGTGATCAGACCAGTTTAATCTAGTGCGTATAATTATTATTTACTGATAAATACTTGAGTTAAACACGTGTGTTGTGGAGTGGAGTTCATTTACAACAGAAATAGTTATTACCTTTTGCACATGTGCACTGCTCGGTTGTGGGTCTGCATCGCTCCGGTGTGTCTGCAGATACTTTCAGTGGCGACGAGGGGAGACGTGAGGAGACGAGCCCCACCTCTGCTGACAGTGGTCAGGCGTTGGGTTGGTGTATCCCAGGCTCTATAAAAAGTGCCTCCCTCCCTTCCAACCCATGTACATACAGTTATGTCCATAAGTATTTGAACACTGACACAAGTGTTGCTAATTTAGCTGTTCAGTGCGTTTACATGGCACATTATACTCCGATTAAGCTCATACTCTGAATAAGGTGTTTACATGTGCTACTGGAACTGGATACTCATGGTTACATGTTTAAAGCATATTCTGATTAAGCTAGTTAGAGTTTAAACATGTTAATGGTTAATGGGTTAATGTATCCCTCCTACAGCCCTAAGACATTTTTTGATGTTTTGCAACTGTTTTTTGTGGATAACTTTTACTGTGTTGATTCAAATGGCATAGATTTTGCCCCAGGTGTGTATTTTTGGATGAATATTCAGATTTCAGGCATTTTTTTGGGGAAAAATCCTCTTAAAAGGGTGTCTAAAAAATAGTCACACCTTTACCCCTAAGACATTTTTTTGTGCCATTGACTCCCATTAAAATGACATTTTATATAATACACTGTCAATGCAATATAATTTCACATTTTTATCAAGTATTTCATGGATTCATGATTGTGAGGGATTGGAATTTTAGATTTTATGGTTTTTTACTAGGTGGTACCATTTCCCCCATATATGGTAGACAGAGGTATAAATTTGGAGATGGCCACATTAGTGTTTGTATAAATGATCGAGCCTACAAGGCAAATAAAAAACATTTTTTTAACTAAAATGATTTGGGTGTGTTTTAGGGTTGTCATAAATTGGCGTGAAAGTGTTTGTTGAGATATGAGTTTGTTTGTGTTTGTGTGAGCACAAATCCAAAATGTAGTTCTTACGGAGATGTGCACATCAGGGCAAAGTAGAAAAAGTGCCCAGACTGAGCAGGGGCAGAGGTTTCATAAACAATATGAAATTTTGCTATGTATGATGAGGACTGAAGTTAATCATTGTAACCATGAAAAAAAAATTGCATTATTGACCATTAGATAATTTTTCAATGGCAGTCTTTAGTGGTGCATTTTTTTGTGCTTAGAGTGAAAGGTGTGACTAAAAAGTTAGGGGTGTAGGCAATGGTCACTAGAGGTCAGTACAGAACAGAATGCTTTGTGAGTTTTGGAGGAGAACAGCGGGACCACGGCAGAACTTTAAACTGTACACCACACGTCTGAATGAAACCAGTTAGAAACACTGTTTTTACTTACATTATTTCACCTTGAAGGAAACACCAAGCAGTGGTAGAAACAACACTAGATTAGGTTGTGGCACAAAGTACTTTCTACTTTAGATAATACTTTTGCTTTTTAATACTTTTTTTTTACCAGAGGAACTGCTGATCACGTCACTGAAAATGTAAAACAAGCTAGATCTGCTTCATTTATTCATTTTAACAATCTAAACAAAATAGATGCCATTAATAACATTGCCTCCCCTTCTGCAGCGAGGGGTAGATGAAGTCTTGATATGGCGGTATGTTAAATATATATAGGACCGGCTGTGGTGAGGCATGAAGAAAATGATAGTTATTGGGACAGGCTCCAGTCACCTGTAAACCTGATTGGAATTAGTGGAAGAAATAACAATAGATAATTTGAGGATTAGTGTCACCAAGCAAATATATACATTTTTATTACAATATACAGTTGAATAGTAGGATTATAGAACTTTCAAATTTCAGTTTAGTTTATTCAGTCACATTAAACAGTCAATATATAAACACAACAAGACAGTGACCAGTCCACCAGTGTGAAAGAAAAGAGATGTTTGACTTGTCCATTACTTATTTTTATTCACTTTATTATTATTTATATCAGGGCTTGACATTAACACTAGCTAATCAGCCAAATGCAGGTAGATTTTTATTTTGGCTAGTGACACAAATGCTCCCACTGCCACTTTGGCCCTTTTAATTTTATGCATACCTACGCCTATATCGTAACTTCCGAGGTTAGGCCTGAATATATGTTGCTCTGCTCGAGTGAACACCATTTATTTAGTAATTCATCATAACTGAAAAAAAAAAAAAGTAATTAAAACAAAATAACATGTTTTAAAAGATGACACCACATGCACAGAGATACACTTTCTTCTGCCTATAGGTAAACCTGTTTTTATTTTTGATAAATCCCTGTCATGCATAAAACCAAATACTTTACATTTCTTGAAGCTTATTGTATACTATAAAACATAAACAAAAACTCCACTAAATTATTAAATTGTGGCTAGTAAAAATATGATTTGGATAGAAACTTTTGACAAAGACTAGCCACAATTGCCAGTGAGAAAATAAGTAAATGTCACGCCCTGTTTATAATATTTGTTATTAGTTATTAGGGGTGTAACGATACAGTTCCTATATCAATATATAGATTTTTTTATTGCTATGATAAACTATTGAAATGCAATGCAATGCAATTTCCCCACTGAGGGACTAATAAAGGTTTTCTTATTCTTATTCTTATTCTTATTCTTATTCTTGACATGCATGACCTTGTATAGAATTGTATTGTTTTCTAAGTAGTGTTTATTGATATATCAATAATATAGGAAATATCTATTAGAAATTTGCATGTTAAAGTAAAAACAGATAAATGTTACATTCAACTTTTCCTTCACTCTCTTTGCTGGATATGCTTGCATAATCAACCGCCTCCACAGTGCTAGATTTGAGAGTAAACTTTTATGATTTCTGGCAAAAAGTTGCCGTATCAATATGGAAGTGTTAACTCATATTGAATTGTCTCATCCTAAATTAGCCAATATCGTTCTTGAATCTGACCAAAACAATTCTAATCAATATGTATTGTATTGTTGCAAAAACGTATCGTTACACCCCTATTTATTATTGTAGTGTAATTTATGGCCCCCGTCATTACCTGTCTTCTGTCCACTTGAGCTGAATAGCCCTGTAGTGTTCACCGGTACAAACACAACTGTGATGGTAAAATGTAAAGACTAACAATGCACCAAAACAGTTATTTACCCTTGCGCCACTTTACTGACTATAGACAGCTCCCAGTCTGGCCAACTACCACCTACTATCTACTAGAAAAGTACAAGAAAATGTTCTCCATGGCTGTTGTTCTAAAACGGCAGTGTGTCCAGAAATAGCTTGTCTACAGTGGCGGGTGGTGGGACCAGGTCTTCCAGCTTCAGGTAGAAGATTCTCTGTAGGCCCTGGATGCACAGTGTCCTGAGCTCAGGCAGTTTGTCCAGCAGTCTGGATAAACCCCCGTCCATCCTCTGTCCACTGTCCTTCAGACACTGGACCACCCTGTTCTGCAGCTCCTTCACTCTCTGAGGCTCCTTTAGCCCATGGCGCTCTGCACAGATGGGACAGATGCATCAAACATCATCACAAGGAGCTCCACACAAACGAAACCACACACAGAGTTAAGGAATGCTTGGGACCACCTCATAAAACAACAAAAGTATACTTGAATACTATATACTATATACTATGAATCACATTAGCTACATATCCTATGGTAGGGCTCAGTTGGTGCTGTGTGTGCCACATATGGAGCAACTACAGCTCTCCTTAGGTTTGTGGGTTTGAGGCTGGATTTAATGCATGATGATGTACTCACTGTATACAATAAAAAACACATCCGGAATAATTCAGTAGTATTTCCATGGTGTCACTCAGTAAGACAGGGACTATGTAGGACAAAACTATTCAATTCAAATGAAAGGAGTGAACTTTTGTTTGTCTTGTCCCAACTTGTTTGAGACGTGTTGTAAAATATCTCTGTACTTCTGTGTTTTCAACCAGAAGTTATGTCACGATACTTCTGGTTGCAGTTGTAAGCGGCGTAAAATAGCTGAGCCCAAAAATAAAGTTTTTGCTTTGACAACTACCTGCCACTTGACTACATTTCATACTATACAGATGCAGAGACAAAATAAACAGTTTATTACATAATATGACTTAAAAGAATTTGTAGCTTTTCTCTGGCTTATTTGTGGGTGTCTGTGCCTGTGTAACTGTCACTACGTTGAAAACACTCCATTTAGACAAGCGCTAACTAGAAATGGGATAATGTGATGAGAAGCTACTTTGATTTTTTTGTGAAAAACGTACATTTCCAAACCTGATATTGTGCATTGTGTGCATTCTTCACACTGTCCTAACTTCTTCACAGTTGGGTTTGTATTCACCAACCTTTGTACACATGTGGCTTAGATCCAGTTGACTACAAGGGGTTCAGGGGCTTGTTAACACTCACTGCGTTTTCATGCAGAGCAGACTCTAACTATGTTCATTCTCAGTTTTTACTTTGTTTTCTTCAGAGAACTGCTCTGAGCACTCTCAGTCTACAGAGCATGCAGAGCAGAGAGCTGAATTACTGAGACCGCAGCGCTAAGTTTGTTTTGCTAAATTCTAATAAACACAGATAATTTACACAGTGATCATGGTTTTCCATTAATAATAAAACTACACTACACTTTTACTTTACTAAATCATTTTGAATTCGAATTGGTCATTCGAGTCTGGCTATGCTTCCATTGTAGGGGCTTGAGACTGAATTGGAGGTGTCATTGGTTTATCTGTGCAGAGGACATTTAGTTCCTTAACAAACACATCTAAGCTACGGCAGTCGGGCTTTCACTTTTAAACCATACAATTTAACACAAGCAGAGGAGGGACCCATAATAATCATAATAGTCTTCTCTGGTTTAAAAATGCGCGAGTAAGTCTCTGAACGCTAATGTTGTTCTGTCAAATTTTTTTTTTTTTTTTTGCTGTTTAGTACAAAGTGCAGGTGAATGCCTCTTCACCTTAATCAGAGTAGGGTCTACGCATCCAGCAGCAGTCTGAAAATGAACCACATTAGTCAGGTGTTCCACCCTCATTAAGAGAAATTTGGATGACTTTAAAACTCCTGTTATAATCGGGTAGGGCCAGTGCGGCCCAGTGCGGCCCAGCACAGCCCAGCTTGGCAGCGCACGGAAGTTAACAAATTTTCGACTTAGGAGCAGCACACAGTGACGTCAGCTCGGCGAGTCCAATCACAGAGCCAAACAGGTCCATTCATACAAAGCAGTAGAAAGGGATGTTTACTATTCTCATATTAGAAAGTGAGACTAGCATGCAGGGGTGTAGCCCCCGTGGTGTGATTATGAGAGGATTGTGGTGGTCAGGAACATTACTTTCACTGAGATGGTAAAGGCTATATTATAAGGCTATATATATATTATATTCTAAAAATAAGCCTTGATTGTTACTTGCTAACACCACTTCCTGGTCTGTGTGGTTGCCATGCTGAACCGCGCGCTCCGCTCCCACTCCACTGACCCACTCCACCCCCCCCCCAGCATCATAAAACATTAGTCCAGACGTCCTGTATTTTATTTTTATTTTTTTTCTGTGACTTGGCAACCCTACTGTGGAGGAGGTCCATGACGGTCTCTGACAGCTGTCAGTCACAGGACCAGGCCTCACTCCTCCCTCAATTCTCCCCCTCTGTCTGCCAGGTCTCTGCCCACTTTTTAACAGTTTTCAATCTCTGGCAGTGGGCGGAGTCAGGCCTGGGCCAAGGGTGAGTTGCTCTTTAAGTTTTTCTCCACCTGCAAATTAAACGTAGCAATTGCTTCCAGGGTTGCCATGCTGAATCCTCTCCCTCCAAGTGTACATATAAACTTGGTATAAGTTTTACACCACATGCTCTGACATATTTGTCTCCATATATCTGGACTAGGACAAGTACAAAAGTTACACTGGCTTGTGCCCCCTATGGTTGGATTATAATCAAAATCCTTGATGCAGAGGTGATACCATATTAAATGATGTATTCTGTTGTGTGTGTGAGTGATCCTGACCAGTGAGCAGGGCCAGAGTGCAGATGCAGGAGAAAGTCGCCGTGTCCAGGTTCATCCTCTGCAGGTTTAAGGAAAACTCCATGATGCTGTCAATCCACTCCCCGAAGCCCCGCAGGCACTGCAGCCGGTGACACACGGAGCCATCACAGAAGAGCAGCTTCCCCTCTTCCGGGTTAGACCTGCATCACAGTTAGCATCATCACAGCCACAACACACTGGAAATGGTTGCACATCACAATCCTGAACCAGTGGCTGCTATCTCTGTCCTCTGACCCATTATCTTTAAAGCCTCTGTCCCACTGCCCCATTTAACGTTTCTGTCTGCCTCCGTCTAAATATTTAGGTAATTCGGCAGCAAATAAAATTTTTTTGGCCATGGACGGTAGAAATGCATGAGTAACATCTAAATACAGCTGAGAAATGTCTGCTTAAGTATGAGTAACATCTTCATTGTGCCCAGCTTGTGGAGCATCAAACACCTGACTAACATCTGGTTAAGTCTGAGTAACGAACTGCTGCCACCCCTCAGGATCAAGCCAGGGCAAAAACCAGAACCTCCGCCTCTGACCCTGCTGCCTTCTGCACCTTGCCCTTCTTTTTTGGACCACATTTTCACAGAGTCTCAGCTAAGCAGCTTGCGCCTGCAGAAGGGCCACCTCATCAGGAACATCATCAGGAACATCATCAGAAACATCATCAGGAACATCATCAGGAACATTATCAGAAACATCATCAGGAACATCATCAGGAACATCATCAAAAACATCATCAGGAATGTCATCAGGAATGTCATCCATTGTACCTGGAAGCAGAAGAGCAGGCAGGGGTGTACGCAGGGCTCAAGCTTTGAATACCAGCTGGATGTATCTGTTTCTGCCCGTCTGGCCATTGCCAAGGCATTTCTCGCACTTATCTCTAACTTTTACATGCATTTTGACCGTTCAGACGTGATTAGATGTTAATAGACGTTCCTCTATACATCTCCATGGGTGGCAGTAGCTCAGTTGGTAGAGCCGCTTGTCCACTAACCAGAAGGTTGGCAATTCAAACCCCATTCCCACCATTGCATACTGTTGTTGTGTCCTTGGACAAGACACTTAACCCACCTTACCTCTGGTGTCTGCGCACACTGGTGTGTGAATGGTTCCTTGATGTAAAGTGCTTTGAGTACCCATGAAGGTAGAAAAGCACTATATAAATGTGACCATTTATTCCATCTGTCTCTACCATCATGAGGACTGTCTTTTGCCTGAGATCAGGTGCTCATGTATTCATTAAGTGAATGCTGCTTTGACATTATGCAGCTGTTTTCTTCCCTGTTTCACCGTTCCATAGACATATGCAGGGTGCAATTTGCCTCTGCTCCTGTTCACTCCATCCCTCCCTCTGCTTTAAATTCAGGGAGGATAAAATAAGTTGACTTTGTGCATGACTGCAAATGGCACGTTCAGCAAATTAAGGCTGCCTGTGTCCCACATTTTACTTTTCCATTGTTTGAGGATTGCTCTGTAGCTTCTGTCTGGAGCTGTGACAGCCAATAGCACTGTACTCTCACAGACAACCTCCTCTGTGATTGGATACTCGCCTTGCCTAAAGCCCATCTTGCACTCGCAGATTCACATTTGAGTGATGGGACAACAAGGCGTATGAAGAAGCCTCGCTAACAAACTGTCACTGCAGAGCAAACTCTGACGTCTAATTTTTTCCTCCTTCATTACTTTCTATATATTAGCATGAAACAAGCAAAACAAACTTAATAGCACAGCCACAGCGTTTATCGTTCTTTTATTTTGTTTGCGCCTAATTTGTTATGAAAATTAACGGTGTGCATATTTATTGAGGTGCTAAGTTTTATGCAAGTGACACGCACAGAAGGTATTAGTCTCATTATTCTTTTCACTGTTAAATGAATCTGAAAATACAGATTATTTGAATCTTCCTCAAACCATAAACAGCTAAAAAACACATCAAAATGCACCAGAAAGAAGGAAATGTGGTCTGCTCGTTTAAAAAAATTTCAGGAGAAGGACGTCTAAATACATCTGAAAACCAGCTGAAAAACAAATAGAAATGTCCAATAAGCATACACTTTGTTTTTCAGATGGAAGTGTTAAACGGTGCAGTGGGGCAGGGGCATAAACCAGTATGTTGTCAGAAGTTACATACCGGTAAGCCAAGCGCAGCACAAATAGCTCCAAGAAGGATGAATAAAAAAGGAGGTCTTGGTCATTTTTTGGAAGTGAGGAGTATCCTGGGATCTTTTGGGCCCAGCTACGGATCACCTCCATGGATCCAGTCAGGAGGTCATAGAACTGTCTGACGTGCTGCGTGTCATCTCCTGGAGGGCTGCTGGGATTCTCCTTCATCTGTCACAAGAAATAAACAGCACACACACACGTTTTAGAATGCTGCGAGCTTTCCATTGTCATTATTGAAATTCAAGCAGTTTAAGTCCAATTAATAATCCAAGTAATGCACTGCCAAAGGACAGAGAAGGTAAGGTTAGGGTTACCCAAAACCAAACAGAAATGTGTCTTTCAAAATGATACAGAAATACCTTTTTAGAGGAATCCTGAACCAAAATGACTACCACAGTCTTCTGCAACACCATGCAGTACCATCTGTTATGAAAATAGTTGGTCGGGGACTTATACATTCAGATTTTTAAACCAATTCCACAAAAAGTAATGTTTACAAGTTGGGCCTTGTGCTATATCCATATTTTGATTTATTCTCACTATGATGCAAGCACTTTTTTCAAGGGATTCTGTGCAATAATTATGTGCAATATATACAGGAGTAGGCTTATGTGCAATACAGATGAAATGGGTTTTATACAAGTTATAATGACTTCTCCTCACATTTTCTTCTTCATTTAACGCTGTGTAATTATCTGTACTACCAATGACCATGTTGTACTGTATGGTGTCTGTGTACCTGTCATGCTGTGGTGTGTGTTGTCTTTCTGTGTATATTGTCTGCATATTTTTCTCTGTATCATCAACCTGCGAGGGGACTGCAGATGGAAATTAGCCCAAGCATATTTACATTTGTTCTAATGTTTATTAATATGCATTGTTCCCTTTTTTAAATAAATAAGTAAAAAAAAAAAAAAAAGACCTTAGGACAGACCTTAGGTTTTGGCTCATGCCAGAACAATGAAAGACAGACCTTAAAGCAGGGGTCATCAGCTACATTTGTCCAAGGGCCAGAATTTTTCTTGGCGGACACTGTGTAACGCCAGATGCTCTCATAAATCTTATCTTATATATTAATTATCTGCTTGCACATAAGGCACATAAGCCCCATTTCTGACACTTTTTTGTCATTTGTGTCTATTTGCTATAAGCAAGGCTTCATCTATGCTCTTCTCTGTTGACAGTTGAGAGAGACACCACATTTGTGTGTTACTGTGTGGGGAAAATCCAAACAAGGACATTTATGAGAAACAACTGTGGATAACATGAGCATGTAAAACCATTTATAAATGTCAGGCGGGTTTATTGGTTATGACTAAAGGCAGGCTACAAAAAACAAACAAAAATAAAACATGCCCGCTACCCATTGTTTGTGCTTAAGTAAAATACAGTGGACCAGATGGAAAGCTGTGGCGGGCCACATATGGCCCACGGGCAGCCAGTTGACTTTCACTGCCTTAAAGAGTCTGATTAATTAACTTTTTACAAGTAACTGCATAGCCTCAAGTCTTTAAAATGTATTGCCAGCACATTGTGTTGGTTCTCTCGCACTACACTAACTGCTGAGATGGAGATAATGATTAAAACTGCAGATATACCATAAATAGGCTCTGCAGGCTGTGTCCAGTAGACAGGTTAGACATTATTTAAAAAGAAATATTTAAACAGAAAATACACAAAAATACTGAACCTGATCATTTTTGTTAATGATTGGGTCCACATCTTCATATCCTGTGTTTATGTCAGGGCTTTAACGCTCTGTTCACTGACAACAGTCACGCATGTGTGACTGAATATCATCACAACTTTATGAGGCTTTAATAAAACAGTTTATAGCTATATCATGTACTTGCATAGGGCCCCACAAGCCACCAGGGGGCTCCAAAGCTGAATACTTCAACCCCATCTGAGGAGAATTGAATTGAGATGTCTTTATCTCTTATATGCTTAAAATAAATATAGGATATAAGAAAAAAATAAGCAACAATGAAGCTGTGGCTAATGCTTGTGTGGCAGAAGTAAATGTAAAAAATAAAGCCTGAATGATGAGATAATATGCCAATTTTTTTCAGGGTGTACAGTATCAAAAATAGCCCCCGATAGTGATAGTGTAACAAAAAATAGCGACAGTGTTCCAGGGTTATAGGACTCTAATTTGTCTGCTACTGTTTTATAGATTATATTTATTAGATGACTTAATAATAGGTCTATTATTGGGTATTTTGGATTTGGATTTATGTAATGTTTTTGGGGTGTGACAATGTATGTTGTTGCTGTGAAAATGTCAGTTTTGTTTTTGCTTTCAAAATTGGAAGAATCTCAACAAAACCAACACAAAAAAACAAACAAAAAAACAACAACTTTTTTTTATTATACTTTCTATCAGTGGCCTTGCTTGAGTGGTTAAACCTTTAAATGTCTAATTTCAATATGAGAGGTTATCATGACTGTAGTCTGTTTTTCTGCCAAGTGTAATAGTCTGTGGCATGTTCATGGATCATCAAAGGGATTAGGATTCTAGAGGCCCCCATATAGCAACTTGCAAATGCCTACTCAAATCTACGAGGGGGAGGGTCAGTAAAGTCTGCCCAGACTAAGAATGAGACGGAAGCCCCCATACTGAGTTTCAACACCCAGCCATCATCTCCTCATCCTTCATCTTGCTGGCTGCATCCCTTGTCCCACATCCTCCCTCCTGCCTCCTGCATGCCTCATCATACCTCCACCTTATCCAGTCCACTCCCCAATAAATAATTTAAATGCTCTTTAGTCAGCAATTCTACATTATTTCCTGCAGATACTCTGAAGATATGGCCTGCCGAAAGGTCCATCCACCTGTGACCAAAACAGGATTAAGAGAGGGTATATTTTTGGGAATTTTCCTGGTTATTCTACACTTGGAAGATACTGACATGTCTTGCAAACAAAAGGTCACCCAACAAACTATAAATCATGTTTTTGAAGCCAGCTCTTACCTCAGAGCAGTCCGAGCAGGATGGCGGAGGACTGGACTCCACGTGGGCTCGGACCAGGGTGCTGAGGAGGGAGCTGACAGGCGAGGGAGAGTCTGGAGCTGACTTGGGTTTGGACGGCAGACGACCCCTACGACCTTTCAGACTGTCTGTCCTCACCACTGCACACCCAAGAAAATACACACTATCATTTTCACAAGGCTGATATGGTTTTGGGACAACAGAAGATAGGTTGGGGTGGTGGATGGGATATAAAAACCCACTTCTGTCTTTATAAAGAACGGGGTCTTTTAGAAAAAGTAGCTAGATAATCTACTCAAGTAGGAGTATTGTTACTTCAAATATTATTTTGTAGAAGTAAAAAGTAGTCATCTTAGTAATGACTCAAGTACAAAATGTTTGGACATAACGTCTGGTTTCTGTTTCAATTCTGATATTTCCAAACAATATAAATTTGGAGAAAAAAAAAAAAAAAACTTGTCCTGTAGATGACTGACATAAATATAGAAAATAAATGTATTGCACATTTTGACTCATTTAATGTTTTCAGGCGTTTTATTCACAAAAATGTGCAAAATTGCATAGATTTTTAAACTGATATTTAGAGCCAGGTTTAAAATTTTTGATTAATTTTGTCAACTTGTTCTACAAAAAGGCTTTTTACACAGAGGGGATTGTGAAAATCTGACTTTGTCTTTCAGTAAATTATAAAATACTGAGCTGTAAAAAAAAAAAATCTAATTTTGAGAAAAGTAAAATGCCCAATAAATCAGGGTAGGAACTACATATCAACAAATCCTTCTGTAAAAGCCTTAAGAATATAGTTAAGTACAAGACAGGAATATGTGGTGCTTGTAGGAGCTACTGAAAGTGGAAATATTTGACTCAGTGTGAGAAAATACTCCTGAGATAAAAAAAAAAGAATATTTCAAATATAACTCTATGGACACAACTTGAATAAATGTATTATTCCGTGGTAAAGCCTCATGTTAAGAAGCAAAGTGGCCCAAAACCTCAATATTGAAAAATAATTTTGTCAGTAATGTCTCTCCTTGAGACCCAAGTAACACACAGTTCATAAGATTTTAAAACCAACATAGAGGGAACGTATACATGGCAAAAACTGGACTGTAAAAGTACTGTTACTTTAAAATATTACTCAAGTAGAAGTAAAAAGTATGCTGCGATAAAACTACTAATATATAAATGGTCACATTTATATAGCGCTTTTCTACCTTCCTGGGTACTCAAAGCACTTTACATCAAGGAACCGTTCACCCATTCACACACCAGTGTGCGCAGACACCGGAGGTAAGGTGGGCTAAGTGTCTTGCCCAAGGACACAACAACAGTATGCAACGGTGGGAGTGGGGTTTGAACTGCCAACCTTCTGGTTATTGATCAAGCAGCTCTACCAACTGAGCTACTGCTGCCCAAAAACAATATAATACTAATATATACTTATATGTAACTCATTTAGTTGCCACCTCTGCTTATTAATCTACTACTGTAGAAACACTGTGCACATGTTCATTTTCAGCAGTGGTCCTACTGAAATGTTGTTTAAATCATGTTAATGAAACGAGTTTAGGTAACAGTTTTACTCCAGACAGTCAGACCATTTAAAAACATGTTCACCTAGGGTTTATGGTATTTCAATCTTTAGTATTTTAATGTTAATAGTTTTTTTTTTTTTTTTTTTTTTTTTTTAAGAGTATAATTATCTCACCTTCTTTGACCATGCCGACAGCGAGGCACTTCTGAAAGCGACAGTACTGGCAGCGGTTGCGTCTGCGTTTGTCCACCGGGCAGCTCTTGGTCGCCAAACAAACATATTTGGCATTTTTCTGCACTGTTCGCTAAAAAAAAAAAAAGACAAGAAGAAAAATGTATACTATGTTAAGTTTTTAAATAAAGATTGAGCAATTCTTTAACATACCACATGTACACACCTCCAAGCAAAACTGTGTCAAACGATAGTAAATGTCAGATAGGGTGACAAAGGCTGCTCACACTGCAGCAAATAGCAAACAGAGAAAAGCTAGTACTAGAACTTTTATTATTATTATTTTAATTATTATTAGTAATATTATCATTAGTATAAGTATTACATTTCAGGCTTGGCCAAAATGTGTGTGTTATTTATTTATTTTTTTCAGTCATCATGGCATTGATTAAATTATATATTATAAATAACACATTTTATTTAAACATTTTCTTTTTTTACAGCTCATTTATTATTATTATTATTATTATTATTATTATTATTATTATTATTATATTCCGGGCTTTGCCAAAATGTGTTTTTGATATTTTTTTTTTCTTTAGATGTCATCATGGCATTGATTAAATTACGTATATATTATAAACACTTTTTTTTTTTACAGCTTATTTATTGTTGCTGTGGGGCCCTGTGAGAAGCTGGACCCCACAACTACTTTGGGCCTGAGGGAGGGTTCACCAACAATGGCCAGTTAGCATGTATTATATTGACATATGTATTCATATTTTGAAACACATGATTTATGAAAATACCATGAGTAAAAAACTAAACCAACTTAAATGCAGAGGAGTTGAACACGATGAACATTTACAGCCCTGGTTCTAATGGAGCATCAGCATTGCTCTGGCACCCAGGGGGGTCTGGGGTGGGGCTGTCAGGGTAGTCCCGGTAAACACAGGTCCGTGGTTATTCATAATGCACTCCTCCCCTCATGGGAGCGTCCCGTGCTCAGAGGAGAGGGGAGTTTAAGTCAAGGCACGCTGCTGGGTTTGAACAGAGAGATGAGGACGTGTGTGAGGAGCACACGCTGAAATACATTCATCAAACTTTTTATTAACATCATATTGTTGCATTTGGCAGTGGTGGTTAAAATTTAGATCCTAGTTTTCATCAGAAAGTAGTTAAAATTTTGTCTTTGTGAGTGGAAATTTCATCATTTAAAAGATCTGCTGTGAGCTTGGTAACACTTTAGAACACCTCACTGCTGTTAAACAATAAGAAAGCATTAATAAATATGTCAGTAACATTCATAAAATAGTTGTTATTTTCTTGATAATGAACTAACACTGATGTTTACCATTTTCCAGTGACTGACCTAAGCTTACTACTCAAGAAATCAAAGTTATTAAGAATGTTTATAACTCAGTGGTGTTTATTATTGTAAGTAATTCTTTGTAAATAGAAATGTTAGAGTCACTTCATGTGAATAATGAGCTGCATGAATGCAACTTGCTGCAAACCTCTGTTACACTTTTTCTCCCTGGCTTTTAACACAACGTGAG
The DNA here is from genome assembly GCA_020698575.1 of Bostrychus sinensis. NCBI lineage: Eukaryota > Metazoa > Chordata > Actinopteri > Gobiiformes > Eleotridae > Bostrychus > Bostrychus sinensis. Next base: position 18,214,019 of record CM036261.1, on the reverse strand, counting down.
ATGTTGACTTTTTATCTTATTGTTTCTTTTATTTATGTTTTAGTGGCTCTGTGCTTTTAATTTATTATTTAATCATTTATGTTTTATCGATTGATGTTATTGTTATTGCTGTATTCTGGTGTACAGCACTTTGGCTGACTGCACAGTTCTTTAAAGTGCTTTATAAATAAAGTTGGTATGGTATGATAATATTTAGTTTTATCATACATATCATTATATTAAATTTGTGTGAACATAACCTGGATTTAAATACGAACAGAAAAAATATCATCAATGAGCGAAACATGACATTTTTCAGCATTCATTTAACACAGGTGTTTATCATTTTGCATTCATTTACCTGAGATCACTACTCAAGAATTAAAAATGAATAATGTTTAACTCAATGAGGTTTATAAATGTTGAGGTAATGCTTTTTAAATACACAATTAACAGTTTACTAATGCTTTACTAATGTGTCATAGTGTGAGTTATTCTAAAAGTAGCATGATTAGAAATGAACATCTTAAAAAGAAAACACATTAAAATAATTCCAATAAAGCTGTTCAAATGCAATAACCACAAACTCAGTTATTTCGTTTTTGGAATTTTGTTTGTGTTTCTGATGCATTGCATTTCATAGAATTATTTACCATTCCTTTTCTTCATAAAATCATGATTAAAAAGTAAGTGTCATATCATTTTGTATGTACATTGTAAAAAACAAACAAACAAAAAACAAACAAACAAAAAATGTTGCTTAAACTCAAACACTCAAGGCAACAGGATCCCTCAAGATTTTTTAGTTTTGGGGCCAACTCAAAATCTCAAGTTTTCAACAATGAATATTTTTTGTTCACCTAATTTAATGTTCATGTCTAAAGTGCTGAAAGTTTTTAGACAGCTGAACTTTAAATTAGTTGAACAAAAAAAAAAAGTTAGCTGTTGAAAAGTTGAGATTTTGAGTTGGCCCCAAAACTCTAAAATCTTGAGGGATCCTGTTGCCTTGACTTTTTGCATTTTTGTATTTTTATTTATTTATTTTTTTTACAGTGTAGGCTACTCTTCACCAAATTACTACCTGCTACCTTAGACATATTCTAGTTACTTCATGTCAAGAATGACTGCAACTGGCTGCAATTCCAAAAGCACTAACATTTCAGTTTATTATTAAATCCACGTTACCTAAATGATTCATATAAAATGCTAATTTGTGTGAACTTAACCTGGATTTAAACACAAACAGAACATAATGGAAAAGATCTTGGAAAAACTTTGGAATTTTATATTTTGGTGTAAAGTTTTCTGAAAATGTTTTGGAAATTTAAACTAGTTAGTGATAATGCTTAAAAACAGAGCCCCAACTTTTTTCAAGTGACTAATTTCCAAATTTAAATATGCAGCAAAAAACTATGTTTCTAATGTACCATGCTGGACATTTTGTATATTTTGAATACTATTTATTAATGACTATTTATTAATGTGTGAGTTATTCTTTGGGTCTTGGAAATGTAGTCAAAAGTCATGAAAAAAGCATTATTCCTACATTAACAGCCAGCCTTGAGTTCAAAGTAAAGATTGTTGTTCATTGTTAATCCTCGAGAAATTAGCAGTGGTGGACAGTAACTAGATACTTTTATTCAAGTAATGCACTTACGTAGATTTTTTTTTTTTTTTTTTTTTTTAAGAAAAAGTACATTCTGAGTACATTTTTAAAAACATTCTTGGGTAAATTTGGGGTATTTTTGTTTCACTTTTACTTGAATAAAACTTTAAATTTTCTGAGGTGTTAAAAGTGGGTTTTGTTCTCTGTGGTGTAGTGGGCAGCACTCTTCATCTGAAGAAGAAGAAGAATTATTTGGTACTTTTAGTTCTACATGAGTAAGATTACTTTTGAAGTAACAGTACTTTTAGTTCTACTTGATTAATATTATTTTTGAAGTAACAGTACTTTTAGTTCTACTTCAATAATATTATTTTTGAAGTAACAGTACTTTTAGTTCTACTTCAGTGAGTACTTTGTCCACCACTGGCAATAATGTCATGTAAATTAATGAGAAATGATAATAATATAAATGTATGTATTGCGTTTAAAGCAGACCTTTCACATATCCAGGGCTTGGAGGCAAAGAGGCGTAAGAGGCATTTTGGTCAAATCTGAGTATTACATATCAAATGAAAGCTCTCAGTGAGATCTTTTCAGTGGCAAAAGGATGGAACTGAAATGATGACCCATCAGATGAAATTTCAGAAAAACTAAAAGGCGTAACGGTAAAAGTGGGGTTTTGTTCAGCGCCATAAAGGCATAAGTTCACATCTGCCCTTTGACTCTGAGCAGATCACTGTAGAACCTTCTCACAGCACTGAGGGGGAACTCAGAATGACTCATGGTCTGACAATAAAAATACATATGTTAACATTTATATTTAATCTTTGTTTAAGTAGAAAACTCTCATTAAGGAGAATAAAAAATCTATTTCGCAAGAGTGTTGTGGCCTAGAGGCAGCAGCAAACTTTCATGTCAGTTACAGAAATCAGAAAAGGAAGCATCACAGTGTTTTGATTGTAAAAGGTTTCACATCTCTAAGAATCAGCCTTAGTCATTTGGTGCATGCATAAATAGTAAAGTGTTATGAGAAACATGCAGATTGAAATAGGTTAAAATGAAATATAAACGTAATATCAAATATACAGTAAATACAATATGTATACTTTACAGTCTGTTTAATGTTGAATACAAACTCCCAAGCAGAATAACAGACTATGCTCCCATTATTAACAGATTAGTAAATAATGAGGAGACTGCAGAATTGTGTTCAGGAATGATGTTCCTGATGGAATGAACATATAGTCAATACTAGTTGTAATAATAGTTTTCAAAAGAAAAAATAGCATCAGTTCATATTTTTTCTCTTTTTTCAAAGATGAAAATCTATATTCTGTCTTTAGTTGTTTACTTACTGTCTAAGTTCTGTGTTTATTCCATACGTTTATTGGGAAAACATTAGTGTCAAAAAGGCGTATGTCACCCTTTTTTGTGTCATTTTTAAAAAAGTTTAATAAATAATTTTAAACTTTAAACTGTGGTAGTTTGAATTTCAAAGATATTCTCAATTTGATAACACAAAAATATCAAATATTATGTTTGGTTTGAGACCGCAGATTCAACTTTATTGAAAATTTGTTTTGTCTCTCCTGTAAAATGTGTAAAATGACACTTAAGCCCATTTGCCTCCAACACTTCGATTTATTGACCACAGGTTTGTGCTCTTGTGCTCTGAAACAGGTTGTTTCTCTTATTTTTGGGTTATCAGGAGTGTTTGGTTGGGACAGACCTTAAAGAAGCCTTTGCAGCCCTCGCACGTGCGCACGCCATAGTGCTGACACGCCGCGTTGTCGCCGCACACCGCGCACAGAGCCTCGCTGCCCAGCGCGCGGTCAGAGTGTAGCGCGTGAGGAAAGCCCACCGCCACGCGCTGCTTTGTGTCCGGCTGCGCGTTATACTTGAGCTGGCACGTGGCTGCCCCGTACCCGCCGTGCTGTTTGAAGGAGAAGAAGGAGAATCTGGGCAGATGCGTCTTCACGTAGTCCGAGCGGAGATACAGGCGGCCGCTGTCCTCCCACAGGCTGCCCGCGGAGCTGTGCGGCGCGCGCGGGGACGGGGGGCAGTAGTAGTAGGACAGCAGCTCCTCGGACTGGGGCTGTGGCGTGTACCGGTCCGCGTCTTCCACTTTTACGCACCCGTCTTCTCCTCCCTGAACCTGCATCTGGAAGACACATTGCGGTGGGGAACCAGGCTCAGGGAAGCCGCCGAGACCCGGACCCGAGGACGAGAGCTCGCTGTTGGTCAGGTCCATGCTGAACTTGACGAACTCCGGGGTTAGAAAGTCTGGGCTTCGCGAGGCCGGCAGCGCGCCATGGGGAGACGCGCCGCAGTGAGTCTGGAGGCACGGCATGGCCAAGTCTGGGCACTGAGAGCTGATGGCGCACAGTGGAAGAACTATCAAAGGAATTATCTGCCAGAAATGTCAGAAGTGTCCAGTCTTCAGTGCACGTGCAGCTTCAGGATCTTCGGTCTGACTTGGCAGCAGTGTTACCTGCAACAAAGATTACATTAGATTAGACACTTTATTTGAATTTGAATGTATTTATTTGAAGGGGACATGCACAACAATACATTGACCTCAGAAGGGAAATATGCTTTGTGCCAGGTTTTAGCAGAGCTGCTAATTTCCACCTGCAGTCCCAGGACAGGTAGGTTTTAACAGAAGGTTTATGTAAATTAAGAACATGTTACCAGTAAATCATTCATATTATGTCCACAAAAAAAATCACTCCAGCACATTCTAAAAAAACAAACAAAAATCTTCCATTTCATTGATCACGAAGGAACTTCAAGGCACAACAGAAGATGTTTTGGTTTTTGCTTCAAGTCATGGCAGAACCTAAAGGGCTGTAATGTTTTTTGTTTGTTTTACATTAAAGGTCGTAAAAAAATAAGATTTACAAAAATGGCAATGACACCAAAGCCACAATAGATAAACATTGGATTAGAGATGAACATAAAAAAAACAAAACAATAAAAAATCTATTTCGCAAGAGTGTGTTTATTCCATACATTTTATTGGGAAAACAGTGTCAAAATGCGTATATCACTCTTTTTTTTTTTTTTTTTGTGTCATTTTTAAAAAGTTTAATAAATAATTTTAAACTTTAAACTGTGGTAGTATAAATTTCAAAGAGATTCTCAATTTGATAACACAAAAATATCAAATGTTATCTTTGGTTTGAGACCACAGATTCAACTTTAATGAAAATTTGTTTTGTCTCTCCTGTAAAATGTGTAAAATGACACTTAAGCCCATTTGCCTCCAACACTTCGATTTATTGATAAAATAATTGTAATAAAGCGGTTCAGGTGCAATAATCAAAATACAATATCATCACGTCGTAAGATTTTCTGATGCATTTCCTCTTTTCATCTCTCTGAAAATTGAATTATTTAACGCTCCTTGTCTTAATGAAATCATGGTGAATATAAAGTTCCATACCTGTGCTCAGAGTCTGGGTTTTTAGTTCCACATAAGCTGCAGGAAGCTGAAGCTCAGATAAAGTCCGGAGAGCAGAGGAAAGCTTGTGCACTGTCCCGCTGCTGTGTGCACTCTGGCTCTGCTGTGAGTGGCCACTGCAATGTGCTTTTGTTTACACCTGCCGTGCCACAACTGTGCCAGAGACCTTTAGGCAAAGTTGAGGGTGGAGCTTGTGCCGTCTCTCTCTCTCTCTCTCTCTCTCTCTCTCTCTCTCTGTGTGTGTGTGGATCCCTCAGACCCCCATGTGATTTTGGTTCTTCAAAAATTGAACCAAATATTACAGAGGGATTCAAAATTAACCCTCCTACACCAATAAAACATTTTTTGATGTTTTGCTCCTGTTTTTGTGAATAACTTTTGCTGTGTTGATTCAAATGGCATAGATTTTGCCTCAGGTGTATATTTTATATGAATTTTCAGATTTTAGGATTTTTGAAATGGTGTCTAAAAAAAATAGTTCCACCTTTACAACTAAGACATTTTGACTCCCATTAAAACAACATTTTATTACACATATAATTTCACATTTTTATCAAGTATTTCATTGATTCATGATAGTGAGGGATTGGAATTTTAGTTTTTATTGTTTTTTACTAGGTGGTGCCATTACCCCAATATATGGTAGATAGAGGTATAAATTAGGAGAGGGCCACATTAGTGTTTGTAAAAATTATCAAGCCTGCAAGGCAAATAAAAAAACATTTTTTGAACTAAAATGATTTGGGTGTGTTTTAGAGTTGTCATAAATTGGTGTGAAAGTGTTTGTTGAGAAATTAGTTTGTTTTTGTTTGCGTGAGCACACATCTAAAATGTAGTTCTTACTGTAACCACGAAAAAAAATTGAATTATTGCCCATTAGATAATTTTTAATGGCAGTCTTTATTGGTGCATTTTTTGTGCTTAGGGCGAAAGGTGTGACTAAAAAGTTACAAGCATGTTTACCTTGTGTCTGAACAGGAGGAGAAAATGTGTTGTGTGACCCTCAAGAATAAAAGAAAAGGTGTAAAGCAGCAATTTTAACCCTCAGGCCCTCCTTTAAAAGAAATCAGGATTGTCCTCTTTAAGCCCTTTTAGGTTACTGGGTAACATTTAAAAATATAAAACATGAAGAAAAATAAAGTCATTTATTTTGTTTTTTGCTCATGTCCTCATCATAAATAAATACATTTTCATATTTGTAACCCCCTAAATGCCAGTTTGTTCACATAATTCCAACATATTTGTAAATAAAACACGAATTATTTACTATTTAAAGATACCAGTCCCAGGTATTGATTAGCTCTGACACTAATTTTAATACATTTGTTTTTGTGCCATTACAAAAAAAAAAAAAAGGGCTGAAACTCAGTTTCCTCTTAAAGAAAATGATGGATCTGGTGGTGATTTTTTTTTTTTTTAGCCTCTGACTGACAGGGTTACAGAGGAATTAATATGATTTAACATTTCAATTCAACAAAAGTCGCCTCAAAGGGCTTCACAACAGTTGATCAAACATAAACACCCAATCAGACAACACAAACAATAACTACACTAAACAGACCCAGGACACTCCTGTCCTTAGACCCTCCTTCTCGGTAAGGAAAAACTCCTAAAAAAACCCAGCTGTGGGAAAAAAGAAGAAACCTTATGGAGCCCAACTGAAGGAGAGATCCTCTCCCAGGACGGACAGGCAATGTGTCTAGGACTGTTAGTTCATTAACTCATCTATAGGATCATAGATCAGCTCTGTAAGGATTCATCCAGGGAGTGGGGTGAGGTAGGTTGAGGAAGTCCATAGGATGCAGCAGGTGGGCCTCATCCAGACAGGTGAGTGGGGTGAGATAGGTCCGGGAAATCCAGGATGCAGCATTTCTGTATTGCAATGGCAGTAGAGAAAATAAGTGATTTTAAAGTAAGTCAATGGGACCAAAAAGGGCTTAAAGAGGAAGAGAGCGAGTTTTTTTAGTTAGACAGTAGAATTTTTATTATTATTATTTTTAATTATTTTTTATTTTTTTATTTTTTTTCAGTTGTGATGCTGAAATTCTAACTTTTATTTATTTAAATTTATTAATGAACATCTTTGTCAAATATCATCATCTAGCACAGGTGTCTGCAACCTTCTGTACCTAAAGAGCAGTTGCTCCACACAAAATACACAATTTGAAACTATAAAGAGTCTCAACCAATTTTAATGCACAAAAGTCGCTTTGCCTATAACTGAACTATAGCCTAACTGTGTTAAATACTGCATTGTGTATCTCACTTAGCAAACTGAAGCAACTATTTCTTGTTGCTTTCGTGTGGCTCTTCTCAACAGTCCATATATGCAACTGCATGGACAATTAAGGCTAAAACAGTTTATTTATCTCTGCATTAGTATTTCAGATTTTATAACTTAAAATAATGTATCTGTATAAAACCTCTTCTATTGGGGAGCTGTTACTGTGACTTTGTAGAGAACACTTGGATTAGGTCTCTCACCCCCTGCTGACAACGGTGGGGACTGGACAGAGTATAAAAAGGGCTAATTAGCATGGGTATTAGTGACAGAAGCTAACAGATAGATAAATGAGCTGACTGCTTTGTAGTGACGGAGGTTTAAGGATGAAATAATCAGAATGAGTCCGGTGATGGTGCATGGACTTTAGAAACACGCAGGAGCACTTCATGGTTTCTCCATGTAGAGCTGTGACACCGAGCATTTTCAGGTCTTGAGAAAGGCAGTGCCTCAGCATACAGGATACTACATACAAATACTACTCCAGGTCTGTTTTTGAGGAGGAAACAATATTATAACATGGTTAAAAGAGAGGAAAAGTTAATTTAACAGAATAGAGGATCTTTAAAATAGGGCAGACCCTGAAATTTTCTCAATTTTTGGAGACAATATTTCCGCCAACCAACACAGTGTTTTTAGGAAAGGACAAGGGCTTGTCATGAAACTGTTCCATTGATGTGTGCGGCATATTGGGTGTTTCTCATTTGCCAGGGTCCTTCCTCCAAAGCAAAGCTGAGTGTCCTGCTAACGCTGCATTTGAGCGCTTTTAGAACATGCCCAGGAGTGTCTGTCACATGATCAAATACTGCGTGTTAAAAACATGGAACTATAATAAAGATCAACTTCTTTACAAGTGGAATGGAGTCAAACAGCAGAACGTGAACATGTTTTTGTAGATCTTACAAAAATGCTTAGAAAATATTAGGGCTGCATCTAACAAATATTTTGATAATTGATTAATCTGTCAATTATTGTTGATTAATCGTATAAAAAAGCATGTGTGGTTAAAGTAGTTAAAAACTCGAGGTGTTCCCATTAAAAATTGTTAAAATCACTTATTTTTTACAGAATTTGATCCAGACAAAGCTACAACTATGTCATTGAAAACATTTGCATAGAGCATATTCACACACAAAAATATTTTTAATCAAAAACACAAAATGTACATTGTTTTTAACAGTTTTTGTGGCTTTACTGCTCTGTTCTGATAATATACCCTCCTCTTTCAGCACATGGCATGTTTCTATGAATATCTTTATCAATTAAACAATTAGTTGATGATTATTTCAATAACTTATTAATCCGATTAGTTGTTGCAGCCCTAGAAAATATGTCATATTAAACAAAATCATTACATATCATTAGCAGAATTTATTCTTATAACAAAATGTACATCAAAATAAGTTAAAATTAAATAATCAGAAACAGCAAAAACTATTAGACTATTTTAATAATGACTTTTCTTGATGCAGAGCCTAAAATGTGCTTTTTAATGTGAATCTTTATCCTGTTATTTCCTGCACAGTAGTAATATATTTGATTATTTTATCTTTATTTGATAAAGATAAAGATAAAATGTTTAAGGATCCTTGCAAATGAGAAACACCCAATGAAGATGTTTTATCATTAAACTCTTGAACTGCACCAGCTGCTGCAAACTAAAGTCTGCTTAAAATGTCCACCACACAGGAGGCCTACAGTATATTCTTTTTTCAATTTGCGCCACATGAAACACACCAGCAAGTAGGCTAAATCAGTGGTTCCCAACCTTTTTGTTCTTGTGTAACCCCAGGACCTGCTTTAGTCCTGGGTTGGACCTGGCTTAATCCTGGTTTAGATTGGGTTTAGACCTGTTTTGTTCTTAGTTTTGTGCTGGTTTCTTCCTGGTTTAGTTCTAGTTTTACACCTGTTTTTTTCCTGGTTAGTCCTGGTTTTGTCCTGGCTTGGACCCGGCTTAGTCCTCTTTAAGTCCTGGTTTATTCCTGGTTAAGTTCTGGTTTTACACCTGGTTTAGTCCTTCTTTAATGTTGCATTCCCTCCACTCCAAACATAATTTCGCTGTACTTGTACTTTTGTACCTGTGCATGTGACAATAAACCTCATTTCATTTCAACTCCATGTGCCCTCTGCAATGTGCTCGCGTACCCCTTTTTAAAACTTACTAGACAATTAGTGTTTTTACTTGCCAGAATTTAATTAATTCATTTTTTTATTTTTATTACTTTATTGTATTTTATACCATGCAATAAGTTTAATGAAATGTAGAGCTTGGTTATTTGTGTATCCTAGACAAGGATTTATTAAATATATGGAAAACAGGTTTACATAGGCAGAATAAATGCTTTTTGCTTGTGGTCATTTTAATACATGTTTTGTTGATGTTATTTTCTCGGATCAGGATGAATGTTAGTGTGGCTGTGTTTGGTGGTGGTCGGAGGAGCCGTTGGCGCAGATTGGCAGCCACGCTTCCGTCAGTCTGCCCCAGGGCAGCTGTGGCTACAGAAGTAGCTCACCACCACCAAGTGTGACTGAGGAGTGAATGAATAATTGATCAATTGTAAAGCGTCTTTGAGTGTCCAAAAAAGCGCTATATAAATTCGATGAATTATTATTATTATTATTAATTACTCTGTACTAAATTAGGTGGTCCCTCAAACTCTTCTAAAGTTAAAATAAATGCATAATATCTAACTGACCAAAGCAACTAATGAGACTAAAAGCCAAAATGGAAATCTTCCAGCCTTTGGCCAGTTGGCTAGTGGTAATGTCAAGCCCTGATTATAATACACACTGTAGAGAGGAACCATCATCCCTGATGGCTCCATCTTGTCCTGCCTCCACAGATTCAGCTTTCTTTGCCATTAAGGTCTGGAATACTTTTCATCAAATGAATCATATATCTGTGTTTCTTCCTAGGCTCATGTTGGTGCAGTGGTTTGCCCCACCTATGATGTGGAAGGTCAGAGGTTCAACCATTGGGTGGCCAAAATCTTTTGTCAATTGGGTTCAATAACTAACAACACTTGTGTTTCTTAAACTGACAGATTACATTCAAAATATTTCTCTCATTATTGTGCACAAACACCAATAGCACAACCCTTTACGCTTTACTGTAGGTGTACTGTAGGGGTAGCAGGGTGTGTTGGAAAGTGGTTGTGGGGTCCTACAGTAATACAGTAGTGTGTACAGAGGGGACTGCTGCAGTATGAAGTTTGTTTTGGGCTCATACCTGTCTGTATCACCACTGATTTTCCATTAACTAGTATTATTTTAATAGGTTGCATTCACGTGATGTCATAGAATTCTAAAGGGCTTATAGAGAACAGGATCATGACATCACATCAGTGGTCAAACAAGATATTTTTAATAACAAAACAATGGAGCAATTTAGGATGTAAATTACTCAAGTTAGCATTAACACAAAGTATTCTGATACTTTAGTGTGTGATAACTATTCACTAGAGCAACAAAGAAGTTAAAAGAGTTGTTTCAAGGCTCATTTGTTTGCTTCTTTTACGGCAATGTTTCTAATGCAACTCTACAGCATTTCTCTGTCCACCAACATAGCAGATTCATCACTCAATGGTCGTTTTATGATGTAGGTTCCTAATCTCTATTGTGTAAAACTGAGCTTGATGTAGGTAAGAATTTTATGGTTTAGACCTGGTTTAGTCCTATTTTAGTTTAGTAAAAGAAAAATTGCAAGGTCCTGTGACCTCTATGGTGTGTACGGCCATGTCTCCAATCAGACTAAAATAATTTTTTGTTTCATTAGGAGTCTGATAAAATTATAAAACTGCAGAATTTCAGTGTGTGAGGGAGCTCATAACAGTTCTTGGGATTTGTTTTTCCAGAAGAATATTTCCCAGTTAATACGGAAAAAAAAAAAAATCCTCCTAAGCTGGATGATTTCTACACAAGATGACATGAATATTAACCCTGCTGAAGACATGTTTTAGTAAAATTAAAATATCTGTGTAACTATAAGCAGTAGTTACTTTTTTCTCCAGTTGAAGCTAATGTTTGCACTGTTCGAATGCTGCTTTTGATATCTTTGTAGCTTTTCTAGAGTTCATTTTATGGTGCCTGAGAGTTTAGTGTCATTTGGAGACATTTTACAGTTGAGCGCCACCTAGAGGACGGACCCAAATTTTCCACATTTTTGATAAAAATATGTCAAAACCAATTGTTTAATATCATTAGCTGTCATTAGCTTTCACTGTAGTTGCCATGTTGATTACCCACAATACAGTATGACTTGGTTACAGCATTGATGACATCATGGGCCCTATATAAATGCACGAGCTGCTGGTAGTAAAATGTTGACAGAAGCATAGTTGGGTGCTGATGAGATGTATTTTTAGTGAATATGATAACTTGCACCTACAGTGTTCTAGTTTGTTATTACACTTTTCAAGAGTTCATATTTTAATCAATAGTTATCTATTTTAATGAAAATCTGGTTTATTTGTTTTTCTCTTGTATTTTCCAATCTAAAACAATTGTTTACCCCCAGGGTGCCTGGCACTTTTTTTTTTTTTTTTACATAAATATATGCCAAATGTAAATAGTTAAACCTACCCTGTTTTTATTTGATATTGCACCTAACAAGGGTCAGTACATTGTATTTTATTCATCAAAAGGTTTGTATACATTTACTTTTCAGATTTTCAATAAGAGGGCTTTTGTTTTAAATTTTTGCTGTTTTATTTTATTTTTTTAATTCTCAACTGACACGGAATCAACACACACAGGCTGTGTTCGAACGTCACCCCTAGCCTCTAACCCCTCAATCACTATATAGTCCAGCACTATATATAGCGGACTATATAGTGCACTCATTTTGTGAATGATTCGGACACTCGCACACTATTTTTCTCTCTCCAGTGATAATGTTACTCTGGCGTCTGTGTAAAAAAAAATTTGGGTGAAACTCCACTGATCTGCTGTGATAAAGCCCAACCAGACTCACTTGATGTTTTGGTATTTATAGATAAATAATAATACATGTGATATTTAACATGAATTATCGATATAATGAATAAAATGGACTGGATTATTGCAGCTCTGTGCCATACGTGGGGAGGCTGAATGCTGGGTAAGCTAACGTAAGCAATTTTACACTACAATGGTTTATTTAAGAGCTTTTTATTTCTGATTACGATGTGACAGAAGTAAAAAAAAAAAAAAAAAAAGGCGTTTCTAACTGGTTTCATTCAGACGTGTTGTGTACAGTTTAAAGACCTGTCGCGGTCCCGCTGTTCTCCTCCGAAACTCACAAAGCATTCTGGTCTATACTGACCGTCTAGTGACCATTGCTGTCCACTACTTTTCAAAATGCATTGTGGGAAATTTTGAGTGCACTATTTTTTATCCATTAGACATTCGGACACCACTACAAAATGGCGTGACCACTATATAGTGCACTATATAGGGATTAGGGAGGACGTTCGGACACAGCCACAAACTTAAATTTCTGGTTGTTCTGAAAACAAAACAAAAACAAAAAACAAAACAACAACAACAACAAAACAATGTTATAAGTAACATCTCTGTGGATCACTGGTGTGAAATTGTATAGCCCTAGGTTTTTTTTTTCTAGGCGAAGATAATTTGCCAAATATGATTCAGTTCAGTATAACTGTTTATAACTAAACAACTTCGTGTGCATTAAGTAAATAAAAAAAAAAAAATCCTTCTGTCACAGAAGGCCAATGCGCATGCGCCAGCGTCTGTGACTACTGGTGAGACAACCTCCCAAACAAACGTTATTTTATCTGGTTTTAATCCCATGTTTTTGGTAAACATTGAAGACCGTGGCGGCTTTTAACATCATTTTTTAACTGGATGATTGCTTTTGAACATTGGATGCCTAGATTTTAAATTATTTAAGAAACAACGGTCCGCCGGTGACCTGCTTCCTGGTTATCGGTGAGCCATGGCTCCACTTACCTCGACATCCAGCTGTGAAAGCTGCATCAACCTGAGCCAAAAAGTGATCGAGCTGGAGCAGAGAATATCGACTCTGTACCAAATCCAGGAGGCTGAACGGGAACTGGATACCATACTCCTTGGCCGAACTCAAGCCGCCGCTACCAGTGCTGAGCTAGCCGACACGGTGCATTATCCAGGTGAGGCCGTATCACGGGCTGCTACCAATAACCCACCTAAGCCCATATCCACAACCGCTGCCTGTGTCGCTGGTGCTCCTACCGCAGATGAGAACTGTTGGTTTCAGCTCGGGGCTAGACCTAAAGCTCTGGTCAGCTCCACTCCACTCCAGCCGGAGCCGTGGACCGCGGTCCGGACTCGCAATGGCTGCAGAAGGGCCCGGGGGAGCCGTCCCTCGTGCTCTCCTCCTACCGGTGGAGAACAAATTCAGTATCCTGGATCCTGGAGAGTTTCCTCCACTCCTGCGGTCCGGCCGTTACATCGCCGTCCAAATTGTACCCCCGGTGCCGTGATGTGGCCGTCATGGATGTTGAGTGAACCACCAGTCCCCCTCGACCCCCGACGGATCCTCCTCTCTCCACGCTCATCATCGGGGATTCCATTGTGAGGAATGTGTGGATGAGGGGGGCGCTCACCCTGTTGTTCCCAGGAGCCACTGTTGCGGTTATAACAGAATCCCGGGTATCCTGACGTCCCATCCACAGGTCAACAGGGTCATCATTCACGCAGGCACTATTGACATCAGCAAACAGCAGTCTGAGCTGCTAAAGCGGGATTTTCTCCACCTCCTCACTATGCTTGGACAGTTCCAGGTGAATGTTTTCATTTCTGGCCCCACCCCCACCTGCAGCAGAGTGATAGGCCGCTTCAGCAGGCTGCTCAGCCTCAACACCTGGCTCTCCTCTGCCTGTAGCTCCCACAGTGTGGGTTTTATTAACAATTTCGATGCCTTCTGGGAGAGGAGGCATCTTTTTGGAGCTGACGGCCTGCACCTTAACTCCCGGGGCTGCCGTCTGCTGTCCGCCAATCTGGCATTCGGCGTACAGCATATCCACATCCCATCTTGGTCTCATTAATCCAACCCCGCTGCACCTGCTGACCTTTCCGTCACTAAATGATGTCCCCCTGGTCCCAGCTCCTACTTCAGTTCCACTTTTAACAGAAATTCACAAAATACTGGACTTGGACCCAACTCTCCCACAGACAATGCATCAATACCTGTCATAATCACTAACAGAGAGCAACATAAATACCATTGTTCACATCATCACAAATTCAGTTTCACCAAAAATATTAATAACCTCATACGTATTCAAAAATGTCAATCACCACTAAACTCTACAGTCAAAAAGTCACCAGTCTCCATCAGTATGGCTCTTCTAAATGTTCACTCTCTGTTGAACAAGTCTTTTATTGTGAATGATTTGATTTTAGACCACAAACTTGACTATTTGTTTTTAACTGAAACATGGCTGGGTACGGATGCACCAGTTGTTCTCACTGAGGCCTCCCCACCAAATTTTAACTTTTCTTTTTCTATAAGAAGTGGTAGGAGAGGTGGTGGCACAGCAGTTTTAACCAATAACACTTTCACCACCAAACAGATTTTATTTGATAATTTTACCACTCTTGAATATAATGCCATTGTTTTTAGCAGCCCTCCAATTTTATGTGTCACTATTTATAGACCACCTAAACAAAGTGCTGCTTTTATCAATGAATTTTCAGATTTTTTAACAATCATACACACAACTTATAATATAATCATTTTAACCGGTGATTTTAATCTGCACACAAATAATCCTTCAGACCTTGTATCAAAAGAATTTTTAAACATTCTTAATTATATGGATTTTACGCAACACGTCACGCAGCCGACTCACAAGAGAGGACACACCCTGGACCTCGTCATTACCTATGGCCTGTCCGCCGGCGTGTCCTCTGTTGTTGACTTGGCTGTCTCTGACCACTACTGTGTGTTTTTTAACATCACTGGTTTTATTCAGCGGGAGACCTCGGTGCGAACTGTGAGGAAGTGCTATCTAACCTCTGAAGTGGCTGCAAATTTTATCAAAGTTTTAGATAAATGTTCTCCTATTACTCTACCTGCACCCTGTGATTTTATTTTTGATATTTTTAATAGTAAACTGAAGACCAGCCTCGACTCTGTTGCTCCACTAAAAACAAAAAAGATTCACGCAAAACTTATATCCCCATGGAGAAATGAGGAAATCAAAAAACTCAAAAGAAATTGCAGGGCGGCAGAAAGGAGATGGAGGAAAAATAAAATTACAATAAACCATCAAATGTACTGTCAACAACTAAAAATTTACAATAATGCACCAAGGAAGGCAAGAAACGCATAACTTGCCAGAATAATCAGTATTAATAAAAATAATCCCAAGGTCCTTTTTTCCACCATTGATCATTTATTTAGCCCTGATTTTAACAGCTCCCAAAGAACCCCAACAGACTCTCTCTGTGAGCAGTTTGCAGACCACTTCAGAGGTAAAATCAATGCCATCAGATGTAACATTTTATCCAACCAGAACACAAACACATCTGAGTGCTTGGTTTTACCTGAGAAAACACTGGACAGTTTTGTCCTGGTTAATGCTGAGATCCTTGAGAAGGTTTTCTCCACAGTGAAACCCACCACAAGTCTTTTAGATCCAATTCCTGCTTCACTTTTAAAACATTTTATGGATTTTTTAAAGTTGAGCTTTTATACATGATAAATTGCTTTCTTCAGATGGGCGTTTTCCCTGCTGCCTTCAAAACGGCGGTGGTGAGGCCCCTTGAAGAAGAGCAACTTGGATTGTACTGATTTTAATAACTACAGACCAGTATCCAACTTACCATTTTTAAGTAAGATTTTAGAAATACTGTTTTCTATTCAGCTGAATGATTTTTTAGAAAATCATAATATTTTAGAGATATATCAGTCTGGATTTAGAGCAAACCACAGCACAGAGACAGCTCTCCTGAAGGTTTTAAATGATTTTAGATGTACCTGGGACTCTCAGACGCTCTCAGTGTTGGTGCTACTGGATCTTAGTGCAGCCTTTGATACAGTAGACCACACTATTCTTTTAAATAGACTGAAACACTTGGTCGGCCTCTCTGGTGCTGTTCACAACTGGTTCACGTCCTATCTCACAGACAGAACTTTTATGGTAAGTTTGGATGCATGCTCCTCAGAAGTCCATAAAATGACATGTGGTGTGCCCCAAGGGTCAGTTTTAGGCCCTGTTCTTTTTAATTTGTATATGCTCCCTCTTGGCAGTGTCATCAGGAGGCATGGAGTAAAATTCCACAGTTACGCTGATGATACTCAACTGTACATCTCCATGTCTCCTGATGACACAAGATCATTGAATGGCCTTTTTAACTGTATTTTAGATATCAAATCCTGGATGGCAGAAAACTTTTTACAGCTTAACCAGGACAAAACTGAAGTTTTAATCATTGGTCCTGAGGCTCAGAGAGAGAATTCCCTATCTAAATTACAGGCATTTTCCTTAAACCCATCCTCACCTCAAGTGAAAAACCTGGGCCTTATTTTTGACTCTGAGCTTGGTTTTATTCCACACATTAAATATGTAATTAAAATAGGATTTTATCAACATAGCCAGAGTCCGCCCTATTCTCTCTCGGGCCAACACGGAGACACTGATGCATGCTTTTAACACCAGTCGTATTGACTACTGTAATGCCCTGCTTTCTGGTCTTCCCAAAAAGAGTATTGCACCTCTACAACTTTTACAAAACTCCGCAGCACGTGTGCTGATGAAGACCAGAAGGCGGGCCCACATTACACCGGTTTTAGAATCATTGCATTGGCTCCCCGTGTGTTTCAGGATTGATTTTAAGGTTCTTTTATTGGTCTTTAAATGTCTTAACGGTCTTGGGCCTTCTTATCTTTCAGATCTGCTTTTATGTTATGAACCCTCGCGGCCCCTGAGGTCCTCTGGTACCGGCCTCCTTATTGTTCCTAAAGTCAGGACGCATACGCACGGAGAGGCAGCTTTCCAGTGGTATGGTCCTCGTCTGTGGAACAGCCTGCCGGAGGACCTCAGGGCTGCAGAGAATGTTAATGTTTTTAAGAACAGGCTCAAGACCCACCTTTTTAGCTTTTACTTAATATTTATTTATTTTATTCTTTTGTATTCTATTCTCTTAGTATATTTCTCTGTTTTTTCTCTTTATCCCATTCTTATTCATTCCATTCCTTTATTCTTTATATATATATTTATTAGGTCATATCTCCAGTGTTTTCTCAGAGGGGGCCCTCTGCACTGGGGGCTGTGATCGGTCGTGGCTGCTGGTGCTCTGTCCTGTGGGTTACTTTGGCCTGGTTGGGTGGCTTCTCTGCCCCCCACTTTGCTGTGTGCCCTGGGTCGGTGTCCTGACGGTTGTGGTCTGTGAGCAGCTCCCAGTGCAGACGGCTCCCTGGGATAGTGTTTCCTCACCTGGCTCATCTGTGCTCAGCCCAAGTTAGTCTTTTAATATGTGTGTATGTGTGTGCGTATGTGTATATGTGTGTGCATGTGCATGTGTTTTTGCATACTTTGCTTTATGGGGGATGTGGGGAGGGAGGGGGTTGTGTGTGGGAGGGGGGTGGGGCATTGTTTTTAACCATGTAAAGCACTTTGTGCTGCATTTTGTATGAAAAGTGCTTTATAAATAAAGATTGATTGATTGATTGATCGATTGATTGTGAAGGTTTTATGCACATTAAACAATTTCAATATTTTTTAATAATAAGAAAAGCTTGTTCTCAAATGAGTCATGCTGGCAGTATAGTTTATAGCCCAGAATGAAAATAATCCACTAAAATTGACTCTAATTAAGGACTCTCAAAGTGGCCCTCTATGTCCTGGGACCCTGGTGTTAAAATGAGGCCCAAATGAAGTGTAGCCTACAGTCACCACTTACACCGAGGGGCTGATGGGGAAGTGAGTGAGGGGGGAGGGGTGCCGTACAGCCCTCTCTTCTCGGAAAACAACAAAGCTCCGCCTTCTTATGCATCTGATTGGATAACTCCAGACAGCCCTGCGCCGTATTATAATCCCTGCAAGATGTTGGACCTGATTAAGTTGTTGCAAATTGAAGGAATCGAGTCTGGTAGGGTGATGGTGTGTGGGGACTTTAATGCACACAGTACAATGTGGGGAGGTGCGAGAAATGATCCTAATGGGGGCACAATAGAGCAGTTGTTGGAGGAGAAGAATATGGTTTGTCTAAATGCTTGGAGAGGGACATGTTTGGATGTGCGCTCTGGAAATACCTCGGTGCTTGATCTGACACTAGTCACTAGAAATCTTGCAAGCATCTGTAAGTGGGAAGTTGATGAAGATACAACTGTGGGCAGGGACCATTTTCTAATAAGGTGTGAAGTGTTAGTACAAAGAGGACTGGCACAAGGGGGGCAACCAGGGAAATGGATTTTTGGTAGAGCTAACTGGGATCTTTTTAGACATATAAATGAAATTCAGATGGATACAGTAGACCTAGATGATGATATTGAAACTATTGACAGGAAAGTAATGACAATATTAATTGAGACAGCAATGCAGACCATTCCTAAGTGCAGAGGGAAAATGAAAAGGAAGGCAGTTCCATGGTGGACGGAAGAATGTGATTGAGTGGTCAGGGAAAGAAATTCTGCTATGAAGATTTTGAGAAGGACTCTAAATTTTGATAATCTAGTGAAGTATAAGAAGGCGCAAGCTGTAGTGCGAAGGGTAGTACAAAAAGCTAAGACAAAGTTGGCATACTTTCTGTAATAAAATTGGTAGAACTACCCCTGTTGGAGAGGTGTGGGGAATGATTAGGAGCATGAGAGTTATCAGAAGAGAGCAACAGTTTCCAGTATTAAAGGTGCAGGATGAAATAGCAGTGTCTGAGAAGGAAAAGGCTGAAATGATAGCAAAAGCATTAGTGAAAATCCATAGTTCAGATAATTTGTCAGAAAGGGGGAAGAGAGGGAGAGAGGACACTAAGGCAGCCCATCCAGGTGTTCTCGAGAGAAGGGAAGACATTGGAAGTGTAATGGATGCCCCGTTTACCTTAGATGAGATGAAAAGGGCAGTACTAAAATCCAAGGACTCGTCTCCGGGTAAGGATAGTATATGTTACAACATGCTTAAGCACTTGGGGCCAAAAGCTCTTATGAAGATATTGGGGCTCTATAACAAAGTGTAACAAAGTGGGAGGCAGGTACTCTGCCCAAAAGCTGGAAAGAGGCATTGATTGTTCCTATTAAAAAGCCAGGTAAGGATCCCTCTAACCCAAGCAATTACAGACCTATTGCTCTTACATCACATATGGGGAAAATTATGGAGAGGATGATTACGGAGTGACTGGTATTCTTCATGGAAAGTAGAGGAATTCTGTCTGCTTACCAGAGTGGATTCAGGAAGGGGAGGGGAACTATGGACCCAGTAATATGTCTGGAAACAGATGTAAGGAAAGCACAGGTTAATAGAGAGTCAGTAATGGCAGTCTTTTTTGATGTGGAAAAGGCGTATGACATGGTCTAGAAGGAAGGACTAATGATCAAATTAAATATGATGGGTATCTCAGGTCGAACATTTAACTGGATTAAGGTCTTTTTATTTAACAGGCACATTCAGGTTAGAGTGGGGTCAGCTTTGTCTGGACAGTGCAAGGTAGAAAATGGTACCCCCCAGGGGAGTGTGATCAGTCCTATCCTGTTCTCTGTTATGATCAATCATGTTTTTGCATAGGTTGACAGTAGTATTGGACGCTCGCTGTTTGCTGACGATGGAGCATTATGGAAAAGGGGTCGGAATGTTCTTCATATTGCAACCAAGATACAAGAAGCGGTGAAAGTGGTCGAGAAATGGTCTTATTTGTGGGGGTTTAAGTTCTCTGTAGAGAAGACAAAAGCGTTGGTATTTACGAGGAAAAGACGAGTTGTTGCACCTGTTATGATGTATGGTCAGGTTATAGAACAAGTCAGTGAATTCAAATTCCTGGGGATGTGGATGGATGTGAGGCTAACATGGAATGTCCATGTCTCTAACATAATCTCCAAGTACAAGAAAATATTAAATGTCATGAGGTGTCTGTCTGGGGTAGAGTGAGGAGCCAGTAGGTCTGCTATGAAGAAGATCTATGTAGGTCTGATTAGATCAGTACTAGACTATGGATGTATCCCATATGGTTCAGCAGCTGCAACTGTGTTAAAGAAATTGGAGGTGGTGCAGGCGCAAGATTTGAGATTGCGTTGTGGAGCCTTTAAGACGTCTCCTGTCTCTGCACTCCAGGTGGAGGTGGGTGAGATGCCCTTGCATATGAGACGCAAGCAATTAACAATACATTATTGGGTTAGTCTAAGAGGCCATTCAGAGAATCAGCATCCAACAACAAGAGTGTTGCTACCGTGCTGGGACAGTGAGAGAGCCAAAGACGATTGTTTCGCATGGAAGAGTAAGAAAATAGCAGACTATATGATGTTATCCCAGAAACAATTTTCTTTGTCAGTGCTGCTCACAGTCACCCCTCCGTGGTTGTTTCCTGCTGTCAGTGGATCTCTATATTCTAGAAAAGGTTAAATCTCGCAAGCCTCTTGGGAATGTGGCAGTGATTGTTGAGGAGAGGTTGAATACTGTGTATAGCTCGTACATTCCAGTATACACTGACGGTTCAAAAGACCCTAATACAGGAAGGACAGCTTTTTCTTTCACAGTACCAACACTACAAGTGTCAGGGCAGTACAGTACAGCCGAGTTACTGGCCATTTCAGCAGCTTTGCATTGGGTTGAAGAGGCACGAGTGTAGAAGGCTATAATATGCTCAGATTCAAGCTCAGCACTATCCTCACTTCAGTATTTTAGATCTCGGAGTAGACGAGATGTGGTTAATGAAATATATGAAACATTACATAGAATTAGTAGAATGAGTTTCAGTATTACTTTTTTGTGGATTCCAGCTCACAGGGGTATAAAGGGAAATGAAGCAGCAGATCAACTGGCAAAACAGGCACTTACCTTAGAACAGGTTGTTGATGTTCCCATCAGCAGGGCAGAGGCAAAATCACTAGTTAAGAGAAACCTTATGGCAGAGTGGCAAGTGCACTGGGACAGGGCTAACACAGAAAGACATTTATATTCTCTTCAGATAACTGTGGGCACAGGTAGGACATTCAAGCGGAGCACAAATGAGGACGCAGTAATCTCTCGGCTAAGAATAGGACATACTTTATTAAACAAGACAAAGCACCTAATTAACAGACATCCAACCGGGTTATGTGATAGTTATAATGAAGCAGAGTCAGTAGATCATGTTATTATTCGCTGCACAAAATACGCAAGGCCAAGGGAAAAACTTGTAGATGAAGTAAGAAGACAGGGTCAGGCTCAAAAATATATTCAGTATCATCAAAGAAAAGTCTTTGCTAAAGTTTTTGAAGGAAGCCGGTTTACTGAATAGAATTTAGTTTCTCTCCTTTTTTTTTTTTTTTTTTTTTTTTTCAGTATGAGATGATTGAGGGAACTCTGGTCCACATTCCAACACTATGGTCCACACTCCAACACAGTAGGTGGCGGAAATGCACCTAAAACGCTGAGTGCCCCCGCCATAAAGCCAAAAGAAGAGAAAGAAGAAGCCCCGCGCCGTTCTTCCCTCCCATTGGCTCTTCCCTGCGTCACTCCCCGCGGGTCGGCTTCCTGGTTGTGTATCCATGGTTGTAGCTGTCAAACACAGGAAGAAACGATCCCGGCGTCTTCCCGCAACACTGTCACCGCGTGTTACTCCCCAACATCACCTGAAATCCTGTAAGTTAATGTTTTTTTTCTTTTAATTAACGTTAACATTCATTAATAAGTTTGTGGAATGTGTTTACTCGCCAAAATAGCAGCACAGGTGTCGTAGCTAACATTAGACGTTAGTAAGAATCTCTTCTGCCTCTCAGCTGTTAGCTAAAGGCACATTGGGTCAGGACACTCACTCCAGATATTTTGAGATATTTTGGGACAATAAATTAGGAACTAGCCTGCCAGATGAAGTACAGATAATTCCAGACTGTTGGGACCTCATAAAAGATTCAAGATTTTTTCAACAAAGGTAAAAAAGTCGGAAGTTACTTAGCGTTAATGTTAACTTAACTCAACGTCAGTTACTTCTTCGTGTGTTGACATTTGGTTGAACTTCTGTATTATCCCAGAGGAAGACAGTACGATGTAAAGGATTGAAATGAGTATTACTAAATAATAAGGACTGTAAACAGAGGCTAAAGCAGTGCCAAATAAGGTCTAAACCAGGACTAAAGCAGGTCTAAACCAGGACTAAAGCAGGTCTAAACCAGGACTAAATCATGTTCAAACCAGGACTAAACCATGTTCAAACCAGGACTAAACCATGTTCAAACCAGGACTAAACCATGTTCAAACCAGGACTAAACCATGTTCAAACCAGGTCTAAACCAGAACTAAACTAGATCTAAACCAGAACTAAACTAGAGCCAGGCTGATATGGATTTTTTGAGGCCAATGCTGATACCAATAGTAATAGTAACAAAAAATACTGATATCCGATACATCAGCCAATACAGTTATACATTAGGAAAAAGTATTTTAAAGCATTTTTTTTTTTCTGCGCTTGTTTACATGAATATGGCGTATACACCCCAGGCCACTTTAGACTAAACTCATTTTTAAATTGTTGAAATGTTGTTGCTTATTGTTTTTTTTGCTGATTATTATTTAGGTTGTAGTGGGCATTGCTGTTGGGAGTATTATTAGATATTTTATGTAATATATTTTTTTATTTATTTTATTTAGCTTTAACAAAATTTGTTTAACTTAAATTTCATTTAAACTTGCTGTGCAAGTAGAGCATGGGGAGAACTACAAAATTAATTTGGAATTTTTGTTTTATGGGGTCTTATGGTAAAGAAATTAGTAAAATATTTTTATTGCCGATTTGAGCTTTTCAGGCCATGAGAAGGTGATTTGGGGAGTTTCCTGTGATCTGCAGAGTAAGAGCCAAACTGCTGGGAAACACTCTGAGTTGGCGCCAGCGCCCTCTACTGTACAAATAGCAGAAGGCCATCATTTGCAAATAAACAGGTCTTATTACAGCACACAGTAAAAATAGTACTGTTTATATCAGCCAGATTTCAGCCAATAACCGATAAATTTCTAATGGGCTATATTGGCCGATAATATCGGCTGGCCGATAATATCGGTCCTGCTCTAGGCAAAACCAGAACTAAACTAGATCTAAACCACGACTAAACCAGGACTGAACCAGGTCTAAATCAGGTCTAAACTAGATCTAAACTAGGACTAAATCAGGTCTAAACCAGGACTAAACCAGGTCAAAACCAGAACTAAGCTAGCTCTAAACCAGGATTAAACCAGGTCTAACCTACAACTAAACTAGGTCTAAACCAGGACTAAACCAGGACTAAACCAGGTCAAAAACCAGGACAAAACCAGAGACTTGGCTAAAACAGAACTAAATCAGGTCTAAACCAGAACTAAACAGCAGTCACTTGCTTTTAATCCCCAGACAGAACAGAACAGAACTAAACCCGATGTAAGACATGACTAATGGCCTAGATACACCAAGGCGACTCCCAGACGGCCACCGATAAGACGGAGCGACAGCTCGTCTCTTCTCGTCTCCTCTCGTTCCCTCCCATTTCCTCACATCGCATGACCTTTTTCCCTCTTCATACACCGAAGCGACAACCGACCTGAAGACCGTGTCTTGCGCATGCGCGTAATGTAATTACCCCCCCAAAGCGGGGGGTGAACAAAGATCAACGGAAGTGACACAATGTTTGTGGAGTACATATGCATGTAGCGCGCCTTGGTCTGCCACTGTTCTCAGCTTGTTTGAACATTTGAGAAGCGTGATAATGGCCGGTTTGGATATTGTTTTGTGTGGATTAGGTGCCGCTGCTCTGTTACTTGAAGAAGATAACTTTCCGCACGGAATTGCAAAGAATGCAAAAATGGTGACGGTACGCTGCCACAGCACTTGTCACCTCTCGTCACTCCGTCACTTCCGCTAAAATTCCCGTGAGCTGATTGGCGCGGCAGCTGTAGTGCTAGGCCTATCAGAGCGCTTCGTGCCAAAGACCAAAGACGCCGATTCAACAAGGCTAATCGGCAGGAAACTAGTCAGACGGCCTCCGTCCTGGAGCGATGGGGGGCGACGGCGCATACAGATCAAAAGGACGGAAATGAGCGACGTGGAAGAACCGTAAAGACGGCTTCAGATGGGCGATCATCGCCTTGGTGTATACCCCCCTTAAACCAGGGCCAAATCAGAACTAAACCATGCCTAGGACAGGACTAAAACATGTATAAACTGTGCCTAAACCAGGACTAAACTGTGACTAAACCAGGACTATGCTGTGCCTAAACCAGGATTAAACTGTGCCTAAACCAGGACTAAACTGTGCCTAAACCAGGACTGAACTGTGCCTAAACCAGGACTAAACTGTGCCTAAACCAGGACTAAACTGTGCCTAAACCAGGACTGAACTGTGCCTAAACCAGGACTAAACTGTGCCTAAACCAGGACTAAACTGTGCCTAAACCAGGACTAAACTGTGCCTAAACCAGGTCTTAGCATAGGTCTGCATTTCATGTTTAATCCCCAAGCAGAGCAGAGCTAAAGCGGGGATAATGGTGTCTCTATACCAGGGGTCACCAACGAGGTGCCCGCGAGCACCAGGTAGCTCTTCTGGAGCTTGTGAGGTGCCCGCGAGGGATATTTAAAACAGTGACTACTGGAGTGTTTTAGTCATAATTTCTTTTTAAAAAAAATTGTTTTCATGTTTAATTACAAGATTATTTTTTATAAACATTATCATTAATGCAAAGCAAACAATCATACAATCCTAGTGTCATTTGAAAGGCATGTCAAGAATTTAATATAGAGGATTATTTTGCACGAGTAGCCCTCAGTACAAATTCTCATCTTTTGGGTAGCCCTCAAACCCAGAAAGGTTGGAGACCCCTGCTCTATACAAAACTAAATCAGAACTGACTCCTGAGTACCACCAGAAGAAGCCTGCGTACTACCAGTGGGACCCCTACCACAGTTTGAGAACCACTGTCCTATACTTCTTCTTATCTCTGAGTCCTGTGTAGTAGCAATGTTGTGTAGTAGTAGTAAGTTTTGCTGTCGTGACTGTGCTGAGTGCAGATGGGTCTTGCTGGCCTTGTGCTGCTGACTCACAGTGACAGAGCAGCCCTTGCTGTGGGTGGGCTCTTCTGGCCTTCATCACCACTGGGACAGGACTCTTTCCGTTAGTGCAGTGCAGCCAGTTGAAATGGACAGTTTGTAACATTCCAGTTGGAATAGTTCCTGGAGGCTGGTTCTTGTCATATTTTGCTTTCAGAAGTTTATTAAAGGAGTTAAAGACTGGTTTATTACTACTCTAAAACCAGTGGTGGACAGTAACTAGATACTTTAACTCAAGTAGTTTATGTAAGCAGATTTTTTGACCAAGTACATTTTGCAGATACTTTTGCTTAAGTACATTTTGTTTTTTTGTATTTTTACTTGAGTAAAAGTTTAAATTGTTTAAGGAAAAAATAAATTTTTGTCTTTTGCTGTAGACGGTAGAAAAGAAGTGGAAGGAAAAGAACTGAGCAATATTATTTTTTGAAGTATAAAAGTACTTTTACTTGAGTACTAGCGGTGTAAAGATACACCAATATGAATCGTATCGAAACACTTCTAATCAATACGATTCAAGAACGATATTGGCTAATTTGGAACGATACAATTTGATATGATTCAACACCTTAATCGATACAGCAACTTTTTGCCAAAAATCATAAAAGTTCACTCTCAAATGTAGCATCACGGCCGAGATTAAGTATGTCCAGTAGACAGAGAAAAAGAAAAATTTAATGTAACATTTTATTTCATTAAAAACACAAAAATTACATCCAAAAGGTGCATGCAAATTTTCAATATCTAATATTTCCGATATTATCTTTTTTTTCCCATGTATATTGATACACACTATCTAGAAAATGATTCAATACAAGGGGATGTGTACTAATATAGTGGTATTGTAGGAAAAAAAAAAGTATATTGATATAGTTACTGTATCGTTACACCCCTATTGAGTACAGATTTTGAGTACTTTGTCCACCACTGTCTGAAACTAAACATCTTCATCTCGCTTCAGCTGTAATGCTTACTTCTTTATTTTAATACTCAGAGATGACATTTTTTCTATAAATGAGGCAGGAGAAATAGTTTTTGAAAAAAAATATTTAGGTGATAACGTTAATGCACCTTCCCCTGTTATTTGACATAAGGCTTTATTTGTAATATGTCACTAACATTTACAATAGTTGTACAGTTTTAACATGGTTTTGCTTCTGTTTTGGTGCCTCTGGCTGACTCTCTTGTGTGTAACTAGTAGGTCATTATCTCACAAACTGCTTTTTGGCCTTTGTGCCATCTGTAGCTGTGTTTTATTAAAATGCATTAGAATCTGCCCCAGCATATGCCCGTCTCTGGACACACTTTATCACTGTAGCTTGGCACAGCCATTTCTGGGCTGCCCTCAGTGGACCTGAGGCCTCTGCTGCCAGGGTCATGTTCTGGCTTTAGGAAAACTGTATTTCCTATTTAATACAACAGCCACTAGCTTGTCAAATATAGTGAAAAACAATGCAAAATATCTTCATAAACCTAGCATAAAGTGTTGCTCTATTAATAGAATGTAATTGAAGCCACCAAAAAGCCAGTCTACATGCTATATAATACGTAGTAGTGGTAGTAGTAGTAGTAGTGGTAGTGGTAGTAGTAGTAGTGAATCCCAGTTGTTTACAATCTGAATTGTAAGTGTAATACAGAAAATACAAGGCTACTACCCATAGGAGATAATAATTACATAAAGAAAATTAACCAAATATGCAACCCTAGTAGTTAGTAGAAGATAATGTGCAGTTACAAAAACAGCTTTCAAAAATGAAAAATACATTCCAAGTAATTATTTAAGTATATATTTTGAAGTAATAGCACTTTTAACTGAGTACAGATTGATATCTATGTGTTTCAGCTTTGACACTACTCAGTCAATATTTCCCACAGATTTCTATTCAGTCTATGGTGGTACTGTTGATCCTCAAGACATTTTTTCATGAAATAAACACACACATGATTTTTTGTGTAAAATGCTAATTAATTTCTCTATTTAATATTTAATGAATTATTTTTAGCATAGTGTAGTTATTTTTTTTTTTACATATAGTTGATTAGGGCTGGGTACCATTCAGATTTTTTCTATACCAGTTCTTAAATGATATCTGGTTTTCAATATTGGTATCTGAGCGATACTTTTTCTTATACTTATGGTGAGCTAATTCATCTTCTACAATCATGAAACACAATAATTTTGAATTAAAGACCAATTTTTGGAGTAAATTTCTTAGCTGTGAGTTAAAAACAGTAGTTTGTATGATTTTTTTCTGTTATTTATTTGATTCATGCAAAGGAACATTAAAGATTCCACTAGGTATTGAAACTTATTATCAAATCTTTTTTATTTTTTTTTCCAGTACCGGTAGTACTGTAACTTTTCTTTTGATACCACAGAGGTATCATTTAATGGTACACAGACCTAATTTTGAAGGTGAAAAAAGCAAATATAGTCACCTGTTATACAAATTTATTGTCCAGCTTGGTTATAGACTATGGGGGAGAAGATTAGACTATGGTGGGCCTCCATAGTCTTCTCTACTGAGCAATTTAATTTCCTTTGGGATTAATAAAGTATACCTATCTATCTATCTTAACTAATATGAAACACTGACCCTCAGTTCATATTGCCCAGTAGTCCTGAGTGTAACTTATTGTAAATGCCTTATTGAAAGCAAAAGCTTCAGACATGAATTGTGGTGATGGTGGGTTGTAAGCATTACTGTGTGGTGAGTCATATGTAGACACTGTTCTTACACCTCCTATGTTAATGTGGATAGTTCAGCAAAGGGCAGAAATCTGAGAGTGAGTGACTCTAAGCTCACCCTGAAATCACTGTTTTGGCATGTGGCCCTTTTTTTGCTGAGGGTGAGTCAGTATATACTACATTGCAATTGCAACAAGAAATGTCTACGTTTTTCTTGAATTTGAGAACTGTAAGTGATTGTTATATAGTTTTAAGGTGTTACATGAAAAAGAGGAGCATTGTTGTCTTGACTTCTTCGCTAAGCTAGTGGACATGGCAAGTAAGGTTGCTTTGAAAACACCATACCTTTCACCAACAGTTTATTTTTGTTTACTAACAAGAATGCATCTCAGACTAAGGTAACTGACCCAGGACTGGTTTTAGAAAACAAAACAACATTTTTCCTGGCCTCTAAATACCTGCCTTAGCATAATTAAATAATTAAGTGACTGCAAAGACTATGGGCAAAGAATTTCTGTAACATTTGCAACTGGCATTGATTTTCATTATTGATGTGTGAGATGTTTTTCACACTCATCAATATGTCTGATTACATGGTGTCTTGAATGTCAGGAATAAACACAGAGAACTACTCAATAATCAACAAGACAGCTTTTCAAAGTAAGTTTTAAGCAAATTTGTTGTTGCATAATTTGTGGACCAGAGAGGTTATGTTTTTTCCAGCATTTTTTGTTTGTTTGTTTGTTTGACAACAAACAATTTCTGTCCTTTGGCCTTTCCCCCACAGCAACAGCAGCCCATCTACATCCCAGAATTCTTTTAGGTTTTAAGCCAGATGCCCTCTCCATGAATCCGGACTTGGCACTGGCACAAAGAGTACCGTTGGCTTGGAACCCCTGTGGCTGTACTGTTTACCTATGAACAAGATAACTGCAAAAGATTTTTTATGACTTTAAAAATAAATGGATTTCATGCAGTTATATATAACATGTTTTCCCTCCAAAAAATTCCATCAGCAATGCAAAATAGGTTCTACCCTGCAACAGTTTTTATTTTTTTAATGTAAAATATCCTGCAATGTGACAGTTTTGAAAATTCAAAACAACAAACAAACAAAGATCAGGCTTTTAAACACGTTAAAGAAAACATATAGAAGCCCATCTGTTAGTCACAGACCAGAAAGACCTCAGAGTGTAGGTTGTGAGCTGAAGGTGAAAAGGAACATTATTTTGTGACAGCTGTATGTTTCTAAAAAAACAACAACATTCCTTTTACATTCTAAAAATGTAAACATTCAAAATTATTATTTAGTTTAGCATAACAGACATGTAGAGTAATTTATGACAAGAATAAATTTTTTTTTGTTATACTATTAATACATCTGTGTTATGTTAAACTATTTAAAAATAGATATTTTTTTGTATAGTCACATCACAGGATGAAAAAGTGAGTACAACTCCATATGACCCTTATGTACCTTCATAAAGCAACTCTGTCTTCCCATGCTTGTCATTCTCACGTGGTTTAGAATTCCTCTAACCTCGGCTTGTCCTCTGGCTGCTGCAGGACCATGGCGTTCAGGAGGGCTCTCAAGCGCACGGCGCTCATAGGCAGCGGGACAGTGGCCACCGTTTTTGGCCTCTCACAGCTGATCGAGTACAGAAAGAAACAGGTGAGTTTATGTCAGATCTGACTGCACGCATTTCTCAAGTTATTTGAAGCATGCTTACGTCTGTGCAATTAAAAGCCTTCTCTGCAGCAGCAAGGAACAGCCTGAAGGACATGCCCCATCAAGACTGGGAATGTTGTTGGTATTTGGGGATTTAAATGAATCGCACATGTAAAGAAAGCTTTACTGTACTAATCTTTGTTGATGCATGACTTCCAACTGCAAGATTGACCATTGTTCACTAACCAAACTGTTTGTGTGCAGCTTTAGGTCTGTAAGTAAGTATTATGAGGTGTTTAATGCCCATTGATGACAGCAAAAGGAGTAAAGCTGTTAAATTCAGAGGGTTGTCCTTTGAGAATATAAGTTGCCAAATTGGGGTTGAAGGGTCAGTCCTGGGACTGGCCGACAGAATCTCTGCATATCCTCCCTGTGCTACCATGGGTTCTCTCCGGATTGTTCCCTTCATTCAAATTGGTGATTCTAATGACCCTTTTTCACCAGCACTACTTGGTTTTGCTCTACTTTACTCGATTTTACTCTTTTTGGGTTGTTTTCTATTACTCCATATTACTTTTTATTGTGGGCAGGGACAGTGGAGCCTCACTGATGGGACATCCTGTAAACGCCACATAAACAATGACAACGGAGGACGCAGAGGCATGGTTGTACTAGGGCTGGGCGATATAGCTAAAAAATAAAATTAATTTTAAATAAATTAATTTTCATTTCTCAGGCGATTAACAGTTTTAATTGATTTTTTTTCTTGTTATTAAAAGCTATTTAAATACAGGTTTATTATTTTTAAATGAGATTATTGCATTTTTTTTTAACTATATATTCTAAATGTACAACAAAAAACAAACAGCGAGTGCATTATTCTAACAGTGATATAAATATCTTTTAGCTTTAGCCTTCTTTGCTAGAACAACTAGGCCTATTACAATTTATACTCCATATGAGGCCTGTGAAAAGACGCTAACTCCAGAGCATGTGGCTAATTAGCATACATAAACAAAAACATGTAAGTTAGTTATAAATGTGAGGGAATGGTTGTCTACCAGTGTGTGTCTCTAAGCCTGAGACTACCTCCTGTAATCCTTAATGGAGCCCGACCGATATATCAGCCAGCTGATATTATCGGCTAATGTTGCCCATTAGGAAATTATTGGTTATCGGCCGGAATCTAGCCGATATCTGCTGATATAAACAGTACTCTTTTTACTGTGTGCTGGAATTAGACCTGTTTACTTGCAAATGATGGCTTTCTGCTATTTGTACAGCAGAGGGCACTGGCGCCAACTCAGAGTATTTCCCAGCAGTTTACTCTACAGTTCATAGGAAACTCCCCAAATCACCTTCTCATGGCCTGAAAGCTCAAAACGGCAATACAAATATTTTACTAATTTGCTTGCCATAAAACCTCATAAAACAAAAATTCTAAATGCATTTTGTAATTCTCCCCATGCTCTACTTGCACAGCAAGTTTAAATGAAATTTAAGTTAAACAAATTTAGTTAAAGCTAAAATAAATAAATAAATATAATACATAAACTTTAAAATAATACTCCTGTATAAAGGAGCACTGAAAAAACCTCAATCTCATCACCAGATGAGAAAACTTAAGCTACTGGATTTTCAAAATATGATTAACTTAAAAAATGCTTGTCTGATTTAAAAGACACTACACTCTAGCACCACCTCCACTGGGGAAGTTTATTAACTGTGGTACTGGTGCACAGAGGACGAGGGCCACCACTAGAGGTGACGTAGTAGTTCCATACAGGCGCACCTCTTTTGGTCAGGATGTACTTTCCGTCCGAGGTGGAAAGTAGTGCTGCACGATTTGATGAAAATGTGCAATTATTATGGACAATATTGCGATTTGCGATTGCGATATTATAAATGAATGGTGTCATGAGTGTACTTGCTTGAATATCAAGGACAACACAGAGAATATAGTTTGTGTATTTCTCAACTCAAAACATACATGACACAAAAAATATTACAGAATGTTTTTTTCCAAATAACTTAATATAAAAAAAAAAAGTTTGAAAATAAAGATATTTCTGCAAATTGCAAATAGAATGTCATTATAAATTTAAATGCCTTTCTGCTGGCAATTACGTAAACCTGTTAAGTGACGTAGCACTTGCAAATGTAGCCGTGATTGTACGTTGTGGTTCTTTCAGGCGGTTTTCAGTTTTATCTTTTACGTTACTTGTTTGGGCTTTTATTTGCACGCACTCGTTGTATTTTTCTCTGTGTTGTCTCAAATGTTAATAGAGATTGGTCGTATTACCTTGGGATGTAGCGACTTTAGCTTTGCAGGTTTTACACAACACGTATTGTTGTTCAGCGCCGTCGTACCTGAATCCAAAGTATCACCATACAACAGAAGTTGCATTTTTTTTCGCCACCAACTCTGCTTTTCTCTCATGTTCCTCCTCAGCATCCATGTCTTTCACTACAGTTTGCTGCAAGCCGGGTAGTCACGTGACCATACCTGCTGTAAGCGAGTGTCTGAGTTGTGTTAATAGTGCGCCTGCGCCATTCACTTTGAACATGTTTGGTACATGTTTTTCCCACGCTCTTGTTGTCAGTTCTCTGAGCGCCAGGCAATAAACAGCTCGTGTTCCCGTGCTCCAAAGAAATACTTGCCTCTGAGTTTTGTCCTGTGTCTACAACTTATTTGAACCCCATACAGCTCGCACGTTACACTGTGGCTACCCACAGCGTGTGGATGTTGCGTCACCTTACTCCACATTGGTTTACATTAAATTGCAAATCGCAGTCTTTTACACGGTTACGTAATCGCACAGCGTGACATCACGATTGCGATTGCGATTAGATTAATCGTGCAGCACTAGTGGAACGATATGGAACAGTCTACTTCAAACAATAAGAGAATGCTCTACATATAACTCATTTAAAGTCCAATTAAAAAGCTGGCTTTGGTCGAATCAGAAATGCACTCATCCATAATGTAATATAGAAATTGTAATGTACATATTGAATGAATCTGTAAATGGCCCCAAATGTGTGTGGATATGTGTGAGTGCTGGTGCACTTATGATAATGATAGGTGTGCAGGTGTGTATATAATGTATATATTGTAATGTAGTATATAGAATTAATTTTTGTATGGCCCTGAAATCTGTATGTGTAATATGTAAATCTGAGTGCTGGTACACTATGGTAATAACTGATGAGCAGGTGTGTATATACTAGAAGGTGTGTATATAATGTATGTAATGTAGCATATTGAATTTAATTTCTGTGTGGCCCCAAAATCTGTATGAATGAGCGAGTGCTGGTACACTTATGGTAATAATGAGTGGGCAGGTGTGTATATACTAAAAGGGTTTTTTTTAGATATTTTTATTGTAGTGTATAATGGATCAATGTTCAATGTGCTGTATGTCATTTTCCTATTTCCCCCAACCCTTGGGACAACGGATGGAAATTAGCATTCCTGCTAAAATCCGGTATGTTTACATTCATGCAATACGTGCTTGTCTGTTCATTAACATGCATTGTCCCATTTAAATAAATAAATAAATGAAAAATAAAATAAATACTCCCCACACCAATACCCACTACAACCTAAATAACAATCAGCATAAAGAACAATAAGCAGCTTTCTACAACATTTTAAAAATAAGTTTAGTCTAATAAAGTGGCCTGGGATATACACGCCATATTCATGTAAACGACCGGAAAGAAAAATGCTTTAAAATATTTTTTCCTAATGTATAATGTATCGGCCAGTGTATCAGATATCGGCATTTTTTTGGTTACTTAATATCGATATCGGCATCTGCCTCAAAATATCCATATCAGTCAGGGTCTAATTCTTAATGAAGATAAGTGGAAAAAGGGTTATGATGAGTTAGCATATTGATCTAATGGAGCCAGCAGTGTTAGTTAATTGCTGTATTAAGATCTCAAAATGGTGTCGCAGTATAGTTCAGTTATTTGAGCTACAGCGCATATGCACGGCAACTACAGCCTGCCTCAGCATTGTGGGCTAGAGTCTGGACTCTGAGACTTGGGTGAATGCTTCCTTGCTCTCTCCCCCATGATTTCCTGTCACTTATCAACTGCACTGTCTAGTAAAGCCAAAAAAGGCCTAAAAATATCTTTAAAAAAACATGGACAATGGACCTCCAAGTGAGAGAGAATGCAATTGTTTTTTAGTAAGAGTAAATGTGATCCAGGTTTATGTAGTAACATTAGTCCTCTTCTTTCTAAAAAATGTCTGCACCAATGCTTTAAACATGGGTTCTAAATGTTTCGCTTCATTCAAATTCCTTTAAAAATCCCATTGATACAGAAGTTGTTTATTCTGTGACACTGGTAGTGCCCTCTTTTTTTATTGGTTCTGTCTGTCAAATTGCATTCAGAGGTAGTTTCATCTTCCTCAAAGGACAAATGGCTAAATAGCTTGGAGAGCCGCACAGAACACATGGTGTACATACCAGCAGAGGGAAGAGCAGCTGTGTTTCCCTGACCTCTGACCCCACACAGGCCTATATTAGTCCTGAACTCTGTTTACACAAAGTTTCTTTTGTTCTGTATGCTAATTTGAATTTTGTTTTGTGTCCTGGTACGACACTTCTTCTCTTGCCTGTCACCATTCTTCCAACCAAGCATGGATTGGTAAGCAAGAAATGATGCTGATGAACATTTTTTGTTTGTAATCATGCATGCCTCTAATCCCAGTAATAGCAATGCTGATGAGATGAATGTCCGTCTTTCTCCTTTAGCAAGGGCATACAGCATGGAGTTTTGCGGTAGCGAGCGATTGCCCATTAGCATGGGCTTTGGTGTGCCTTTCTCTGTCTTAACTTGATTACAGGGGGCATGGCAGCACTTAATTCTGCTGGGCTGTTTGTCTCTATGCACCAGCAAAAATAGACAATGATTTTCTCATTTACTTGTTTGCAGTAGAAGGTCTCAATTACAAACGCCTGCCACCATTTGCAAGTCAAATGTGCCTTCAAAGGGACTTGATGCAATCATTTAGCATGAGCCACTAAGCAGAAAATAAATACATATTTCATAAGAAATCACATATCCTCATATCAAAAGCTGTGTTTTTTATCTGAGCCTTGATTATATCTGCAAGTCTTTTCTAATGATACAATGGTGTTAGTCATTTTCCAAGCTATGATGTCGCTATATTGCAGATGAAGCAGCATGTTGCAGCAGGTAGTGGTCCTTCGCTTCTTACTAATCAGTAATGCACTTAATTTCTGTAGTAACACTTCTCTTGACGAGACATCATAAGAAAACCATGACAAAGGCTTGTGCTGTGAGTGTTTAAATTTAACTCAACTTTAAAGTATTAGAATTTTTTATTTCTTACATACTACGTCTGATCAAAATTTTAGAATGTTAAAAAATTGCAAGAATTTACATTTTGCACTGTTGGATCTTAAGGGGGTTCTAAGTAGAGCTTCAAAATGCAAAAAGAATAAAGGCAGTGAGACAATAAAATGTTTGGGTAAGCAATTTAATGAAAACAACAATTAAACTGAAATAGGCTGTTCATCAGCTGATCAAAAGCTTAAGACCACAGCCTTTAAAAGCCAAAATCTGTGCAAAAATGTGGATGCGTGTGATTTTCTGTCAGGTATTCACACTGTCATGACCTCCTGATGGCAAAGGCAAAAAAGCTTTCTTTTCTCTCTTTGAATGTGGTGGGATTGTTGAGCTGCATAAGCAAGTGCTCTCGAAGTATGCCATCACTGCTGAGGTTGGACGCATTAAAACAGTCATTTTGACTTTCTTAAAAGATCCTGAGGATTATGGAACAAAAAAGTTTCAAAATTCACCATTTTGAAGGTTTTATTTCTGTTTTGAGGGGGGTTTAAGTTTTTTTTTCTAAACTATGGTCTTAAACTTTTGATCAGCTGATGAACAGTCTATTTCAGTTTAATTGTTTTCAGTACTTAAAATGCTTCTTTTTTTTTTTTTTTGTCTCACTCCCAGTTCTTCTTTTTCCATTTTGAAGCTCTAGTTAGAACCTCCTTAAGATCCAAACAGTGCAAAATGTAAATTTATGCAATTTTTCAACTGGTCTTAAAATTTTGGTCAGGTATGTATATTAATGTCTACTTCCCATCACCAGATGGCGATGTGGTGAGATTACATACCAACACACAGAGCTTCAAATTTTGTGTCATTGTTGCATTTACAGTTTCTCAGGGTAGAGCTGTCACTCTACACCAGCCATGCAAAACATTATTATCTGCTTTGTGACAAAGAAGCTACACACAGTCTGCTGGTGCAACATTGATACATCAGCTCTTATGGTCTCACACACATTGTCTGTCTGGTAGATTGAAAAAAAAAAAAGATCTTTGTGGGTTCTACAAAAAAACATATGAAGTTGGAAACTCACACTGTAAGATTCCTGCTTATGATGTTTCATAGTGAGAAGTGTTTATTTAATGATTTGCATATACCACAGAAATTTCCCTTTTAATGACAGATCTGTCAGTGTAGTGTAGATCTTGTATGACTCTATGCTTGTATTTCTCCTCTCCAGGCCCGGTTAGCCCACGTGGCAGCAGAAAAAGAGCCGAAGATTCCCTTTGCCAATGGGCTCCCATCTCGGCAGGCGCAGCTGTCCACACTGAAAAGCACTGAGGAGTTTGATGTTCTGATTGTTGGCGGAGGGGCCACAGGAGCAGGATGTGCCTTAGATGCTGTCACACGCAGTAAGATCCCTTTCAGCTGCCCCTATCAGCTTTCTGCCCCAGAACAGAGCAGGATTATAGATCTAGAATAGACAGAAGTGAGTATCGCTCTAAGGAGGGGCACAGATTAGTGATGACAGCTAAATGATAAACTGTAAACAGAACCTGTTTTACAGAACATATGACACATCAACGTGGCATACTTCCACATCCACTCAGAGGAGGGTGAATATTTCACTGGAAGTTGTGAGATGCTTTGTCTTTTTTTTTTCATTTGTTTTTTGTCAGTGTTGACTCTGCGACTAAGTGGCCATTGTCCAGGGTGTACTTCACGGCAAATCCTAATTTGCTGGAGTGTGTGTTCAGTTAATCAGAAAGAGTCCTTGCAGTAGCTGAATTACATTTTTGTTTTTAAAGTTTTTTGAGACTTTTGAGCTTACTTTTTTATCTGTGCTTATGGACAAAAGTGTGTCAACAACAACAGATGCCTTGTCTTTAACCATTGTTTGATTAGTTGCATGGACTGTGAGAAGGAACCAGAAGAACTTGCTACTCCCCCATACCTGCAACTCTGAACTTCTTGACCTTTAAAAAATCTCTCCTAAATATGTTTCACAGGTAAAGTGTTTGTATGTTTGTAGACCTCAAAACTGCTCTGGTGGAAAGAAGCGACTTCTCATCAGGCACCAGCAGCCGGAGCACAAAGCTCATCCATGGAGGAGTGCGCTATCTGCAGAAGGCCATCATGAAGCTCGATTACGAACAGGTTCCTTTTTTTCTTTCTTTTATTTGTAATTTCATTATTGTCTTTGCCTTACACCACCTCTGTGTGTGTTTTGTGTGATAAACAGTACATGATGGTAAAAGAGGCTCTTCATGAACGAGCCAACCTCCTGGAGATCGCTCCTCATTTATCTGCCCCACTCCCCATCATGCTTCCTGTTTACAAGTAAGTATGCTGTCTCGGAAAATCATGAATCTCCTCTACACATCAGCTCTTTGACTAGTCTGTGAAGTCGCATCATTATATAAGTGTTTTTTTAGTATAGTAATAAAGCCACCTACATACACACATACGGTATGTGTCTTAAAATCTAAACAAATAATTTGCATAAAACCAGACTTATCCACAGTTACCCCAGTCCCATCTCCTCTCCCACTCTCTCGCACAGCCTCGGTCAACACAGTCTAGCTTGAAGTGCCATGTTTCTCAGCTGGTATAATTGTGGGACCCAAATTTATCCTTAATCATGCCCAGAACCTACTTTGGGGTTCCAGCACATCAATACGGACACACATAATTATTGTACTGATAGCAGTATGAAAGTATTGTGCTGCTCCATATAACATGTATGAATATAAGCCTTTATGATTCACAGAAAATTAATTAATACAGACAAAAATAAAAACTTTTTTTTTTTTAATATCGTGATATATTGCAGGAAGAGGTTTAGGGGTTAATTGGTTAATCAGTTAATCGGCATCAGCCACAACCGATTAAAAGAAATACTAACAATAATAATTCTGCAGTACAGATGAGTAAATACACAGGAGAGAGTTATGGCAAAAATAAATATATAATTAAACAACTGTTTCCTAAAATATATAAGCCTATAACTTGTCTTTAGTTTAAAAAAGCCACTTTTTTATTATGGTTTATGACTATGATTTATTAAAGAGCTGTTTTTTATAAAACATAATGATAGGTACCGATTAATCAATTAAAGAAAATTAACCAAGTGTGCACACCTAATTGCAGGTTTTCTTGTGCAATACATTGATAATTGTAATATTACCCTATGGTGATACTATTGGTATCGTGTATTGCATATCGTATTGTGAGGTACCCTGTGATTCCCAGCCCTTCTCTGGAGTGTACTGCTCCACAAACTAAACTGGCAATAGCAAGAAACAGAAGGAGACTGGAAGTTTCAACTCTGCAAACTTTCCAGCCCCTCCACAGTGTTTATCAATTGCTTTTGTATGAAAATTGTGGCTCTATTTCATTTCTCCTGTTGTTGAAATGTCACAACTAGAATTTAAAGTTGAATCGCCATTAGGTTTATGTTATATAAAAACTAAAATGCACTAAATCCCCCACCTTTCTATTATAATAATAAAAAGGATGAATCAGATTAAAGCCATGTCTATTTGTTTTTTATAAAATAAAATAAAAAATAAAAAATTGAGATAGACAAATATGAGAAAAAAAAAATAAAAAATCTTAATTACATTTTTTGCCATATCACCCAGCCCTACTTACAGCCTTTATGGTTGAAGGCAGTGCTCAGTGTTTCCTTTTGAGCACTGAAGGCTCAAAAGGAAACATTTATTTTCTGCAGTGAGGTTTTTTCTGTTGTTTAAAAGACAAAATTTTCTCCTGTGCAATAGGTTAATGTTGTAGAGTGTCCAAACTGTGGCCTGGGGCCCTAATGCAGCCCACAGACCATGCCCCTTTTTATTGGACAACAGAAATCAATGTAGAGTATGTTCTACTACGAGGCAAAATGTCTAGTAAAGAGCTTCAGTTCATTCATGTATGTATTTATTATTAGGGATGGGATGATTCCTTAAAAAAAAAAAAACAGCGTTCTTTTCTGGGCTCGACGGTTCAACCGAATGATCCTCAGTGTCTCTCATCAAGCGCCATGTTTTCAAAGGGTTAAGCTCTCATCTTTGTGCAGATGGAGTAAAAGTTCTAGTTCCATTTAATGAAATGTAACTTACTTATCCGGACACAGGAGACTTTAAGCCTTATGCCAGTCTTTGTTTTATGTATGTAAGTGCAAGAATCACAAAGATATTCAACATTAAATATCTGAAAACGAATATGAAGATGTTAAATGTAATTAAATATACGTGCAATGTAGCGCTTGATCGGCGGAACACGGGGCATTTTTCAGATAGTATCTTTGATGTTTTACACAAAAACAACCAAAAGAGAGAGAGAGATTTACTTTCTATAGCTTAGTTTTAATGGCCAGACCTGCGAGAATGGAGCAGGGAGGCAGAGCCCGCATGAGGAAAAGGGGGAAAAGGCAGTGGGGATGGGAGAGGCTGCTGGGACAGAGCAGACGGAGCAGCACGATCAAAGAGACAAGAGGTTCAGAGGAGATTCGACTTTACCTAAAAGTATAAAGAACAGTGTGCAGTACAGTAGACAAGTCTGAGGGCAGATATTTCCTCTCATGAGTGAATCACGTGATGCACATGCGGCTCTAGCTTCTTTACAGATGAGACACAGGTGATCTTTACGTGGGCATAGTGAGCTCTGAATGTTTCCTCTATTCATTAATTTGTTCATTTCTCTCACCCTTTACATAAACATAAGTTTTTCTATAATGAAATAAAAATTGTAATTCTATAATTATGTAGGCCTACAAAATGAAAAAAAAAAATCATTACAACATCAACAAATACATTAAATTAAAATAAATTGAAAATTGTGAGGTCAAAACAATGAATCGAACCAAATTGTGAATTTTGTGAATTGTCCCATTCCTAGCTATTATTATACAGCACAAGCTGCGTAATAAGTACTTTTGAGTGAGATGGCGCTGGCATTAAATGCAGTTCACTTTACTTTTTTGTTCATTATAAAAGTAAACAAGAAACAGCATAGACCAAAAGGTTTTAGGCTGAAACCAGAACTTACTGTGCCAAAGCCTAATAACCTTTAAATTAAAACTGCCATGTAAATATTGTAATCATGAATATGTCTACTGATCTGCTCTTTCCTCAGATGGTGGCAGCTGCCTTACTACTGGGTGGGCATTAAGATGTACGACTTAGTGGCAGGAATCCAGTGCCTGAAGAGCAGCTATGTGCTGAGCAAGTCCAAGGCCTTGGAGCTGTTCCCCATGCTGAAGAAGGACAAGCTGGTGGGAGCCATTGTCTACTATGATGGTGTGTACTTCACTTGAAACTATCAGGAAAGGTCCCAAATGGAGAAAAGAAAAAATGTTCAGTTTTTGGTGGGCGTCTAGATCACTGTATAGATCAAGATGAAATGCAGTGGTGAAGGATGGTGCTCCCCGAGTCCTTTTAGTCATTTCTCATTAAACAGGATGGCATCATGCTCTTTATGCTGCCATCTATGATCACTAAGAATTAATTTACAAGATGTAATTCGTGAAACTGTCCTCAGAGATAATAGAGCTGTTGGTTGGGACAGTTTTTTTGGGTGAGAGGAAGAACTTCTGTCCTTTGGGATGTCAGTGGCTGGGTATATTCTGAAATGGTTGAAATGGTCAAAGTGTTCTTGGCTAAACATTAAAACCTTCTGTCCTGGCCCATAACTACTTAGAGAAAAAAAAATATTAATCTTGAATCTCAAAAAGCCACATCTAAAAACCAAATACTCACTGAAAGTAAAGTCCAAATTTCATCAAAAACTCAGCATCAGGTCCTTCTTGTCTTTCAGAGTTACTTTTTAGCAGTTTATAGAAACATTATTTCTGTATTATTTGCAAATATACAAAACTGGTAGTAGCCAAGTTAGACAAAAGTTAGTTCAAAATAATATTACTCAAGTTGAGGTAAAAAGTCTTAGTCATCCATTTAATTACTCAAGTAAAAGTAAAAAGTATTTCTTAAAAAACAAACAAACAAACAAAAAACTTCAACTGCTTGGAGTAACGTCCAGTGTGATTTATGTTTTATTTTTGATGTAATCAGACAAAATATATAGAATAATGTGACAATTTCCAAACAATACAGAATACTAATTTGTAAAACATATTTTTAAAAAGCAACAATTTACACTTTAATAATAATAATAATAACATAATAATAGGTACAAGAAACACACATTTCCAAATTCTTCTTTTTCCATTCTTTTTCACAATCTGAAGCTTTTAAAACCAATACACTTACAGACATGGGTTGAGTTGCCAACTATCCAAGTTAAGAGTACTGTTAATTCAAAATATTACTCAAGTAGAAGTAAAACGTTTGTTGCTATAATCTGACAGAGTAAATGTAACTCATTACTACCCACCTCTGGCATCTGAATTCAACTCCCAGTCTGTGAATAGAACCCAGGACCTTCTTGCAGTGAGGCGACAGTGCTTAACCAGTTGCCAACGTGCTGTTAATAGAGTGTTAGGTCAGAAACATGGCTGCCCAGTCCCTGTGCTTTTCCACAAACAGAGAATACAGTTTTTTGTCTCTTTTGGTTAAAACTAGCAGCATCTATCTAACTTATAACATACATAACAGGTTAAATTTAAGTGTGCTTTTTGCATGACACCAACTAAACACTGCATGACTTCAGTAGATTTTTATTTAGAATTTTCTGCCACCTGGAAACAGGGAAAGAGTCTTTTGTTGGTGTGAAGCTGCATATGTCTGCTCCCCTCCATCATGCTCTGGGGGGACTGGCGGGGGTGTCTTTTCTCCAATTATGCTGTCTGGAACACACGCGCCCGTGACATTTGGAAATCTGACCTTCTCTCCCGGTGGTGCTGAGTGCAGAGGAGTGGGTTGCGGAGCTCTGCCTCTGAGCACCACATATTTTCTTGGCCGTCGTAGTTAAAACAAGTGCCTTTATTTTCAGGGCACTCAATCACAGGACAACAGTTTTTGGACTGCATGTGTTGTTATGAAGTGCTTATTTTAAAAATGTATAAAATATTGAATGTTACCACCGAAAGTATGGTTTGCAAATGTTTCTTTAGGGTGTGCAAAAGGTGGCAAAGTAGTTAGCACTGTTGCAGGTCGAACAAAAGTCCAAGATTGTATTCCCAGTGTTGAGGTTTGCATGTTCTCCCTGTGTTGGTGGGTTTTCTCCGGGTTTTCTCTGGGTTCTCCAATTTCCCACTTTCAGTTTCAACCTCTAAAACATATACAATATGAGCTAATTTTTTAGCTAGTTACTTGTGACCAGAATTCTGGCTCAGACCTGGAGAAGGGTCTCTGGACACTGGCCACCCTCTGCCCCATCGGCCAGTGGTAGACAAAGCTGTACCAAAGTACTGTTACTTCAAAAATAATTTTACTCGAGTCGGAGTAAAAGTGCCCAACAAAAATTTTACTTCAGTAAAAAAGTACTTTTAAATGTTTTTGCAACTTCTTTCCCGAGATTTGAACTCTAAACTTTCTGATTGCAAGTCAGATGTGCTAACCACTGCACCACAGAGAACAAACTCTCATATTTCCCCAGACAATTTAAAGTGTTACTCAAGTAAAAGTAAAAACAAAATCATCTAAAGTATATTTTACACTTTCACTTTTACAATTTCACTTTTTCTCAAAAAAATTAACATGAGTAAAAATATCTAGTTACTGTCCACCACTGCCAGCGGCACAGGAAGAGTGGGTCAAATTCAAAGAACGAAATTTCCCTTTAAGTCTACCTAAATTCAAATTCAAATTCAAGAAATTAAAATTTGTTTTTGTGTTTTGTTTTGTTTTTGCACATGCACCAAAGGCTCTGCTGGACAATTTTAATGGCTGTATTGCATTTCAAAAAATGTGCTTCAACAGTAATTTGAACCCTTTAAAAGTACTACATGCTAACAAACGCTCTCTCCATGTGTTCTGGTCCTAAAACCAGGCCAACACAATGACGCCCGCATGAACCTGGCCATCGCTCTGACTGCAGCCCGTTACGGGGCTGCCATGGCAAACTACACAGAGGTGGTCTGCTTGCTCAAAAAGAAAGATGCAGATACGGGTGTGGAGAAGGTGTGTGGGGCTCGCTGCCGGGACGTCCTCACAGGTAAGACATTCATTGTGGCTAGATGCAGGAAAAACATCATCTCTTACTCCTATTAGTGGGTGAGTTTATGTCCACCAGCTAACACACCTGGATCGGGTTGGACTTTGTGAGAGTATTGCTGTGTAGTTACTAGGTTTGTAACGATACACTAAAATCACAGTTGGCTTCAGTTTTTTGGAGAATTTGGTTCGGTACATTTTCGGTACAAAAAAAGCAGGTTAAAAAAAAAAAAGGAAAATGTATTTTTCTCCCACTGTGACGTAATGTAGCTTCTGTTAAATAGATTTCTGTAGCCTGTTTTGTTCATCCATCTGTGGTCAGAGACGTGGCCAGTCACAGAGGTCCACACCTCAAGATTGACCTAATATGTTTACTGTATAACTAAACCAGGACTAAACCAAGAATAAACCAGGACTAAACCAGAACTAAACCATGGCTAGACCAGGGCTAAACTAGGTCTACACTAGGACTAAACCAGGACTAAACCAGGTCTACATCAGGACTAAACCAGCT
Organism: Bostrychus sinensis; assembly: GCA_020698575.1. Lineage (NCBI taxonomy): Eukaryota > Metazoa > Chordata > Actinopteri > Gobiiformes > Eleotridae > Bostrychus > Bostrychus sinensis. The sequence goes on along the minus strand of CM036261.1, from coordinate 18,170,211 downwards.
ATAAAAACACCTATACTCTGTATTATTGTGTTTGCTCGATCTGAATTACTTGAACAGATTTTTTTCCTCGTAGCTGTGACATTTACATTCGGTTGCTGCCGTTTTAAAGTGTGTTAACAAATTGGACGTGTTGCTTTCTGCGTACCTAATCAAACGATGTTGACGTGCGACTCTCGTCTTCTCGACTGGTCTTTGCCCTCAATGATTTTGATGGAGATGCCAAAATATTTTCATACAGGAGGCTGTGGACGGTCACTTCACGTTGCTGTGGTTATGTATACAGTCTGTCACTTAATAGCATCCATGCGGAAACATCCGTGTGAAATAGTTCTGCTGTGCTTAAGCTCACTAAATCATTAATTTAATTACTATCAAATGGTACACAAGTGGACCGAACTGATCACGCCATATCGAAACGATTCATTACAACCACATGTACTGTTACACCCCTCGTAGTTACAACTTATTCCTATGAAGGAGAAAAACATGCTACACTCAAGTTAGGTTTAAAAGCATAGTCTAAGTATCTTCAGCATGTAAACATACTGTCTTTGGCCCTAACTTGTGGCACTGTTTCAGTCACAATTTCCATGTCGATGACTGATCTGACCTTTACAGGAGAGGAGTTTGATGTGAGGGCCAAGTGTGTGGTCAATGCCACAGGACCCTTCACAGACTCTCTGAGGAAAATGGACAACCAAGAGACCGCCAACATCTGCCAGCCCAGTGCAGGGGTGCACATAGTCATCCCGGGCTACTACAGGTACACAATACTTTCTCAATTTACAGTTTGAAGACAAAGAATTCCAAAATCATGTAAGCAAGCTGTGTCATGTAGTGTGGTACAATTTCTGAAGGGGCTGTTCAATACTGCAGTCATACTAAAAAACATGAGATGACGGATTTTGCCTCAATGGATTTTGGCTCACCAGCAAGTGGCATTCTTTCTTTCAAAAGTCTCCTTAGGGAATCGTTCATGTTGCCTGGAAAATCCAGACTGATACGTCTCTGTGTTATTCTACAGAGAAATATCAGTCTGGTCACCACGCCGTTCGCAGTGGTTTCCTCAAATCCCAAGCATACCGTGCATTTTGATTGGTTTATTTAAGTCACGTGTTCTTCGCGAGCAGCGTCACTCGTACGCGTCTCCTCGCCAACAACAATAAAGATGGCGCACCGAGGAGCTGAGAGTTTGTTTCAATCAGCGGTATGGTACGGTTCGTTCCTCCCTCGTGGCTTCACTACTCCGTTTGTTTACTTTCTTATTTTGTTGTCGCTTTGTTAAAGTCACGTCCGCCATTTTCTGATTGGCTAACGCCGCTGTTCGTTAATTCGGGTTTGCTCCGCCCTAGAAATCGAATTGATTGTAAGGCGACCAGACTCATCCGCTGGTACAGCGGTGAGTCTGGAATTTCCAGGCAATCGTTCATGTGTACTTTGGTGTAGGATTTACTCTGGAGGCCATTCTGGAACGACACATTTATCCAGGCTTGGGACTGGCACATAGTGTAGCAGATTTTTTTAGCACCACCAACCACTAGTTTACATTTTTAGTCCTTAATGCAGGGCTTAATTTGTAAATCAAATGATGCCGGAACAAAAATTGCACTTTGACACCGGAGTCCACAAGGCCAACACTGGTACCGGAACGTACACACAACACAATGCTTAGGCGCACACACATGCCAAAATACCAAGCAACTGCTTATTTATACTCAGTTTTAAATTATATTTTAACATATTTCGTTAACATGATTATACATTATATCATTTCAGCTGCTACCCATAATTACTGCGCTTTTGTAGACTCGCTGTGTCATAGACCTACTGTGGCCAGCAGTCTGTTTATACAGACCACAGCTGCATGAGTCTGTGTTCTTGCTTCAAAGTCTAGACTAGGAAAGGGAGCACACAGCAACAGTAAGCTTTCAGCCTAATCATGTCTCTCCTTTTGCTTTCGCTTCTTATAAGTGACTGCCGTGGAGCGCGCAGTCTTCTCTGCGTAACAGCGTTTCACGGCACCTTGCTCTGTGACCCTCAGCACATTAGTGCAAGCTTACAGATGCTTGTGAACAAACACAAAAGACAAACTGCTGTGGATCTATGTCCCGTGTACACGGGGGATATAATGGAGGAATAAATAGCGCACATCGAGGGCGCGTGGCATAAGGTTTCTCTGCGTAACTATGGCTGTGTAACAGTGACACTGGCCACGGGTCTCATCCTGTGACCCACGATTAGCACGTTAGCTCTAGCTTCCATATGCATTTGAGTAAAAGATCAAACTGATGTGGCACTGCCATGTCCTGTGCGCTCTCAGGCGCAGTGGGGAAATGACACGGCACATCCAGAGCGCATCACGTAGGTCCCTTCTGCGTAACCAAAGTTCGGACAAACCTCAACAGATTTACTGTCTCCGGGCTGTAAGTAAACACATCACTTCTGACTTAAAGAGCAGCAGTCAGCTGTAGCTCCACTAGTGTTTGTAAAAACACACAGCCTAATATGGCTCTCTGCAGCTCTGTGGATGCAGCAGGGATTGGGCGGGGTCAGGGGACATCTCAAGGTGCGTACTGCTGTACACCTGCAGACACCACTGCTGTTAACAGTGGTGAATAGATCTTTCAGTTTGACGTGAAGGTCTTTTCCACCGGATTCCCTGTACACTCTGTAGACACGAATTACAGTGCGGGGACAGTCTATGTTGAAGCGCTCACGTGGAAATGAAGCATGGCTTTTATTTTTAAAACATATGCATTTCTGTGTAATTACACCTCCGACCTTCAACACAGGTTTAGGAAGTCAAAAGAGTCAAATGTAGTCAACACTTTGTTCTGAGTTACCGGATCCAAGCAAACTGTTGCCGGATCGGACCGCGTCAAAATAAGGGAGTTTCCGGATCCTGTTCTGGCAAGATCCGGCTCAAATTAAGCCCTGCCTTAATGTCATGTCTTTCTTATACAAGATGACGCTATTGATATAAAAATTAAAACTGTGGCAATTGAGAAGGAAGCCCGAGGGCCATTAAAAATGGTAGTTGTAGTTTGGACACCCGATATAATACTAAGTATATAATAGTAATGTATATGAGCATTGTTTTGAATTTAACTAACGAAAATGTTAGACAAGGTATTTTACACTGGAATTCAGTCAAATTCAATTCAACACTCTCACTCAGGAAAATAAAACTCCAAATTCTCTGTAATTACCTCTGTAAGTGCTGAAACTATTGTTCTGTGAGAATCCTTCTTTGATTTGGAAACCACAGTATGAGAGACTGGTATCGGTTCATTCATTGGTTGACCATTGCCAAACAATAGATGTCGATGGCCAATTTTTGGATTATTTAGACACTCGGCATTTGGGCAACCATGTGACTGAAGGACCCCATGCTGTATAATATTATTGGGATATATGGGGCTGAAGAGGCAAACTTTTGACCAATAGACGAGCAGGGTTTCTCCTTGCCACTTTCTCTCAGTAAATCTGATTTGCTGCCCCCTACAGGTGAAGGGTGTTACTGCTCTCTCAGTCAGCTCAGTGTGAACTTGAACCAGACCAATGACATCATCGACACAGGTGCAGACTTTCATAGGAAACATCCAAATTCGCTTTATGTCAGCCTGAAAAGCTCAACACGGCAGATTTTGCTCATTTCTTTGGCATAGAACCTCGTAGAACAAAAATTCAAAATGCATTTTGTAGCTCTCTCTAAGCTCTACTTACATTGCATGTTTGATTGAGATTGCCTTATTGGTTTTTGGTTCTTTTCACTGTCCATTTCTAACACATTTGTTTCAGTTTTAATAAGCATTACTAAAACAAATGGCTATATTAATTTCTTTCCCAAAATTAAGAAAATCGACCCTGCATATCAGTTCTCAAAAATCATCAGTGTTTTTTGGCCATCGGCTGCTCTGAATTTTAAAAATTGGTATCGGCATCTGCTACAAAAAAACCCACATCAGTCGACGTCAACCAAACATTCACACTGATATTTCCAAAACATCTAGTGGCACCCTACTATGGAGCTCAACAGTGATCAGCCACTGAGCCACAGAGGAAAATTTCCCATAAATTTTTCCCTTTGACTTTAAAAAAAATTTGTACAGTATTAGGAGTTTAAAAGATCGACAGAGGCCAATCAGCTATGGGGTTACTCATGACCATAACACATTTCATTTCAATAAAAATAAATAAATTAATTAATTAAAAAAAAAAATCTGAAACTTGAAAAAAGAAAAGGCAACGTTAAAAAAATATATTTCCATGTTTCAAGTTTCAGATCTTTTTTTGATTTGGAAATTAAATGCGTTGGTGGTGAGGATTTACCCTTCAAGCCTGCAAAACCCTTAAGAAACTGATTTTTCGAAATGTCAATGTGGAAAATGATTGGGAAGTTTACTTCCGGAACCAACTATTGTCATTTATAGTCTGTTATGAGTCCACAACCCTCTCTAAGTCAGAGTATTTATTAAATCATCAAATTCAATCTTTTTTTTTTTTTTTTTTTTATAAATCCATCTTTAATTTATCCAGAGCCTATGTGACGCACAGGACTTGATTAATAAACAACTGTCCAATAGAGTGGTCTTGTTGAAGTGTGTGTTTTAAAGTTCAGTGGAGCTTATTGAGTGATACCCGGGGGAGCACCAGCCCTTTGAGCCGCAGCATAAATGCCAATCTCATTCTCTGCAGCTTTCGTCTTCTTTTGTCTGCCACTAGCCCACCCCCCACACCTCTGCTTCTGTGTGTCTCAGTATCACTCAACATACTGTGTAAAGAACATTCCTTTCAAGGTTTTTGTACATCCTGTAACAGAGATTTCAACTGTTTTAGTCATAGGAAAATAGTAAGATGTACATGATTTTTTTTATTTTTAGCATAGATTGCCCCATCAGAAAACCTGCTAATTGCCCTTCATGCATTATCTGCCCTGTGTCTCCACAGTCCAGACAACATGGGTCTCCTGGATCCAGCCACCAGCGATGGCCGGGTGATCTTCTTCCTGCCCTGGGAGAAGATGACCATCGCCGGCACCACCGACACGCCCACCGACGTGACGGCACACCCCATCCCGGGAGAGGACGACATCAACTTTATCCTGACAGAGATCCGCAACTACCTCAGCCCCGACGTTGAAGGTACACAAAACACTCAAACATTTACCAGAGAGGAGATTTAAGGGGATTGTAGTGAATAATGACATGAAGTTAGTGGAGAGAAGAGGATGCAGAGGATAGCGTTAGATGGAGGTAAATCAGTGGTTCTCAAACTGTGATACAGGTCCCCACTGGTGGTACGCAGACTTCTTCTGGTGGTACTCAGGTTTTTTTTTTTTGCTAAATCAGTTCTGATTTAGTTTAGTTTTTATTAGAGCCAGAACATATTTTAGTACTGCTTTTGTTAGGGCTACTCCTAGTTTAGTCTTGGTTTAGTTCTGGTTTAGACTTTATTTGATCCTGTTTTAGACCTAATTTAGTCCCAGTTTAGTTGGGGCCAGTCCTAGTTTAAACGTGGTTTAGTCCTGGTTTAGTCCTGGTTTAGTCCTGGTTTAGACCTGGTTTAGACCTGGTTTAAACCTGGTTTAAACCTGGTTTAAACCTGGCTTAGTCCTGATTTAATCCTGTTTTAGTGGTTTATTCCTTGTTTAGTCCTGTTTTAGACCTTATTTAGTCCTAGTTTATTTGGGGCTAGCCCTGGTTTAAACCTGGTTTAGATCTGGTTTAGTCCTGGTGTGGACCTTGTTTAGTCCTAGTTTATTTGGGGCCAGTCCTAGTTTAAACATGGTTTAGTCCTGGTTTAAACGTGGTTTAGTCCTGGCTTAGACCTGGTTTAGTAGGGGCAGGTCCTGGTTTAAACCTGGTTTAATTCTGGTTTAGTCCTGATTTAATCTTGTTTAGTCCTGGTTTAGTAGGGGCAGGTCCTGGTTTAAACTTGGTTTAATTCTGGTTTAGTCCTGATTTGATCTTGTTTAGTCCTGGTTTAGTTGGGGCTAGTCCTGGTTTAGTCCTGGTTTAGACTTGGTTAGACCTAGTTTAGTTGGGGCTAGTCCTGGTTTAAACTGAAATCCTGTTTTAGTAGTTTAGTTGTGGTCACCTGGTCAAAAAGTCTGAGAATCATTAAGATACAGTAGATGATTTGCTGAAGGGAGATGCTGAAAGGACAATAAATGAAGGACACCAAAATCTCTCTGCTGGTAATCATTCACCAGATACCAGCCTCTAATTCTGCATTGCCTCATTATACAAGGGCAGTATAACTGACAAATCCTGACTAATGTGTATATCTGATGTGTGCAGTGCGCAGAGGAGACGTCCTGGCAGCATGGAGTGGGATCCGGCCCCTGGTCACAGATCCCAACTCCAAAGACACTCAGTCCATCTGCAGGAACCACATCGTCAGCATCAGCGACAGTGGACTGGTCACCATCGCAGGTCACTGGCCCTCATACAGCAGACTACTTACACATACTAGACACGTACTGTAGTTCCACCGAGCTTCACACAATAATCATTTTGTGCTGCAGTATGTTTGAAGCTATATTCTTGTGTGTATATTCCAGGTGGCAAGTGGACGACATACAGGTCCATGGCTGAAGAGACCCTGGATGCAACTGTGGAAGCCCACCAACTTGCAGCTGAGCCCTGTAAAACTGTGGGCCTGATGCTGGAGGGGGCCAAAGGGTGGACCCCAACGCTCTACATCCGGCTGGTCCAGGACTACGGCCTGGAAGTAGAGGTCAGGTCCAGACTAAGTTCACCTCTCACACCAACTCATGTCCTCTTTCACTACATCCATAACTCTCTTCTCTCTTGTTCTTCCTCAAGGCCTCGTTTTAGTATAAATCAGAATCCCGCCTTTCTGACTTTATCTGTAAAACATGTAACATGAGCTGTTCCTCTGATGTACTACTTTCTATCCATTCTGTTTGCTCTTAAAAACCTTAAAGGTGAAATGAGCAGTATATATTTTTATATTTCATAAAAATAACCCACATTGGTCCCAAGATATGAGGTATATATGCTTAAGCCAAAAATATGAGTTTTACTGACAACAATAGTACAGCTTATTACAGTTATTAACAATTAAAAATATGTTTTACATAATGGCCATAATGGTTCTAAAACTGCATTGTTGATCATCCAATTAGAAAAGAGACCATTGTTTTGATTTAGACCGCAGTACCATTTTCAAACCAGAACGAGTGCAAGCTGCTTACAGTACCTTTAATTTCTGCTCCCTCCAGCTCTGCCACCTGTCTTTTCCTCTGAGCCACTGTCTCTAAATCTTACATCATTGCTGTCCTCACCAGGTTCCTTCATTCTTGCAGAGTTCTTTAGTTACTGCAAATGATTTGGAGTTCTCCAAACAAAACACCAGTCACTTCAAAACAAGAGCACAGATTTTGTTTGCCTACAAGAACAAATTTAGAAACAAGCAACTTTATAAAGAAAAAAAAAAAGCTAAAGTGAGTGAGAAAGCGCTTGAAGCTAGTTAACAAGTGGCTGAATTCATTGCCAAACCCATAAAGCCAAAAAGTGGCAGAAACATTACTAAGTCTGTATTCTTAATAAAGGTTGAAAAACACTGCTCTACCTGTGCCATAAAGAAACAGGTGAAGAGGGCAGCAGAGTGTTGCAGTCGATTGAACATAATCAAAGAAAAAAAGCACTTCACTTTCCTTAAATTATTTGTATACCATTCTCCTCCAAAAGGAAAAATGTCTGTGAGGAATCAGTGGAAATAGAGCTGTATGTTTTGGATAAATTAATGAGAGCAGACTGGATGTAGAGGGCTTGTTGATTGGTCAGTGCTTCCTGGAGTGGGCAGTATGCTTTTGATGAGGGAACAATATTATAATATGGTAGAAAGCTCAGAAATGTCAAAGTTTCATAATATAGCCCCTCTGCATGTCCTTTACTCTTACCTGCAACCTCACTGTTGTACTTGAATTTTAATTTCAAAATGATTCAAAAGAGAAAAGAAGAATGTTTGCATTTCCAGAAAGTGTATACCATAGGCTAACCCCTATTTACCAGCAGTGAGGACACACCACAGTGCACTGCTCTGGAATGTGGCTGACATTAAAGCGGCTGCTGTAACAATGCTGACATTTCCACCACACTCTACTCAAATGTATTGTGTTCTGTACTTTTGTTAGTGCCATGAAGTCAGGACACATTGATTTACATTTGCTGCGCCCCATTTCTAGAGCAATTAGCTGAGTTTTCAATAAATCAAATAGCATTTTGTCCTGGTGAAAAATCTCCCTGAGTGGAGGGTCTGTGGTGTTCTTACTTCTCATTAGTCCAACGTATGCTAGCTTAGGTATTCTCAAAGGTCAGTGTTGGTGTTTTGACAGTTTTTGACCTTTCACATGCTGCTGATCTGCATAGCAAATAGCCCTCCGTGTCGTGAAAGCATTTGGTGATATAGTTTGGTCTTGTTGCTCCAAAGTATTAACATTAGCTTACCGTATTTCCCGCACTATAAGGCGCACCTAAAAGCCTTTAATTTTCTAAAAAACCGACAGTGGGCTTTAAATTCGATGCGCCTTATATATGGATCAGTGTTGGTTAATTATGGCTACCATATTCATGGGGCATTGCAGAAGTGACAGTGGTAAAAACGGTAAAGGGGAATTCCAGTCCCAGCTGTTCATGTCTGCTATAGGTGTGTTTATGGATCCTGCCGCAAAAGAACAAGGAGGTGCGGCCTTTGCTCCATCTCAGTAGAAGAGTTGTGACATTGAGGGGACAGAAAACTGAGCCCTCAAACGCTGTTCATGTAGCTTTGAACTAGGGCTGTCGTGGTGAGAGAATTTCCCCTGCAGTAATTATATGCGGCTCAACACCGCGGTGTGCGGTATATGCAGTATAGCATAAGCTAATAATAACACCTGAAAAAATGATATGTCCAAACAAATTTTGATTATAAGCTAATTATATACTTAAGCCTCTGCTTTAACAAAAACGAGTCAGGCACGAGTGAATGCCCTTGCAGCACGTGTAACGTGGTAGCTTTAGAAAAGCCCATATGTTCACCTTTTGTGATTTGAGAGATGAGCTAAGGAGGCTAGCAGTGCTCCCCGCAGCACAGACTCTACAGAGCGACTGTGTCACACACGCACCTGCTGCAGGCAGGTGAGAGGGCAGAGAAAAACCTCACGTAGTTATCGCGTCACCAGGTGAGTAGTTCGTCAGCCGAGTCTACGGCTCCTCCTCTGAGTAACGCGTAAGCCCAGTATCTGCTTGGGAAGCGGTTAAACGTTGATTTATACTTCCATGTCAAATCGACGGTGAAGCTCCGCGAACCCTCTCAAAACCTATGCTGCAGCCCTGACATGCACCGGGCCAAAAATGTAACTATGCGTCGAGGCGCCGCGGACAGCAAGTGCTGTGATTGGTTGCTTGGTCTCGCGATGAAATGGCACTGCATGAAACAACAAGGGTTTTCAATGCCGTCGAGCCAACTGCGGTAGTTTGGCGTCAGGAAGACGCGGAAGTATAAATCAGCCTTTAGCTTCAATGAAGCAGCGCAGCTCCTGCAGAAGCCTTTTCCTTTCTCACCATTAACCCTCCGTTCTCCACTCCCAGCGTCTCTGAGCGCATATACGTGCGTAAACATTAAATGCTTCATGGTTTACAGTCAAATTAAACCGTGCATCCCATTAGTGCATCATTAAAATGATAAACTGCGGTTACCGCGGTCGCTTGTGCCCCAATGCGGTTGGATTACTAATAGCGTGGTATGACAATAATGCGGTGGACAGCCCTACTTTGAACTGTGACAAATGGAGTTGGAAATACATTGTTTTCAACGAGGGAGTTGTAAGAACGTTGGTTTGTATTCTATTAATAAAGTTTGACTGACTTATCTGACTGTTTTATTGACATTCCCTTTAGCGCAGCGCCATCTAGTGAATGCGCCTTATAATGCGGTGCGCCCAATATATGAAAACAGTTTTAAAATAGGCCATTCATTGAAGGTCCGCCTGTCTTCCCCATAGCTGGACAGCAAAAAGTTAAGCCTCTGGAGCTAGTGATTCTTAGGCTTGTGTTCAGTGAGGGAAGCAGAGCAGTTTCTAGACGGTATAGAGGCCCTAGGCAAGAGAGACAACTGAGGCCCTACAGAGGCTCCAATGTTTTTTGTTTTTTTTTGTAAATCCCATCTCAAACCAAAAACATGGTAACAAGAGGCATTTGATAAAATAATACTAAACATTATTATAAGTCCTCCCCCAGGAAAATTAAAATGGAACATGTGATTTCCTGTTTTCTGGTTAATTTTTTATGATCAATAATATATTATTTGACCTCTCTCTTGATGAGTCAGTTTTAAGAGAAAAGCTTGTTACCTATTGTACAGGTAAATGACCATCCTTTGGGGGCCCCCATTCAGCTCTGGGCCCTAGGCAGTTGCCTACCTTGCCTACCCTATCGTGACGGCTCTGGAGGGAAGGGTGGAATGGGAGACTAGATCAGTGCAGTGTCAGCTGAGGTGGCCTTTTTTTTTTTTTTTTTTTTTTTTACATCCTTATGAATGGATGGCTCATTGCTCTGAACTCATCTCTGTTCCTCCTCCTCTCCACTTTGTGTCTCCTTGTGGTAACAGAAAAGGAAAAGAGGAAAGTGGAGGTGACCAGGAGGATGCATAAACCAACTGCGAACTACCCTGTGTCACAAAGCTGGCCTTCCAAAATGGAAGTGTCCAGGGAGAGCTTTGATTTTGTTTTTATATTTATGGGTGGTTGTTGTTTGGAGGAATACTTTTTTTGTCCTGTGGTGTGACACAACTTTGAAGTTGAATACAAAGAATATTAAATAATAATTTCAAATCTAAATCAGGTGTATAAAAAGTTTTCCGTAAGCAAGCATAATTTTAAGCATAACTTTCTGCATTATTTGACATTCACTACAATTTGGCCATTTGAATTCTTGTCATAAATTATTTTACATGTCTGTTGTGCTAACATATCCTTGACCCATTCTAGAAAGTTATTTTTTAACATTCAGAATTTTATTTTGTGAAAAACACAGCTGTCACACCACAGTACACCAAACAGACACACTTTAATGGTACGTTCACACCGGACGCGAATCAGGCGTCAGGCGCGAGTGATTACCATGTTAAGACTATGGAAAGCCGCGTTCAGGCGCGAACAAGCGTCCTGCGGCGCGAATAGCGCGGCGCGAATGACGCGAATCGAGCGTTTGACGCGCAAGTCCCGCGAATAGGCGGAGACGCGAATCGGCGTTGGACACGAACAACGCAGATTCGCGTCCAACGCTCTGGTCGCGGAAGTTGAAAAATTTTAACTTCTGCGAACATTCGCGCCGCGTTAACCAATCAGGGACCTGCTGTAGCAGTGACGTGGTTACGTACGACGTAACAGGAGGAGATCCCTGCCTCGGAGATCCAACAAAACAATCATCGAGGCTGAGAGTGAACCCGGAGATAAAAGCTACAGCCTACAGCAGCTCTTCTACTTTTATGAAGACAGGAAACAAAAACAGCCCTGATATAAAACACTATAAAAATAAAATAAATATGGCTGTTTAGGCTTTGTGTGACTGTGGTTATAGCTGTTATCTGTGATACAAGCCTGCGACAGAGGCTCACTCTGATCATCGTGACATCAAGAACACACAAATAAATACAAGTAAATATGAAAGGGGGGGGTTAACTTTACCAAAATAGCCTATTGAGATGTGCTTGTTATATTAGCAGTTATTGCACTCTCCAGAACAACAGAAAATACAGAGCCTGTGACTAGACCAGACCCCAAAACCACTAGAGAGAGCTAATGTACAAGAAATAACCCCAGGCTGTCTCAGCTCTGTCTCTGGGGTTAATGCTGCTGTACAGCAGCAGTGTCCTGGGGAGAGGTCCCCGCAGCCTCACGGGACACAGGTGACCAAACCCAGACAGGCTCATTTGGGAGTAGCCCTAGCGGCCATGCCCCTCATTTGACGCGAATGAAGCGTCCAATTCGCCTCATTCGCGCGAGTGAATTCAAAATGGTCACGCGTCCAACTAGACGCGAATGACGCGAATTTGACGCCTGATTCGCGTCCGGTGTGAACGTACCATAACAGTTTTTGAGAAAGTTTTTATTTTACTAGAATTAATAATAACAATTTATTTTGACCTTTAGCTTGTAGCCTTAACTCCAGAGGTCTGTCTGGTCTATAAATGGTAGATGGGGTTCTGTAGATTTTTTGCAGCTGCCTGGTAAAAAAAAAAAAAAAAAGTTTTCAGGTCACGCCGCAGGACACCATTTTGATTACAAGATTAAACTTATTGTAGAATTTACATGCAGTTAAATTATGGAATTAAGTGTAGTATTAGTACAAAACAAATATTTTTACATTATGCCTGAAATTAACTGTTCCAGACACTAGAGACTTATTTTGGAAATGTTTGTATTTTGAAAACACAGGACATTTTGCAGTTTAACATTAAAATACAAAAAAATAACATCCTCTGAATAAGCGTCCGCTGAATAAACAAAGCCATTATTTTTTTTACATGTACTGTTGTCTCTCTGCAGGTGGCCCAGCATTTGGCCTCAACCTATGGCGGAAGGGCATTTGATGTGGCAAAGATGGCCCAAGTCACAGGACAAAGATGGCCCATTGTAGGCAAACGGCTGGTATCTGAGTTCCCATACATTGAGAGTGAGGTAAAGCCATCTACCAGTAAGTTACATACTCAGGTTCTGTTTTTTTTTTGTTTTTGAATCTGAGTTCTGTTTGCCTGCTGCAGGTTTTATACGCCATTAAAGAGTATGCCTGCACGGTTATTGACGTCATCGCTCGGCGCACACGCTTGGGTTTCCTCAACGTACAGGCAGCAGATGAGGCCTTACCGCGCATCGTTCAGATTATGGCCAAAGAGCTGAGCTGGAGCGAGGAAAGGAAGACAGTAAGATTTATACTAGCTGTGGTACAATATCCAGCAACAACACTTTTAGCTGCCGTGATATTGCAGGCTTGCCATTTTCTCTGCACATCACTATTTTCAGCTATTTTTTACATACCCCTTTACTGATCCCTGACTTGAGTTGGCCTTATCCTGTAAGAGTTCAGAATCGTTTAAAAGTGTCCAGGAATCATATAGTGTTTCTAGATCTACATTAAAAACTTACTTGAACCTTTAAATTTGCCCGTCTTGACAAAATCTTCTCCATTTATCTGGACTTGAGTCGCCATGAAAAGTAGTCTGGCTTGTGACCCCTTCATATCTGTCATTTGTGACTTTAGGGTTTTACAGTGCAGATGAGGCCCACTGCCCAGACCTAGACTCAAACTGGGGATTTTCTAGTTCACAGGTAAATGCTCTATTAATTAGGCCACAAAGCCCTTATATCTTACTATGGTAAAGTTAGGGCTGTGCCAAAAATCATATTTAAAGAATCGCAATTAAGTATAGGGTCGATGATAAGCTTAGAGCCCTTTAATTCAATATAATAATAATAATAATAATAATTCATCGAATTTATATAGCGCTTTTTTGGACACTCAAAGACGCTTTACAATTGATCAATTATTCATTCACTCCTCAGTCACACTTGGTGGTGGTGAGCTACTTCTGTAGCCACAGCTGCTCTGGGGCAGACTGACAAGTCTATCAGAGAGTGCAGCACCAGAAAACAGAGAGGCTGAAGAGCAAACTTATGTTTATGGTTATCGCCCACCTGTTACAGCCTGAGCCAGAGAAAACAAGAGTGGAGTTTAGAAGAGTAATTATCTAAAAAGTACTACACATTGAAATACAAAAAAGCATAAAAACAAGCAACAACTGCAACAACTCTGTCTGTAGCAACAGCGCTAATAGAGGAGCTAAGCTTAGCATTAGCTCATGCTACACAAAAACTGAAGTCCATACAATTGTTTTTTGCTGCAGTTAATCCATAAGACAAACAAAACTGTCCATATACAGAATATTTTCACCATCCTAACACTGCAGAAAGGTGTCAGAGCTTTGCAAATGGGGCGCACACACTGTGGTTTGCAAAAGAAACCAAGGAGCGCACAGCCGCTGTATATCACAAGACACGCGTCAATGCCTCATCTTGTCACTTTGCATCGCAGAGTTTAAGATAGGTGATTTTACTGTTAATAGGGTGACCAAATGACACACCTAGTTCCAGGATGTGTGTGGAGAGACTAGGCAGTCCTATAACAGACAGGAATTTTCCCTCCTCTCACCATTGGAACTGGTGCTTGCTCTATGAGAGAGCCGCTGCTCTCGCAAGGAACAGGATGTTTTCAGTTGTGAGCAGTGATTATTAGTTTTTAATTGATAACATTAAATTGAATTTAAAAAATTATCGACCAATATGGGATTAAAAAATTACTTTTTTTGCCATATTGCTCAGCCTTAGGTAAAGTATAAACTAAACATAATAATTTGTTACTTGCTCCAAGGATGGACTTTATAAATTGGATTCAGATAGAGTTCCACACCAAGATCTAATAATTTCTTCCTGACTAACCCAAGCTGTGTTTATTTACTGTATTAAAGCTATACCAGTTAAAGGTATCTTAATCAAGGCTTGTAAATTAGTATCACCATTATGTTTTCATACAATTTCTGTATGTAGTTCTGTATGAGTTCAAAGACACACCTTTGTAAGGAAAAATATATTCTCTGCTTTTGTAAAGTGCACAGGAACCCAGCTGTTAAGTGGCCAGTCTGCCCTCTGCTCTGTGTGTGCTTGTAGGCAGAAGTGAGTGTGGACTTGACATTTATGCTGTGTGCAGGCTGAGCTGGAAGCTGCGAAGCAGTTTCTGTACCACGAGATGGGCTACAGGGCTCGCGATGAACAACTTTCCAAGACCTCCGAGATCAACCTCGACTACCAGGAAGTAAACAGGTACAGACATTTCATCAGTTAAGAAATAGTGTATGAAAAACTAAAAACAACAGGTTCACTTTGCACTCTGCATGTGGTGATATGTTTCTTTAGCATATTACCATTGAACAGATGGACTCTACTCTCACTGCACACTGCTCTATCTCTGTGTACAGCTCTACACGGTTGCCTCTGCCTTGTCTTGTTGTTGTCTAGATGTAGACTTCTCCTCTTTGCTTCTACCTTCAGAGGTCACCATAATGAATCATGTGCATCATTTTAACCCTATTCTCTGCATCCTCTTCTCTCACACCAAGTGGATGTTCTCCATGCATAAATCTCCTCTATAGTCTTCATTTAGGACTAGGACTAGGTACCGTTCAGATTTTTTCAATACCAATTCTTAAATGATACCTGGTTTTTGATACAGGTACCTGAGTGATACTTTTGCTGATACCTATGGTGAGCTAATTTCTCTTCTACGATCATTAAACACAATAATATTGAATAAAAGACCAATTTTTGGAGCAAATTTCTTAGCTGTGTGTTAAAACCAGTAGTGTGTTATTTATCTGATTTAGGGATGGGCGTTATAGCTAAAAAATAAAACCTTGATTTTTTTTTTTTTTTTTTTTTTCATTTCTCAGCCATTTCAGTTTTCGATTTTAATCATTTTTTTTCTCTTGTTGGCATAAAAAGCTATTTAAATATAGGTTTATTATTTTTTAAATATTGCATAGTTTTTTTATATATTCTAAATGTCTGTACAAAAAAACAAGTGCATTACTCTAACAGTGACGTAAATATCTTTTAGCTTTAGCTCTCTGATTCTAAAAAAACAGGCCTATTATATTTTATACTTCATATGAGGCCTGTGAAAAGACGCTAAGTCCAGAGCCTGTGGCTAATTAGCATACATAAACAAAGACACACACGTTTGTGCAGTTGCTACTGCTGCACATCGCACTGCGCTGTTTGTTTTGGCAAAACTGCTTCCTCATCTAAACAAGGACATTACAGCGATAAAAATACTCATGTTTCTGTGATTATTAGTGTTTTTAGAGTCTGCAGAGTCTGTCTCCACAGTCAGTATTTAAGCTGCTCTGGAGCTAGCAGCAGCATTAGCCATGACACAGGAAACTGTAATTCTTGGAAGATGCTAATTTCCGCTAAATTTGATTTTACGATTTGGCTATTTTTGACATCATCCAAAATTAGAAATGCAAATTATTCGAATTAATTTGATTTTGCTCAGCCCTAAGCTGATTCATACATTCAAAGGAACATTAAAGATCCCAATAGGTATTGAAACTTGGTATGGAAAAAAAAAAAATGTTTTCAATACCTGTAGTATCATAACTTTTCTTTCGATACCACAGAAGTATTGTTTAACCATGCCCAGCCCTATCTAGGATGACCCCTGTCCAAACCATCTCAGTCTGACCTCTCTACGTGTTTTTGAAACAAGTAATAGAATTGTCCCTCTGATGTACTCATTCCCAGTGCTTTAAATGAGCCAGAACGCACCCAAAATTTCACCTTTAGCTTACCTGCTCATCTTGAAGCGGCCAGTACTTTCTTCCTGGTTCACGCAGCACACCACTTCTACATATTCCTCCAGCATTATAAGACTCCACCAATTTGCCGAGCGCCCTGTACGCTCTCTCCACTTCATCCCGCCATGAGCGAAACTTGTTTTTCAGAGAAGTAGCTGGGCTCGTCTCACATCTCCGTGCTCCTAGTTGCTTTTCATCTCTGTTTCTCTCTTGCGTGTCGTGTATCTCTCAACCACCCCATTATGTGTCTCGAAAAGCAAACTCTGAGCTAAATTCAAAATCTGAAACAGAAAGTGATCTAAACTAAGGCCATAGTGTGTCCCATGAGGAGACAGAAGGATGTGGACAGTAGGTTGCTCAATATAAGACAGTAAAGCGACTGTATGTGTCACAAAGGGCTGTTTATTTCTGTAGAGGAAGGCTGTGTGAGATGTACGTATTCTATACTGTAGCTCACTATGTTACGGAACTGTGGTGACTCCAGTTCTATGAGTGTAATATGATTTCATTACATGAGTGTTGCGGCACCTCAACCACCTGCAGTTTAATGCTGTTCAATATTAAGGGCAAGTATAAGTTGGTTTAGCACAGTGGTTCTCAAATAGGGGGGTCAATGCCCAAAAGGGGGGCACAGAAAGTTTTAATACAGTGTAGTGTGTTTAGTTTATTTGAAGCCTAAATAAATTTGCATTAATTAAAGTGATGAAACAGATTTCTTCAAATCATAGAGCTGACCAAGGCATTTTAGATTACCGGCACTTCTTTTCATCCACTTAACACCACTGCTTGTTCCTAATCCTATCCATCTTCAACATCTTAAACTCTTCCACCTCCAACTCTGGCTCCTTTCTTTCCTTCTGACCACTGTAACCAAACCATACACTGGTCCAGCCACCGTCCTGTGCACCTTTTCTTACAGTCTTTCATGTTTTTATTTTATTCATTTTGTTTCACATTACACCGTTTGACCAGCCTGCATCCATGTACCCTCATTGTTTACTTGGATTGCTCTCAGTTAATTGCTCTATTAGATGTCAAAGTTTATCAGCATGTCCTCAGAAAGAAATCAAAACATTTAAATGTCGGCAGCTTTAAGTAATGAATAAAAGAGATCAACCAATTTCTTTTAATGTGCTTTGTGGGGAACTTTTAGCTGCATTAAATAGCTGTAAATATTTAGGTATATGGGAACTATGCTAAAGCCATCAAGAGTAAGGCCTGTTTATTCTTTCTGTAGGTACAAGAAGCGTTTCCATAAGTTTGACAAAGAGAGTAAAGGCTTCATTACAACAGTGGACGTGCAGCAGGTGTTAGAGGTGAGTCCCCTTTGTCTACTGCCACTTTACACCTGTCTTCATTAGACACGATTGATCTCCGCTCGTGTTTTCCTTCGGCAGAGCATCAATGTCCACATCGATGAAAACGCACTGCACGAGATCCTTAATGAGGTGGACCTCAACAAGAATGGACAGGTTGAGTTTGACGAGTTCCTGCAGGTACGATGTCCAGTCATACTCCAATCAATTTATATTTCAGAGAATAAGTCAATATCCAAACCACATGATTTCAGTCAGTGTGAAAACCTATGCTAGGTTGGCCAGAGTTTTCCACATATTTATAGTAAAAATGCATCATATGGCCATGGGCAATCTCATAGGAGTCGGTGTCTAGCCCAGACAGTGGATTCCTAAGACAAGTGAACCAAAAGTGGGTCCCAAAAGATATTCTTTTGGTCACCAAAAATGTTATGTACAGAAGTTCAGCTCAAAAAAAAAAAAAAAAATCATGGAAGTTTTTAAAAATATACTTTGTGCTAGATATTTATTTATTTCCTATTTCAATTAATATATATATATATATATATATATATATATATATATATATAATTTTGTTTTTTTTAACATTAGTAGCTCAGTAGGTAGAGCTGTTTGCCCAATAACCAGAAAGTTGACGGCTCGAGCCCCGCTACTGCCATTGCATAGTGGTGTTGTGTCCTTGGGAAAGTTACTTCACCCACTTTGCCTGTATGAACACATTCAAGAGCGTGCCTGTTGCTGGCGAGCCGGGCGGTGGCACATTGCTGCCGAGCTGAGCAGCGCGCTAAAATAAAAAAAAAGTTCAATTTGGGTGCTGCATGCTGTGACGTCAGCTTGGTGTAGCCAATTACAGAGCCTGAAAGGTCCAGTCATACAAAGGGGTAGAAACGGGATGTTTACAATTGTCATATTAGAAAGTTTGACTAGCATACAGGGGTGTAGTCCTTGTGCTGTGACTATGAGTGAAATGTGGTTGTCCTGAACATTACTTTCACTGAGATGGTAAAAGAATAGGGGGCTAAATTGCCTTTCTAAAAATTTGCCTCGATCACTACTTGCTAACATCACTTCCTGTTCTGTGTGGTTGCCATGCCAAACTGCACGCTCTACCACCGTGTTTGAAGGTGGTCTGAAATAGCCTGTCTAGCCAGCCCCTCCTACTCCCTTCTCGAAAGCTGGAGAGTCTGGTTCCTTAGCCAGAGTGCCATTTCCACTCAGTTAATTTGGATCAGACTGATCACAGACCTTTATCTGCTGCACATCTTAGAAAAGCAGACGCTAATCTCCTCAAAAATAACCAAGATGGTGCCAATACTGATATTTTATAATTTCTTTCACCTGATTAACGTCTGTCCCAGGGCAGCTATGGCTACAGAAGCAGCTCATCGACTGAGGAGTGAAGGAACAGCACACTTAATTGTTGCCACTTTTAGTGTTAAGAAAGGCACTATCCACATAAGACAAATGCTGTTTTTTCATATGCACTAACAAAGATAAATAATGAACTGTTTTTATTCACACATTTTATCACTTTAACTATTATTCCAAAACCAAATGTATTAATTGTCACAAGTCACGCCATTTTTTACATTGTTTTAAATGGAAAACTTCTGTTATTTACTACCGCTTGGCTACATCTTAGCTTTCTGGGGTTGTGGAGCAGTAGGCAGAGGGTGTGAAATCACCTATGGCTTCACAACAAGTGCGCTGGGCTCCAAGCTAATTAAAAGAACAGCTCTGTCAGCCTCTGGTGTAATGAGACCTGAAGTGTGTCCTCCTCTGTCCACTGGCCCCTAAATTACTTTCTCACTTCACAACAGCACCAGAAAAGAGCCATTATGTAGAACCAGATGACAGGGGAGAGTTCATTATTTATAACAAATTAACAGAAGAGCTGCAGTCAAAATATTTCAGATCAGTCATGTAATGGTTACTGTCACTGTCTGTTCCTGCTGTTTCTACAACCAGGACGGCAAACAACGCGAAGGTAGTGTACAAGTGTTCAAAGTGATGGGAGTCTAGTTTTATTTCCTAAACCTGAAGCTCAAAAAACCTAAAAAATAATGGATTAACCAATCATAAAGAGCCACACACTAAAACTACTTGGCCAAAATATTTTTTTTACGAAGGTATTTGTGTCTCCTTATCAAACTTAAACTGTTGTACATTTCTTATTTCTTCAGAAATTGAATAAAAACGTAGACATTAAAACAATAACAAAAAATATAAAGGAATTTGTTAGTGACTTTTATTAACAGAAACACTATAGTAGCAATGCCTCTTAGAGAAGCAGCTCATCACAAATCCACACCTCGAGAAATATATAATGGAAATATATAGTCACGTTTTATAAAGATATCTGTGAGAAAAGACTCTGTGCTCCATGGAAACGCTCCGGGGGAGGAGCCGCTGACACTCAGATAAACTTTAGGCTGTTCTTAACCACTTAGCTTTCCTTTAACACTCTGCTAACTACTTTCTGAACGATGGTAATTAAGCCATCAGCAGCCTTTTTACGTTCCCAGAATGCTGGGTTAGTGGTTTTACGAGCTCTGATAATGAAAACTTGATGTAAAATGGCCAGATAATGATTAAGCGCCAAACAAGAGAGCCAGATTACATGCCTAATACTTCAGTGACCTGCATGCTGTTTTAAAGGGACATTGCAATTCTTTTTAAAACATTTTTTTCACCGATTCAAAATTTCTCGCTAGTCCAGCTTTAACACAGAGAGAAGGTGGTGGGAGTTTTATGTGACCTAATCTGGATTGAATGGGAAGGGATCAGACATATAAAGTTATCATAAGCTCTCTAAAAGTTTGTCCTAAGGTTTTCTTCTCTCACTTAATGTGGATTTTCTTGGGTATTTCTTCACTTTATTATCACTGTGTGGCTGTAACTCTTCGTGTTCTTCTGTGTTTAGCTGATGAGCGCTGTGAAGAAGGGCCAAGTGTCTGACAGCAGACTAGCCATTCTGCTGAAGACAGCAGAGGAGACCCTGGACCAGAGGGGCCCGGTGACCGTGGACCGCAGCGGGGGCGGAGTTTAAGCCACACGTGCCAAAAAAAAAAAAACAACACTCATAATAATCTTATTCAAACAAGGTAATTTGAATAACAATGCAGCAATCAGGGAGGCAGGGGCGAGTTTGGCCAAATCAACTGTGGATGTAATGTTTGTGTGTATCGTGCATCCTGTTTGTGTTTTATGCACAAGGGAGTGCTTCTCCATGTCTGGTGCCTCGCACAACGCACAAATATCTCCATTTTATACTGTCTTTTTAACCGATTTTTATACTCCGAGTCATTAGCCAACACTCCTTTCTAAAGTTTATTTTAGGGTCATGTAAATACTGTCAAACTGAGAAATGCAGCTTATTCGGATGGCAACTAAACTTAGATTTCTTTCTGTTTTTGTGCTTTATTTTGATGCATAATTTCCTAAAAAATCATTTGGAATCCAGCCGTTTTTACATTTTTTAAATTTAGGTTTGTGGACCTACTATACAGACCACTTCTACCCACTACTTTAGCAGAGATCTGATCCTTTTTGTTTGTCCACTGTCGCTGCATTTACAGTATATGACTTAAGGAATATATGAGTTATTGCCTTAGTCACTCATGATACTGAATTACTTTCATGTAAATGCCATGCAAAAGTGTGTAAGGAGTGAGAAGTGTGGTGAACTTGATGGTCCAGTGTGACAAAAAGGTAAGTGCAGACAGACTTAGTCCCGTGTAACAGAAAGTGCAGCCTGAGTAACAGCGTATGTTTATATATACGGTTGCAATCAGAAATGTTCAACTTCCCAACCACCAATCTGGTAGCCTGGTGAGTGACCCTCTCCTACTTTCTTTTCAAAAGTATAGTCTAGTTCCTCACTCAGAGGGAAGCGTCTCTCTCGGTCGATTTGGAAGTGGCCTACCACAGCCATTTATCTGCTTAGAAAAACGGAAGCAGAGCTAATTTAATAACTTCTCTGACCTGATTAACCATGTTTAGTGCTGTCCTTCATCACCTGATTCTGATTGATTCTGCTGAAGTCCTTATTGTTGCTCAGTCTTCTGTGGGATTTTTTAATTTGTCTTGCCCCCCCCATCGTGATTGTTCCAGCCATAGAAATAAAATTTAAGCAAAAGGGTACCAGACTAACCTTTTTGTATAGAAGAGGAAAAGAGTTTGTTTGGCCGGCCAGGCTAACAGTCTGGTGACTGAGAAGGACGTTCCACTAGGATCGATAAATGCTTATAATTTTTGTGGGCTAGAATATTTCTGATGGGAACAGTATATAAGTAGACTTAGTCTGTTCAGTGTGACAGGTCTGATCACTCTGACAGACAGTCAGTACGTTTACAGGCAGAGCAGACTTGGACTATGCTTATAGCTCAAAAACCTATACACAGCAATTATTTGATTTCTGAGTAACACTCAGACTTTACAAAATAACACACAAAAAAATGTATATTTATTTCTTAATCAGTAACAGAACCTTCCAGAGCACAGAGACTCATTATAGTCCATGGGAGTTATACGTTTTTCTTTCAATGCTTGACATTAGAGACCAAAACAAGCAGCAGGTTTAGCCAGAGGCATAGGGATCTCCGCTGATCTGAAAATGACTCCTCTCTAAACTCAGGTTTCACATCATTCTTCTGTGTTGTTTAGAAGTGCCACTGCCCGGCTCTGGAGCATGCTCAGATTCCCTCCCTCACTTTAATTGCAGTAATAGTCCAACACTAAAGCACATTTTACAAGTGTTTTACTCCTGACTGCCTGTACAATCTGTGTTTTCATGCAGTTCGAAACTCCAGTTGTTATCAGACTAAGGTAGGGGTCTGCAACCTTTTGGATCCAAAGAGCCAGTTGATCCCAAAATACTAAACTTCCATCTGTAAAGAGCTGCAACTACTTTTAATGCACACAAATTGCTTAGCCTATAACTTAAATATTGCATATGGGTGGTAATTAATTAGTGCAAACTAACAAATAACTGTCCTAAATAGTCACTGCATTGATTATCTTTTAATAGGCCCCTAAAAAGCAGTAATACAAGAGCCACACACTCTGAGAACTGGAGTTACATCCAGTAACTATTTCTTGGTGCGGTTTATTTAACTTTTATGTGTTGCACTGCACATCAGCCCAAATGTCATCTATTTATTCTTTTATTAACTTAACATAATGTCAGATGCCCAAAGGGCCGCAAGAGCAGGGCTAACGAGCCACATGAAACCAGAGGTTGCAGATGTCTGGACGAATGCAATTATTAGAATTTCTCTACCTGCATGTAAGTGTACTGACTGAGGTCTTAGAAAGTTCCTAAACTCTAAGATGCAGACAAAACCTTCCCAAATTATGATGTGAAATTAGCTTACAAAAGCAAATTTTACATCACTTTACTGCTTCAGAGATAGGTTTATGTTGTATTTTTGTATGCTGCTTAAAAATATTAAAATATATATGATTTTATAGGGAAGGGCACAGAGGAGCAGAATTCTGCAGTCAGTGCTTCCACTGTGCTGTTTTTGTGAGGCTGTCTTCCACACTGTTGCTGTTTATGTGCAGATTGTCTCTTGACTCTTTACTGCAAATGCACACTTTTTGTCTGCTCATGTACAAGCGGGCGCATTTCTACTGACTCTGAGGTTTACATGACATGTCTCAGCTTTAGTCTGCTGAGGTGTTTTAAACCGTTACTGAATTGTCTTTTATTTATTGCTTATAGACGATGTGTTGTGCATTTTACTATTTAAATTCTTTACACAGGGCTTTCAGTGGGGTTACAAAGTGTTATTTTGTGAAACTGTACGTGAACATTGGAATCTATATTTGTACAAAGTGTGTCAAGGTCTGTTTTATTTTTTGTTTTTTCTGTCAGGTAAAACAAAAAAATCTGTTTCTTAATGCAGTACAAAAAGTTATTTTAATTACAAGGATTATACAAAATATTTCATTTGTTTTTCAAAAGTATTACAGATAAGCCATATCCTTTCAGAACTGTGATTTTCTTAATATGATCCATGATTATATGATTCATTTATAAGTAAGATCACTATATACTGGTCTCATATTTGTGCTCCTTACAGTTAACCATCAGTTATAAGATTTTTAAATCATCAGTTCCCATTCTACAAAATGTCATCAATACTCTTGGTCTTCAGTCTTCACTGTTTTTATTAATTAATTATTATTATTATTATTATTATTAATCAAGCACAAAGAAATTTACTTATATTTTAATATTTTGTCATATAACTTTGAACTATGTTAATTATATATATATATATATATATATATATATATATATATATATATATATATATATATATATATATATATATAATTATTATTTTTTAAAATGTATACGTTGTCTGTATAAAGCGAGGAACCAATCCAATTAAAGTGCACACTACGCAGATTAATAAAACACATAGTTGCATGATAGAAATATATATAATTTTTGGACTTCTTTTAGAGTCATGCTTGCAGCAGTAATGCAGATGTTTATATGTGTTATGCAAAAAATATTGTGACGGGGTTTTGCTAATTGGCATTAAACAAAAATGTGTTTTTAGCCAAAAGAGGACTTCACATATGCTAATATTTTATGGAGATGGGATTTAGCCATTAGGAGAATATTGTAATCCTGTCGGTGCATACTGTGGGTGAACCAAATGTGTTTTTACATTTAAACCTGGGTCTAAGGCTGTCATATGTGAATGTATCATATGTGCCTCTTATTTGAAACACTGCAAAAAACTTCAGAATGTCACAAAGACTTTAATAATGTACTTTCAGGGTCTGTCACAGAGAAAAGTAATGTGTTGGAGAACCAGAGGAGGTGTTAAAGATCTGATCAAGTGATCAAGGTCCTATCTGTCAGTATTTTGGTTTCGTCCTCATAACACTGCCAGGGTTACAAGTTGAGCTATACAGCACAAAGTGGTTAGTCTGGGTCGTAAGATTGATCCTTGTTATTTTATGTTTATTCAACGTTTGTTTAACTAGGAAAGTCCCACTGGTTGGGGTCCCACGAGGTTGTTTTGTTTCTCCAATGTACTGTTCATTGCAGTTCTCAGTGCAGTGAATGGAGGACACAACATTGCTCTGTTTGTAACTGGGCACTTTGTCTTTGGGATAAACCAGTTTTTGTCTCATGTTAACAGGGTTGAAATGGACAGGATGTCGTGTTGGCTAAAAATCTTTGGGCTTTTCAGACAGGCCAGATATGTAAGGAATAACAGCGTTGCTCCTTTTAGGCTCAGGTTATTCTTGTCCTGTTTCTTAGCAACGCGTTACACAGGCCCATTAATGAGCCACATTTAATAATAAAGGTTAGAACAGTGAATTTCCAGTATGTGACGGTAACCTTCACTGCCTTGTGTTGTCCGGCACACACACATTTTCCCTTTGACAGGCCCTGAATGTGTGTGAGCAGAAGTTCCACTCTTATCGCCTTCAGTATGACTCACATTGACTCATAACAGCAGTTTCTGATGATAAGCCTGCTTTTGTGTTCGATGAAGCCGCGGCGTTTCCTCCCTTCAGTGTGGAGCTGACATGAAAGCTGCTCCAATACACTGCGGGCTCTTATACCTGCCAATGCTGACTTGTGGAGAATGGACATAAATCCATGCACTGGTGTTTTATTGTCTTCTGTGGATGAAATTACAGCTTTATCCAGGCTCAAAGATACTCCTTGTCTTTTTTCATCAATACTGTAAGCCAGTCTTCAGGTTAAGAACAAGGCAATTATCTAATTAAAAGTATCCAGTTGCTTGCAAAGCTTTGTGTATTTTTGTCTTTCTTATGCACCCATCCTCAAGAGCAGAGACTGACAGCCTGGGAACACTAATGTTTATAGACCTTAATGTGTGCTTTATGGTGCAATTTAACAAACAATATGGAAAAAAAGATGGTCATTCTCAAACTTTTCATACCAAGTACCACCTCAGAAAGGATAGTATTTTGCTTTTTTTGCAAAACAAACACATTAAAATGAAATTAAAGCACATGGCTCAGGATGGAGGCAGAGTGAATTAGTACAACGAGATTGAAAAGTGGCAAATGGCAAACGGTTTATCATACAATTAGCCAGGGGGCATCTCAGAGTGCCCACAACCATAATGGGCAATACAGAGGCCACTCGAACATTGTCCACTTTCTAATGCACATTAAAAATAGTATGCAAATTAACTTTTGTTGGTTTGTCCTTTGTTAGCCTAAAGTAGACTAGTGAATGGAGCATCCAACCAAAGTGGTAGTAGGCTATAGTCTAGAATACATCGCCATTTAAAATTTGTTATTTATGTTTTCCACAGTTAAGATATTTGGCTATTTATAAATCCAATATAATGTATTTGTATTGTTCTGGGTAAATAAAGCAGTGAAGTTGTGATTGTGATGGTTTCTGTTTGTCACTCTCAACTTTAGATTAAAGTACAGAAGCTGCTGTCTCCATCCTGTGTCATGTCACATGTTTTAAATTCAGTTCAGTTTGCCTTGTTGCTAAGTACTTTTGGTGTTTAGAGTGAATTATGTTCGCACAAAAAATGTATCTTGTTCGCACAATAAAAATATAAAAATGATCTTGTTCTCACACACACACACATATACTTTAGGGGCTCTGTAAGTATTAGAGAACCAACAACAGCAGGAAGCAAATTCCTTAAAGTGGGGTTTGTACAGTCATGGAAAACATGGAAACGTCATGGAATTTCAAAATGTAATTTCCAGGCCCTGGAAAGGTTTTGGAATTTTTTTATTTTGATGTAAAAATTTTGAAAAGTTTTGGAAATGTAAACATTCTGCGACAGCTAGAATACAGTAAATATAAGGGTTCAGTAGAAACACTGCCTTCTTGGACTCTTGTTCTCACTGCAAGAAAAAGTGATCTATTTTTTTGTCAGAATATTTGAATTAAATAATTTTTTTGGTCTTTTTTTGGCTTTTTTGGTTTTGGCAATGCTTTAAAACAGCATAGATGATTAGTTTCTATCTAATATAGCATAATTATCTTTTAATCACTGGTGTTTAGCCTTTAAGTCAGTAACATCAGTGGAATAATATATTTCTGGGGGGAGAAGCCCCAACAGTTTTTTTTCCTTCAACTGACTAATTTCCAAATTTAAGAAATGAAATTGCAGCAAAAGTTTTTTTCATTTTGAATACTAAAAACACATGTAAGTAATTTTTCAGGTCTTTGAAATTAAGTCAAAAATTTTGGAAAAGTCATGGACAATTCTTGGTAAAAAAGTGTATGAACCTGTTAAAAGTGCTGCATGTGCTAATAAAGCTGATTCCTATTCTGATGTTGGTACAAGGATGGATGAAAACGTTCATTGGTGGTGTGTTATAAAGCAATGGTTCTCAACAGGTGGGTCGGGACCCAAAAGTGGGTCGCAGAACTGTTTTAAGTGATCAGGTCATATGCCTTTGCCAGGGCAAGTTGAAAGTTTAATTTTTAAAAACATATAATCGATTTACACTCCTTAACAGTAGGTGGCAGTGTGGGACATTAGGTGTATAGAAGAAACCCATCAAGTGCAAAAAATCAGGTTCGATAATGTTATGTTACTGTTACTGTTGAAGTATGGTAGCCCTAAGATGCAATATCAAAATTGTTTGTGTCCACTCGAAAAATAAAATCAGAGGTAGATTCTTTTCTTAAAATGCGTTGCCTCCAAAAAAAAAAAAACTTAAAAATTCAAAAGATTCCATAGATTAAACTATGTCTCAAATTAAAAAAAAAAACTTGTTTAAAATAAAAACTTATTCATCAAATTAAAATAAATCCCCCCCAAAAAGAGCCCCCTTACAATAAAATAATTTTAAAAAGCACTCTTTTTCTATGTGGATTTCATTTTTGATGGACATTTAAAAATCTGCTTTTATTTTTCTAATGGACAAAAATAATTTTGATGTTGCACCTCAGGGCCACCGTACTGAAGTGAGTGCTGCCTAATTTTCCTCAGTCTTGCTTTTATTTGGGTTGTGGCTCTTCATTGTGGGTGATAGTGGGTCCCAGTTGAGAAGCACTGTTATAAAGCACACTGAAAACAACCCTTTAAAAGACATATTCATATTGATAGGTAATGCGTCCCTGTGTATCTTAAATCTCCTGCTCGTATCACATTTCATGTTCCTCACAGTGGTTCTCAGACAGACTGTAGAACCCTGGCACACAGCAGAATGAGAGCTGGGGACAGTCTTTTCTCTCCAAAGGTCACGGCGCGGTTTGAATGGCAGCTTTTAGTCCTGCTCATTTTACACTCCACAGCGGCGCGTCCTTTCCTGAAAACCCTGGCCGTACACACAAGCAATTAACCAGGCTGAATAATGCCACGTGAGCGCTCCTTTTCCCCCTCTGGACTAGGCAGGCTGGCCATCCTGGGTGCTGGTCTTCCTGGAAAATAGGCGCTTTATATCATTTTTATCATTATCATTCATCTTTTAATGTGATAATACAATAAAAGTCTTATATTATTCTTTTGTCAGGCTTGGTGAAATAGTTTTGTGTTGCATTAGTATTTCACTTTTTATAACATGTATGGAAATTGTCTTCTTTTGCGGCACTGCTACTTTCATTTTGCTGAGAACATACACCTATTAACAACATGAAGCTAACAGATAGATAAATGAGCTGACTGCTTTGTAGTGATGGAGGTTTGAGGCTGAAATGATAAAAACAACTCCGGTGACGGTGTATGGGCTTTAGAAACACACACTTCCTGGTTTCACGTGTCTATGTAAAGCTGTGAGACCGAGCGTTTTCAGCTATTGAGAAGGGCAGCGCCACAGCATACAGGATCAAACGTGTGAATGAGGAAAAATTACTACTACAGATGTACTCCAGAAGCTCAGAAAAGGCAATTTATCAGGACAGGGGCCTTTAGTGTAATTGTATTTTAACTTTAGCAAATACAAATACAAATTTCAAAATTGTAAATATTGTATTTATTGTATTTTGCAAGTGAATTTTGCAACTGTAATGTATAAGTGTAGCGGAGTATATACAGATTTTGAAAGCTACAATGTGCTAATTGAGGAGGTTTTATTATCAAGACAACTCAGTAAATTCAACAAAACAGTAAAAGAGAATGCACAATTTGTGGTTTTGATGAAAAAATGTCTTTGCCTACATATTTTCTTTATCCAAAAGTCCTCAAGTGGCGCTCCTGTGGCTTCATCTGGGTAAAAGTATTTTTTTAAAAATCACACATTCACTCAGGCTTCACTATCTGATTATTAACTGATTAATCAAACAAATAATTGACAGACTAATCGATTTTCAAAATAATCATTAGCTGCAGTCCTATTACTCACACCATTAAGTAAGTATTAGTTAAGGATTAGTAACCAGTTAATTGAGTATTTATGAAAAAGAGCTTTTTATTTTCTTAAACTTTTTGTCTGAAGCCATTTAAAATAAAATGTCTGTGAGGAATCAGTGGAAACAGAGCTGTACACAGTTTTTTTCATAAATGAATGGGAGCAGACTGGATGTAGAGGGCTTGTTGATTGGTCAGTGCTTCTTGGAGTGGGCGGGGCCTTGTGGGAGAGGCGGAGTTTCGTGGTACAAGGAATTATAACATAGGAGAAAGGCAGGGAAAGGACATTTTGCATAATATAGCCCCTTTAAGTTTGAATGAATGTGAAAATGTCTTCATGAGCCACACTTCTGTTTGTCAAAATTCAACAATCTTTGTTTTGATTGCACTGCCCTTTTTTCTGGCTCCAGTTGAGTTTGAAGGATTTGCAGCAGAGACAGGAGCACCAGATGGTTAAACCTGAACTGGACTGAGCTGGAACGATCGACTGCGGACCCCATCTTCTGCTTCTAATGTGAATAAAAAGCTCAAACGGCCGAGGTTTTTCAGCGGCGCGCACTGACTGGAGATTCTCTTCTGCACTTAATGAGATTTTAATCTGACAGAGGCATCAGCACCTCCACGCTGACATTTACAGAAGTCATTAGTGGCGAGAGGTGTGAATGTGGTGGGGGAGGGACGTGACGGTGGAACACCCGCGACCGGATTGGGAGCATGTCTGATGTCTGCGAGAGGACTCCAGAGGCCTGAGAGAGAGAATCGATAAGTATTAGCCACAGGCACATTGTTAGAGGGGAACTTACTTCAACTGTTTCATATATTTCTGTTAACATTCTTTCAAATACTATCAACATTTTTTTTTTGTTTTTTTTGTTTTTTTGTTTAAGGCTGGACACTGCAGATAAGAGACATTTTTAAATTTAGAGATTTCTGGACAGTTTTCTCCTGAACATGAAGCTTTCACAGCAAAAGAAAATCTACACATGAAGGTCTTCTTTTCATTTCATTTAGTTTCTATAGTTTTTCATTATTCATTTCAATATTCATTCCAAAGGCTGTTTTCTCAAAATGATTTTTGTCACATTACTACAGCTACTACTAATACTACTAGCACTACTATTTATTTAACCAGGAAAGTCCCACTGAGATTCAGAATCTCTTTTGCAGGGGAGTCCTGGCCCCATTGGGGACCTATTGTACATGTTTTTAGTGGTAGGGGAAACCGGAGCACCCAGAGGAAACCTACGCAGACGCGGGGAGAACATGCAAACTCCACACAGAAACCACTATGCCACCATGCCGCCCCTATTATTACTACTGCTACTCCTGCTACGCCTACTACTCCTCTATACATATCTCCACTTTAGCACCTACAAGAACTACTACTACGAAAACTCTTTAAAATGTTTTCAGCTTGTTCAAAACGCAGCAGCAAGATTATTGACAGTACTAACAGAAGAGAACATATTACTCCTGTGCTAGCTTCACTTCACTGGCTTCCAGTCGAATGCAGAATTAGGTTTAAAATCCTTCTACTGACTTACAAGGCCGTAAATGGTACGGCCCCATCCTACATTAATGATGTTATAGTGCCATACCAACCAAGCAGAGTACTGCACTCACAAAATGCAGGGCTATTAGTGGTTCCCAGGGTTTCTAAAATTACAGTTGGAGGTAGAACCTTTAGTTACCAAGCTCCTGTTTTATAGAATCAGCTTCCAGCTCATGTTAGAGAGGCAGACACAGTCTCTACATTTAAGGTTAGTCTTAAAACGTTCCTCTTCAAGAAAGCTTATGGTCAGGGCAGCTAGGAACAGGGTTAACTCCACAGCTGAAGTTAGGCTGCTCTAGGAGCTAGAAGCTGGGGGAAGTATGGTGCACTGAGCCTCTGTCCTCTGGTTTTATCTGCTGCTCCTCTCACTGTCATTAATATTATCACATATTCTATATCTCTATATCAGTTCATTGCTATTCACAAGTTGTCCCTCTTTCCCGCTCCCCTCTGGGGGAGTGGGGACTGTTTCAGATGCCTGGCTGTTGGCAGATGTCCCAGTGACGACTGGATCTTAGCTGACCCCATCTGTGCTCCTGTTCCAACCTGTGGGTCCTCAACCTCACCTCTAAGGATTTCCCAGATCTATATATTACAAAAATTTAAGGCTATTGGCAGCATTTTTTCATTTGCTAAAGCACAAAATCAGATATTCATAATTCCCCTCATTCGTGTCAACAAAACCAAGGATTATAAACTTGGCTCTTTCCAATATTAAGATTTTTTTTTTTTTTTTTTTGGAAATGTGTTTGGTATGTCCATTTTTACAAATATAAAACCTAACTTGCAAACTATTCTATATTTGCATATTTGACACTGATATCTGTTAGTTAACCCTCATCCTACCATCCTGTATACATGCATAGATTACTGAGTGAGGTCACCTTGTACCCCTCAGATAAAAACCTGTAAAAAACAAACAAAACAACAAAATAATGGGATTTTTTCTCTTTAGTCGTCATTAGAGATGTGTTAACTGTCACTTCAAGTGTTTGTTAATTTTTATTTTGATAAAATTGCATAGAGTTTGCATATTTAGAATTTTTAGAAATTTTTGCACCTTTCTTTAATAAAAATGAAATTCTTTATGTAAGGAACAATCCAAAATAATACAAACAAAGCTCCTCCACCAGCCTTCATTCTGATGTGGTTTAATCATTTAAAATAATCAATATTTTTGACTAATTTTCTAAGGTTAAAAGTATGCAGGGTCATATTCTTTCTAATATAGAATAAGCCCAATAAATCAACTCAAATTACTGAAATTGCAAAACAAAAGAATTAAAAACAACTTCATGAAGTCGTAGCCAACAAGTAGCCCGACAAAGTTAAGAAAAAACAGAGCAATAAATCAAAGCATCTCTGGGATATGATTTAAAAATATATGCCCAGGGTTACTTTTTACCCCATTTGGTCAGATGAGGGTTAAAACTAAAACCCCTGTTCACCTGTAGAATCTCTCCTTAACATTTGTGGCACTTTCTTCCTAAAACAGTTCATCTTTACATCCTTGCTAGGACCAGGAAGCACAGGTTCTGCTTTAGTTTAATGCAACAACCAATTTTCCTACTCTCAAAAGTGGAGCATGTCACTTTTGCTGGTTGCCTGGTAAATGTCAAAGGCCTTTCTTCAGCCGGACGTGGGATGGAAAGTTTGGAACCATTCTTGGCAAAAAGTTAGCAAGCTTTGTGCATCGCCTCTGTAGTGTTTATGAGCTAAAAAATATAACCAATCAAGCTAAAAACAGATTAGATTAAAAATGGTTCTGCAGCTTATTGTTGGTGACATTTGGTGAATTAAAATGGTCCCTAGTGAATGAATGTGAGAGTGTATGCATATGTTTCTGTGTCAGCCCTAGAACTAACTGTCCAAAGGCCCATAGTTTTTGGAATAGGATCCATCCCCTTGACCTTTAACAATCGACATTCAATTAATCATTGTTTACAACACTCCAAAGTGACTAAAAAGTTTTCAAAAAAAATCTAATCAAAGCAGATCTCAGTAACTCTGCACATTTCTTTGGTGATTTTGCCTCATTTCCTTCTGTAGAGCTCCCCCTATACATTTTGGACTACATTATAGAGTATTTTGGAGATCTTGGCGTTGACTCCTACTTTCCTTTTCTCCTCCTTGTTCCGTACAAAGTTTTGCCTGCCATTTGTCTGCTCTGCCACAACAAAAATCGAAAAATAAAGCCATCACTATCTTGTTGTTTTGCTAACCGGAATGTCCTGCTTTCTTGTGAGAACAGAGACTTCTGTGGCACCAGGTCGGCAACGCTCATACTTGCAAGGGTCGTTTTCGGCCCAGAGACAGCAGTTGGAGATGCCGGATGCTTCATTCACCCCACAACAACCATCACACAGACTCAAAAACGGTTTATTTAACTTAAAGAAGTGACTGAGTTTTGCTTTAAAATCACTAAAAAACAATAAAATCTGAAAAAATAAACGCAGTGATACAACAAAATATAAAGAATGTCTCACAGCATTACTAAGTGTTTAAAGTCAGCATGAAAAAAACAGGTTTTAAGCCTGGATTTTAAAAGATCAAATTCTGTGATGGTACGCATATCAGGGGGCAGCTGGCTCCAGAATCTGGAGACAGAGAAGGTCTGATCATCCCATACCTGGCTCTCAGGACATCCGAAAGCATTAGATACCATCAAAACCCTGATAGGGTTTCCGACAGCCAGCAATTGTGCCAGACAGGGTGGGACGAGGCTATTAAGAGCTTCAAAAACAAAGAGTAAAATTTTAAAATCAATTCTAAAAGAAACTGGAAGCTAGTGAAGCAAAATGATGTGGGAAAAGAAAGAAAGAATGACATTATCAACACATAAACAAGCTGAATGTGTTTTTTCAGTACTTATGATCCTGTTTACCATCTTTATTATCTGTTTAGTACAAGTTGCCGTGGGTCCATTGTTCCCTGAGCTCTTCTGCACAGTTCTCATTAGAAAGGATCACACACCATGGCTTAGTTTAGTTTATGAAGATCTGTATTTTACCAGAAGAGGCCCCTCTGAGACAGGACTGCAGTAAATCCACTGAAAGCGCCGCGTTCTGTGTCACAAAAAAAAAAAAAAAAACACCTGCTCAAGTCACAACTCAAAACAAGTGGAGAGAGTGTGAGCTAATCCCACTCCGGTTATGGGACCAAGAGCCTCCACTTCCTGATGAAAAGTGGAGATTACTGAAGGAAATCATCTGAGAAAGACCATGGGGTTTTTGGTTGTTTTTGTCTCCTCAGGAGAAAGAAACTCTACAGCATCAGGTTTGTCCAAAGTTCTCCTCCAACTGTTTCAGAACACTGGTACTGGAACACAGGCTGGATTTGAGAATAAAAATACTCTTGAATATTCATATTTGTGCTCACTTAATCTTCCACTTATTCCCATTCCCAGCCAGACAAACTCTTTTCCCATTCTATACAAGGAAGTTAGCCTGGTACCCCTTCGCTTAAATTTTGTTTCTGCTGTGGAACAATGACAGTTGGGGTAACCAATCAGAGAAGCGAAGGACGGGTAAGAAGCAGTGCATCACCAACCAAAACAAACATGGCGGTTAGCTGTTTTTGCCATAAAACACCAGAATATGCTGCATTATGAGCAGCTCTGTACTTATTTCTGTACGTGGACAGCAGCAGAAGCCAGTTGTACATAGACTTGTGAAAAAAGTGGTTTTGTTTGAATGTGGTCGTTACGTGGGACATTAGCGGGACTTTACTGTTGTTAAAATGGAAACAGGACAAAGACAAAAATCCCACAGATGATTGGACAACAACAAGGACTTCGGCAGAACCAACAGGTGACGAAGGACAGCACTAAACACTGTTAATCATTTAATTAGCTCAGTAAACAGCGCTACCTTGGTTAGCTTCCACATTCAGGTGGAGGTGGAGGTGCTGCAGATAAACGGCTGTGATAGGCCAGTTCCAAATCAACCAGAGAGAAACTCTTCCCTCTGAGTGAGGAACCAGACTGTCCTGCTTGTGAAAAGAAAGTAGGAGAGGCTGGCTCACTAGGCTAGGGAGGGCTGGCCTGAGGATCAAACTCCATCCTCCTTGCAGTAAGGTAAGAGCACTAACCACTCTGCCACTGTGCCACACAGCCATGATAAATGTTTATTTGTAATGACAGATAATTTTAAGACTTTTGCACAGTGTTGAAAGGATATAAAGGAAAAGAAAATGAACGTGTGTAACTAGTTTATTTGTGTGTATTTGCATTTAATAATGTTTAGCCAGTAATGTGTATATCCGGCCCTCACAAAACAAATCTTGTAATTTTCTAATTTGTGCTGTTGAACAGCCCTATTCTAAGGTCTATGGCATTTCATCAAAAATTAAAATAAATTTAAAATGAATCCAAAATTCCTCTGAGATTGTCTGACTTGTTGAGCCCCTCTTCCGACTGACTTCAGACCACAGCTCCTCTCTGGGCCCTTGGTGTGATCCTGGAGGCCCCGGGGCCCGCTTTGGTATTTGAATGTGCCACTGACCTGGCCTTTACCTCCCCCCTTCCGTCCCTCTTTCCTGCCTTTTGTCTTCCGTCTCAAATCAAAGTAAATGTATTTCATCTGTGAGTGTTAAGGTCAAGGCCTGCCTACGGAGTCTTCCTGGTGACCTCTGACCTCCACAGCCCTGAGGACCTCTGGATGTTGGGATCCCATCCTGACATTTGCCTCTTATTCAAATGTCAGAAATATACATCTCTTTAAAAAGATGCAGAGCTTATCTGCCGTGGTGACGGGCCCCGTGGCTTTGTTACTGCGCCATCTTCAGCTGAACTCAGGGGCCTTCAGGCTTTCACTGTGATGCACGGGGAAGATCATGAATAATACGCCTCGGCTTTTCATATTTTAATGTTCTGTTCATTCATTTATTGAGAAGACTGAGGCTGACGTCTGAAAGTGTTCATTGGAGGACATCTAGTGGTCCTGAGGAGAAAGACCACTGTCAGGTCACTCAGTCAGCTGTGGTTTTACTCGATCTTGCTCTTGAATCCAATTTTACTTGGCCTTTTCTTGGATGTGGCAGTCTCTGAAATTAAATTTTTGTCAATAATAATAACAAAATAACATTTAATTTTTCAGTATTAGAAGACCCAGAAACATGATCTGTCTCTGTTTGTTTGTGCATTAGTTTATTAAATTGTATTTGAGGAACCTTTCAGTTAAAAGGGTTTGGTCCTGGTCTCAACCTGGGTCTTAGTCCTTAAAAGTCTTTAAGGTCTTGAACCCTGAAAGTCTTGGCCTTGACTTGGTCTCAGTTCACATTGGTATTGACAACAACACTAGGTACTTAAAAATAAAATGCCTTCATTCAGTTTTGTTTTCCGTCCAATGTCCAAAATGTCAAAAATAA
The DNA here is from genome assembly GCA_020698575.1 of Bostrychus sinensis. Lineage (NCBI taxonomy): Eukaryota > Metazoa > Chordata > Actinopteri > Gobiiformes > Eleotridae > Bostrychus > Bostrychus sinensis. The sequence continues at coordinate 18,134,227 of CM036261.1, read as the reverse complement.
CTTCACAGAACAAAGTTAAAACTGAAAAATGTTAATCTTTGTTTGGTGCTGCCTGAATTATTAGTTAAATAGCAATAACTATTTAACCCTCATCTGTCCAAGTAGGGTAAAACGTGACCCCGAGTGTATATTTTTTTGTCATATTTCAGTGATGCTTTATTTTATTGCTCAAATTCTTCATTACTTTGTTGTTGTTTTGTTTTGTTTCTGAGGTAATTTGGTAATTTTATTAACAGAAATGTATCAGGGTCACTAATGACCCCAGTCAAAAATACCTTTTTTTTTTGCTGATTATTTTTTTGTTTTTATTACTTAATTAGTTTTTTCTTTTACAAGAATATTTGATGTGCCACACACTAGAGGGAGGTTAGGTTAGTGAGATCACTGAAAATCTCTGTATTTTTTATTTTATTTTATTTTTTTTACTGATTTTTATGTATGGAGTACAGGGTGACCTCACTCAGTAATCTATGTAAAAAAAAAGTTGGTAGGATGAAAATTAAATACTGAGGCCAATTCACAGTATATAAACAAAAATAAATACAAAAAAATAAAATAAAAGGGAAAAATAAAAAAGGAAAAAAGAATCAAAATGCAGCTTAGGGCTAAAGAAACATTGTTATACTGATCATTGATTTACTGATATTTTTTGAAGGATTGCAGTGTGGTCGGCTCATATGTGACCAAACAAGGTACTGGAAAACATGTCCCATTTTTCATTAGGTGACATGTTTCAAGAATAACATTAATCTCAATATTCAGCAGGACAGAGCGCCACGACAACTCATCCCATCTGAAGAGCTCTTAACTGAATTTCCCCTTGGAGATCATTAATAAATTGGGAATGGGACAAAACATAATGCTGCAATTAATATTCCAGTGGTGTAATTAGCTGATAAGAGAGACGCAGTTAACAGATTCATACATTCAAATACAAACCATCAACATTTACTATTTACTAGAAAAATAACAAGAAATCCAAGAAAAATTAAACAAATAAAACGTAAAAACACAAACGTATTGGGGGTTACTGAGGACCCCAGTCAAAAGGACCGGTTTTCAACAACTGTATTTTTTATGTTTTTATAACTCATTTTTTCTTTTTAAGTTTTAAAGACATTCACATGTGATGTACCAAAGGCTAGGGCAAGGGCGGAGTGGGTAATCGGGAGAGTCGGGAGGATTCCCGGTGGGCCGCTTCATTCTTGGGCTGGTCGGCCGGCGTCAAGGAAAAATAATCACGGTGGAATATGAATGAATCTTTGCAGCGCTGTTCGCTCTGAATCGACCTGTCCCTTTAAGAGACGGCACCGGCAGTTTGGGAGCTACCATTTGACACAAACACCCCTTTGCATAGCTCACAGTTGGTTGAGTCCACCATAGCGCGTGGGTGTTTCTCAAATCCCAGGTGCCCTGCCTTGCCTTGCCTTGATTTCAGCGCGGGAAGGCATCCACATCATCATCTGTCGCCCAAGGCCTGTTCCGGTCTCCATGTCCTTCCCAGGCAGGTGTCCTCCGTTTGGCTAACATGTGGCTAATTCACCAAGGATACATCAGTGGATCCTTTGCTGCCTTGTATGGGCCAAAATCACCCACAATGCACGGCAGCTTTTTTGAAAAAATGGCAGGCCATGGGCATGTACTACTTTTAAAAGCTTATTTAGCAAATTTTAGATTATTTATAAGCTAAAATGTAGCACACACACAAACACTGCACCTGCAGACTCAAAAGCACCAATTAAGAACAGCTGATTCAAACAAAGCCACACAGACACTGGGCACACATTAAAGGCCGATAATGCAACAAAACCTTCTAAAACAAAAATAAGTAGAATTTTGTTGTTCTTTTACATTTACAAAGGCTACAGTATTTTTCAAGTGGAACTAATAATAGTCTGCATACATTACATTACTACACTGAAGACCATGTGATCGGTATCGGCCATGATCGGTATCGGCCGATCACAGCAAAGGCTGATCGGTGATCGGTGATCAGCCTCAAAAATCCTGATCGGAGCACCCTTAATTATTTTCTGTACTGTAGTAAAACATTTATATTACGTGCAAAATTTTTGCCTAATTTTTCATGTGGCGAAAAATGGGCTGGTCTTGGCCATTAAACTCCCGGGCTGAAAAGTTGTCCCAGTTGCTAGGGGAAGGTTTACAGAGGCCCACAGGAACACACAGTCCTAACAAAACACAGATGACCCTGGTCACAATATGAGCGTCACTCTGGGGTCTGGATCAGTAAAAGTAAAAAGTAAAATAATGAAAAGCATTACAAAAAACATTGTCCTGAGTCTGACAGATTTTAACCTGAACCAGGGACATGTTTGCAGTGTCCTAGGTCCTGCTCTGTCCTGACCCAGACAGGACTATCCTAGCTCTGGGCCCATACTCCCTCTCAAAACCTTGTGCGTCGATTGCTTGATTGTCACATATTAATTTTTCCGAGGACGAGATCAGTCTCAGTGATATTAACAGGGTTTCTGCAAACTTTTTTCTTTTTCTAAAACCATTGTTCAAGAAAAATAACACCTATTTCATAAGCATGCAGCATTTAAGTGGACAGTCTAGGTAGTCATATCTAATGTACATGACTTATTTGAAACCTGTTTAAATGTATTCAGAACCAAACAGTCTGGATCTTGGCAAATTGAAGACTTTTTAAGGCCTTAAGTTCATACTTTACAATTTAAGACCATTTTTTTTACATCGTTTTAAGACCCTGCAGAAACCCTGAAACAGGGCTGTGCACAGGATTTTAGAAATACTGAGGTCCATCATGTTGAAGACCAGTTTAGTAATTGTTTAGACCTGGTTTAGTCCTGGTTTAGTTCTTGTTTAGACCTGGTTTAATCTTGGTTTAATCTTGGTTTAGTCCTGTCTTTTTCCTAAATAAGTCCTGGTTTAGAGTATTTTTTTTTCTGGTTTAATCCTGGTTTAGTCCTTGTTTAGTCCTGATTTAGTCTTTCTTATAATTCAGTACTGGTTTAGAGTATTTTTTTCTCATTTAATTCTGGTTTAGTCCTGTTTTTGCCTGGTTTAGACCTAATTTAGTCCGGATTTAGTCCTGATTTAAATCTGGGTTAGTCCTAGTTTAGTCTTGTTTTTTGCCTGGTTTAGACCTGATTTAGATCAGGTTTAGTCTAGCAATAGATAAATACCAAGGTCGGTACCTCAGTACCTCTGTGTGGTGTGTACAGCCATGCCCTGAAATAAACCTTGTGGGTTGTTATTGGTCAGTGGGTGGAGCTGTTGTAAAGCAAGTATACTTGTAGATGAGGCGTAATGGAGAATACAAACCACACTTCACCAAAAAAAAAAAAAAAAAAAAAATTCTGCAGCTTTTTGTTTTTAAATGATGGAAGGCTGGAGCTTTTACCTGGTGTTTCTGTCACAATATTAGCATTAACACAGCCATCTAAACTAAATTATTGTCCCAAAAATGTATTGAAAAAGTGAAAGCACATTTCTCATGACTAACCTGAGCTGACATGAGCTCACTACCTCTCCTTACTGTATCCTTTTAAATGTTAAGGCTAGTACTTAGTTAAGACTAGTACTGCAGTGTTCGTCCCATGTCAAATTTTATTGAAACTTAAAATAAGAGACAGTATATACACAGTACATATATACAATACATACAGTATATATGCAGGAGTGCTGGGTTTGGGTTATTACATGGTTACTACAGGATTATTACCGGGTTATTACAGCCAAGAGTAGTTTGATTAAAAAAATAAGTTAACAAAGTATACAGTTTTCAGAGTTCTGATACATATGGATATCCCTTTACACAAACATAAGGTCTTTGGCATTGCATGAGAAAATGGCAGTGATCTCATATTTAATAGGGGTGTAATGATCAGTTTCTGCAATGATACAATACGCATCGATTAGAATAGTTTTGATACAATATCAGATCATTTGGAATGATACGATACGATTCAACCCCCTTCATATCAATACAGCAACTTTTTTCAAAAATCTGAAAAGTTTACATAAAATATAGCATTGCAGCCATTGTTGATTATGTCCAGCACAGAGAGTGATGCAAAGCTGAACGTAAACATTTTATTTAATTAACACAAAAATTACATCCAAAAAGATGTATTTATTTTACATTTTTAATATTTCCGATATTATAATTTTTTTTCAATGTATAGCGATATACACTGCCTAGAAAATGATACGATTTGTTACAAGGTAGTGCGTAACAATATAGTCGTATCAAAGGAATAAATAATCCATACATCAATATAGTTACTGTATCGTTACACCCCTAATTTTTAACACTCTGTTGGAAATGTTGGTTCAAAAATAAAACATGATAAAACCCTTCATGTTCCCTTGACTTTAGGAATAAAAAGTGCAGAAACCCACAGTTAATATTTACATTCAAGTTTTCTATATTACATACATATCGTTTATAAATATGCAGTGTACATATGATGGACGCCCTCCTTAGTCCCACAGCTCAGACCCTACACCTTACTTTTCAACTGACAGATGACAGACTTAATGATCTCATATACAGTCGGGGTGGGAATCAGCATCGCGACACATCAGACACCTTTCTGGTTCATGTCAGCATTCATTCTTCAACAATAATTCATTTTAATTGTTTTTTATGTTTCAGATATAAAATATACACTTTCTACTCCAAAAACCAAAACTAGAGAATTAATAATTGATATGTTGCAGTAGTAGTAGTCTATACAAATTCCGATTTGTTTTTCTGAATTGATTGAGAATCTATCTGAAGAAACAATCAATGCATTGGAAAAATGATTATTTTTCCCACCTCTACTATACAGTCAGACAATACTGAGCGACCTGCTGTACACTGACATTAGAGACCTCCTGGATATGAACAAAAGAACATCATGCATCCTTCTCACAAATCGTTCTTTTTTCACTTATTCCCATAGACTGGGGCTTATCCCAGCAACTGTGGTTTTTGGGACATTGTCCACAGCTGACACAGAAACAGACAGACATTCACACTCACATTCATCCACTAGGGGCAAAGTTGGAGTCACAAACTCACCTAACTGTTTGGATGGTGGGAGGAAGCCAGAGTACAACGAGATAGGCGCTTTTCCACTGGGGAGAATGGTATGGGACGCCCTGGAATGGGTAGCCCCAAAACCTGACACCACACAGGTGCATCAAAAGTTGTGTTAATTAAAGAGATAAAAACATGTTTGAAGCTGTTTTTTAAAACATAAATGCGCTGGCAAAATTTAAAAAAAAGATGAGCGTAAATCCTGGTGTGTGTCTGTGTGAGGCTGTGTGTGTCTGTGTGAGGCTGGTGTGTTTATTTGTGTGTTACTGCCAGTTTTCTGTGCATTAAATTCACTTCTCTACTCCACTTTAACACATTAAACCACTGAACATAAGACCACGAGTTTAACTTGTCCAGTCTGAACTTAAAATGGAATGCTCTGATTCTAGAAGTGAGAGCTGCACTTCACTAAATCAGAAACAGCTGTTGCTAATATACTTTAGCTTTATTTTTAGTAGAAGTCACTTCAACATTAGCGTCCTCTCTGGGAATACAGCTGTTTATGAAAAGGCCAAGTACACATTTGATAAAAAAAAAAATAAATAAATAAAAAATATTTTTTTGTACTTTGGCTGGTTGTTTTTGCCCATGTGAGGATTCTCTCTTGTCCAACTCGGAGCAGTGCCCATCTCTAACCATTCCAGACACCAAAGGTTGAACAGTTTTTGGGAAGATCTTGGAACGCTTTGAGAAGTGGAACTACTCCCTAACCAACCTGTCCCGCCCCGTTCTGTCCTAGTGGAAAAGCGCCTGGAGAGAATACACAGAAGGACTCTGCCACTGTGCAACTTTACTCTTCTTATGTTTGTTTTTCTTGTGGGCATAAAACACTTGAGTTCAGACTGACAGTGATAAAAGTAAAGCCTCTTTCCTGTGGGATTAAGATATAAACAATATATTGACAGCATTTATGTAGATGGTTGATAAAGCACTTAGTCTTTTAGAGAGCTTGGGTTTTCCCTGGGCGTTTCTCATTCAGGTCTCCCCTCTGCTGGCTTGCTGTCATTGGTGGAGTCTGAAGCTGGCTGTGTTGTGATTGGTTGTGTGGGTTCTTCCTCTGACGAGCACATGGAGTTTCCCTTATCTTCAGAGCTTGTTTCCGGTGCATTAGGTACCTGCCAACAAGACAAGAGGATAACTAAGGGTTATCAATAAAGTCATTTCTTTCAATGGACATGTTGTTTTCTATGTGAGCAGTGTGCTGTGAAAGTGACAGTGACCCACTTGTTTTTGCAGCAATGGGTCATAGTCAGCACAGTGTTTAGTATTTTCATTTAGAGGTTGACCGATATGGATTTTTATATAGCTGATGAAGATGCTGGTTTTTAAAATTCAATGCAGCTAATGGCCGATAAACACTGCCAATTCTTTAGACAGATATGTAAGGCCAATTTTCTTAATTTTATGAAAGAAATTATTATAATATAGCCATTTGTTTTAGTAAGGTTTGAACTTTTCAGGCCGAGATAAATGTTTTTTTTTTAAATATATTTTCCATCCATGAGCTGCAATGTAAGATGTCTTTACTGCTAAAAGATGGTTGTGGAAGCTCTGAACTGCTTCTCAGGACGTCCCAAAGCATCTTAAGCCCATGTCTTTCAGTTTTGACCTTTTCAGGCTGAAATAAAGTGATTTTGGATGTTTCCTATGAACTGCAGTGTAAAAGACCAAACTGCTACAAGATGGATGGGGAAGCTGGGGTCTTTCAGTCACATGTTTGTCCAGACATGTGCCTGACCAAAAATGAAAAGGCAAGAATTGGCCTGATATATCAGCCGGCCGTTATATCGATCACCTCTATTTTCAACTGCTTTATATAGTTAAACAGGAACACGGGAAAAAAAGCGATATATTTGTACAGCTGCAATCAGAAAGGTTCAACCCCCTCACCTCAAAAGCCATTATATGGGGTGAAAGATAATGAGCATACATGACAAAAATGAGTTCAAATGAGAAATGTGACTCTTTTAACACAGACCCATGGGCAGTTTTATTCAGCCCTGATCTTTGGGACTTTGTGGAGCATCCTCCCATTTTATCACTTATAACAAACATTTTGGGTCACTACTAACAAGCTTCTTACACCTCACATCAGTGATGTTTGATGGCCTCTGCTTTCTTTAAAGCCCACCAGAGATTTTCAATGGGATTTAAATCTGGAGACTGAGAAGAGCATTCAAGGATGATCTAGGACAGTGGTCGTCAACCTGTCGATCGCGATCTACCAGTCGATTGTAAAGGCAGTGCGGGTAGATCGCGGAGCCCTGTCTTTCCAAATAAAGTCATATGCCATTTTAATGACACGCAGCTCGACCAGTCTGATGAGATTCTTTCTAACACACGGGACACCGGGGAAGCGCAACTAAACCGAGCTACGAACTAAACAGAATACAAGCAACTTAATAACAATCAGAGTTTTGGCCGCTTTCACTTCAGTTCTGTTGTGGTGGCTCGCGCTTACGGCCCCTCTGAACAGCACCGCGGAGCTGACGCACACGCCCGCACGCACACAGAGGAGGAGAAGCAGCGGTGTCAGGGAGGAGAAAGAGAGGAGACAGGTGAGGGAGGAGTCAGTGCCTGATGTATTCTACCTGTTTGCCACCCCCATATAAATATAGTAGGCCTATTATAATCCATAATAATCAGAAGTTTTAGGAAATGATGGATGATGTTGTAAATATCAGTGACAAAATTTGATATGCTGCATTTATCAGATTCAGTTATTCCTGTCCTGAGTTGATAATGAACATTTATATTTTTTAGTTTAATAAAATGTGACTTTATTAAAGAGGTATTTAAATTTTTATTTTCATGTTTAACCACGGCAATAATAATAACTCTTATAAATGCCCACCACACTGTGCCCAATAGAAATAAAGGGTAAATAAATAAATAAAGGTAGATCTCCTGGCCTTGATGACTTTAAAAATAGACCGCAAGCTAAAAAAGGTTGAGGACCACTGGTCTAGGAGCTTCTTGTCTTCTGGAAGAATCTTTGGAGGGTCAAATATTTCTGACTGTATCTCTGTATGTGTACTTTAAAGCCTGGATAGGATAATACTCAGCCTAGCAGCAGTATGAAGAAGTACATCCTTATCCTAAAACTAACAGGGTACAAGTATGATGTTAAATATCAAAGTTATAATCAAAGACAGGGGCTGGCATGCAAAACATCTCACAGTGGGTCACAGCAAAAGCAGAGACGTGCAATACGACCCCAGCCCACGCTCGTGCACCACATGCAGCAAGCACACACACAGGAAACACACAGGAAACACACAGGAAACCCCCGGGAGACACAAAGCACACGTCTCACCTCTCTTCAGAGTGCAGAGTGCAGCCCATACAAGGAGATATCACACAGTTAGTGGTTACGACACTTTATCACAGCATTTGTTAGACAAATGAGAAACCTCATGAAGCACCGTCAATAATCCCCACTCTGTCCAGCGCTATTTTTGTGTGTGTAAATGTTAGACTATTTGTCCATATGAATGACAAATCCTTAAAACCCAGAGCCAATCACACTGACGCCAAGCCAACTCAGTTCATCTCAGTGTCTGAGGACCTGTCCTGTCTGTGAGAGGGGTGGGTTCGTGTTACCGTAGGAGTGCTTCTGTTGGCACAGCAGCACTAATCATGGTCGCACAGTGTTTTCATACACTGATCTGCGAGTTTTGGACAGGTTTTAAGTTACTGTTGGGTAGGGATGGGTATTGTTAAGATTTTACCAACACTACTACTCTTATTGATACTGCTTATCAATCTGGTCTTTTAACGGTGCTCTTATTGATAGTTTTTTGTGCAAAAATCTAATAAAGAACATTAATTACCCTATTTTAAACCTTTTTGGATTTTTCATTCACAATATGGTCTACTTTATGATTTAAATATTTTTTTTTCTAAAATATTAATATAAATCTAAAAAAATATAAAATAAGTATAATTTAATAATCAGCTATAACCTATTCTTATATTGGCCAAATAAATGCATAAACTGTGTGTGCTCAGAGCGGTGTTTCAGGGAACTTTATGAGTGAACTCAGATAAACACTGGGTTTAGTTGGTTCTTAGGCTAGTTGTTGCACCTGTGGGCTGCTAGCATAACATTAGCCTACCATCTTTCTGTGTTCTCTTGCACACTGCATGTTGTTCTTTCCTTTATAATTAACACACATGCTCACAGGGTGGGGAAGTTGCAGCGCAGAGGTGGAGAAGCACGGAGCATGCCGCGCTCGCGTCCCATTGTGTGGACATGCCACAGCTGAGGCCAGAGAACAGCAGAGGTAGGAGCTAAATTTCTGCACGGGCTCATTCCCTGCGCACAGTATGTAATGGAGTGAGCGAAAGATAGAGAGAAAATGCACCTGTCTGAGGTGATGTGGCTCCTCCCTGCTTTGTGCTGTCATGGTAACACAGACTACTGTTTAGCTGAACATCTATAATGAGCATATTTTGACAGACAGGTGCAAACCTGCTCCTGTTGCTCTTAAATCAGCATTAAAGCTACAATTCTGTTCATTTAAAAGCATACTTATTCCAATAATTTAAAGGGACTATATTATGCTTTTTGTGTCTTCCTAATTAATTTAGGACACTTTTAGATCGGCATCTTATGTTTTGTTGGTCAGAAAATGCAATACTTATTGAAAACAACTTATTTTAAGAAACTCATCATCACTCATCATTTGACTTTGAGAAACACTCAGATTAGGTCCCTGTCACTTTAAGAGCCCTCCCTCCCTGCTGTCCCGCTGCTGTCACTCCTTCAGCATGTTCCAACAACACGTGTCTGTGCAGAAGCATTGTTTGAGTGTTGTCCACTGCAGTTTGGGGGTGGGTTTGTTTCCCACCCCCAAATTGCTGAATGGAACTGGGCTGTGAGGGGGCAGAGGCGTGGTCACGTGGAAAAGGCAGACAGTAAAACAAATTGTTTTGGCCTCTCACAGAACACAATGGAATGAAACAAAACACAACTGCAATATGTTTTTGATGAGGGAACAACATTTTAACATGGTAGAAAGCCAATTTTTGCAGAATATTGCCCCTTTAACAACTGTAGAATCTACACATTGTACTTACATCTAGTGAGTTTAAAATAGGCCTATACATGCATGAAAATACAAATAAGCTTCAATATTTCATTTGTGATCCATAACTTCAACTGTATGGCCACAAATCTATTTACTTTGGATTTACAGATTTGTTAGGAATCAATAATAGAATCAATAAAAAATGGGAGTGATAAGCAGAATCGACAATGGCACTGACACTGACAAAATCTTATCAATTCCCATCCCTAGTCAGAAGTGATAAGCTGCAGTTATAGTGTGTCAGCAGCTGTTGGAAGGAACAGTATGAAAGGAAACGCCTAGATCACTTTAACACACGAGGGGAATGGAACCGCCCGCAAGTGTTAAATACTCAGTTCTGCTTCAGTTTGACAGGGCGACAACAGAGGTGTAACATGATTAAATGTAGAGCTATTAAGCTAAGTGTATTTGAACATAAAAAGCACAGGCGTAAAAATATAATCCATGGACCAGAAGGGCCTGAGAGCGCACCAAAAAAAGCAGTCGTTTTAAAGAATCACTGTGAGAAAAGTCATTGAAGATCTCATGTTATCTTTAAATATTTGTTTCAGAAGCTGTAAAACATCTTGAGTATTATTATTAATATGAATTATTCTTATGCAGACTATAAAATAATGTCTGCTCTGTGAGTTTATTAAAGTTCACTAATATGATCAAAACAAAAAATATACAGTGTCCTTAAAGTCTCTTTACAATTTAAAAAAATATATTACAAAGGCAATTGATAGGATGTTAATCAGATTTTTTCTATGTACTCAGTGGTTATCAAAGTTTTTAATCATATACGTACTGCTGCCAGACAGTTATAGCTATCATGGTCAACAGTGCACAAAGTCCTACACAAGAACTTGTGATTGTACTTTGCTTACAAAGTGCAGCTCTTACAGCCTGCACTCGAGCCAAATGATAAACCAAGACCAAAATAGTTTGCAGTTAACAAAGTTAATGATGCGTTTCAGGGAATCCGAACACACATAATGTGAGAATCTGGGATCAGAACAGCTCCATGTGACTCAGGAACTTCACTGAGATCGTCCAAAGGTGAATGTGTGCTGTGGGATCAACATTGATGAGGCTCTGCTACAGCGAACACGACAAGAAATCCTGTACTGTCTTGATGTGATTTGAGCAACTAATGGTGCCCATAAAAAGGTGGATTAAATGAGGCAATAAACTTTAATATCCACTCCTCATTTTGTAATCATTTCCACTCCTCATTTTGTAATCATTTCCACATATTTATCTGTTCATTTGCTTTTGTAATAATTTTTTATTACTTTATAGACACCCTGCATATACCCCTCTGTCTCAGTCCACCCAGAGCCGTGGTATGACCTGTTAAGAGGCACTTATTCCAGGCAAATGTCTTCAAGAGTCTGCAAAACTAAAACATTTGGCCTAGAGCTGCTCTAACTGGGAAGCATTAGGGACAACTTTGAGGTGACTTGGACCTTTTAGGAGTTTTTCCTTACCGAGAAGGAGGGTCTAAGGACAGGAGTGTCCTGGGTCTGTTTAGTGTAGTTATTGTTTGTGTTGTCTGATTGTGTGTTTATGTTTGATCAACTGTTGTGAAGCCCTTTGAGGTGACTTTTGTTGTGATACTGGGCTATACAAATAAATCTGAATTGAATTGAACCTGGTGCTTTACAAATGACACTGAAAAGAAAAAAGCCCAGCTCTGAGCATTTCTTAAACACAAAACCACACCTAAAGCATGTATGAGAGCGTGTGGACTCCTCTGAGGACTGACCTGGAGAGGCTCGGTCTCTGAGGGCCTGTCCTTCCTGGCCATGTGCATCATCTCTTTGATCTGAACCACGGCGAAGGCGAGGGTGACCCAGGGGGAGCCCGAGATGACCCACGCTGGCCGGGACACGTCCTCTTGGTCCTCTTGGTGCTTGGTCTTCCTCACGGGCAACGTGGGGAGGGGGATCCCCTCCGAGCTGTGGCTCTGCACCAGGTCAATGGTGGCGATGGGCACAGGGCTGGATGGCATTGGGATGTTCTCGGCCAGGATTTGGTTTTCTGGGAAAGAGTCAGGAAAGAAAATGTTTAAGGAAGGAAATACCGTCACGCTCACACCGAGGAGGTCTGATGTTTGTTTTCGGTCTGAATTAAGGCTGGGAACATTAGAGTGTCTGCTCCAGCATGAGCTCCATTTGCTTACACTGACAAGCCGCAGAAAAAGGTAAGCAACATTAACTGTGAATAGATATCCACAATGAACTCAGACCTAAACTAAATGTATTAGGATTTTGCATTTTCAAGGAATCCAGGTTTATAAAAGCAGGACACTTCGCTTTATAGCTGTGGGTAGGCCTGTGCAATTAATCCAATTTCAATTATCAAACAAATGGGACGTCCCAACTCTTACTTTGTAAGAGCTGTAGACTAAAGAAATTTGGTACACACATGCAGCATGTCCATTCAAATAAAAAAAATTAGCCCCCTGACCAATCGGAAGTCAGCCATCTTGGATTGATTATGTGACCCCCTGATTTGCTTCCTTTACATTTAACAAACTCGTCTGAGAGCGTTTCATAAGGATGTAACGATATTGGCGATATTCCGATAGCAGAAGTCTCTTGATATCATTGTGGTCTCGTTACAGTATCAAAAATGCATTGTTTTGTTGTAAGCGGTGAGGTAAAAAGCAGAGAGAACTACATAGACCAGGATTCTTTGCTCCGTTAGCAGATAAATCACCGAATATCAAGACTCACGGCTGTTTTATGTAGCGGAGGATTCAATAGGTTCGTAAATAATACACTAAAAGTTACTAAATAAACTTTTTATGTTTACCCACAGAACAACGTCACTTTGCTCATTCATGTCCTCTCTCTCCCCATCTTTGTGCGCTGTGTTAGCCTCAGCGGAGCGGACTATGGGCTGGACTATGGGCTGAAAACCATTAACTAACTCTACTGCCCCGCAGAGGAAGGTTGTGAGCAGGAGTTTGTAGATAAAATCAGTCAACACTTGCCTCTGTGCTGATTCTTGAAAGACCTGCTGTTTGTTGTTGACTTATAAGAAGGCGAAGTTCCTTATATGGTCATTGCTCATGACACCAGTTTGAACTGGTGTCTAAAGCTTTTTGTTGTCAGACAAAACTAATGTGATCCACATGAAAACTTGGTTATCTGTCACACTTGAGAGCAGATACAACATGAAATATCACAATAAATACTGCACCAAGGGCCTGGCAGGACATTTTTATATAATAAATAATATCATGAGCATTTACACACTATCACAATAAATATCGTATTGTGAGGTTAATATCATGATAATATCGTACCGTGAGATTTGGATATCGTTATATCCCCAGAATCCAGGTTTATAAAAGTAAATGTCCTACTTAGCTTAAAAGATATAGCTTTATAGCCTTCCCATCTGCCCAGTGTTATCGTACCGCTTTCCATATGCATACATAAAAGGGACATACTGTAGTTAAATGTTTGGTTAGGTAAAACAAACATGAAGTGTTATTTAAGGCAACTCTCTTTCCACAGAATACTCTGGTGTCAGTGACTTACAGAGCCAGGTTGAGTGTATTCTTATTTAAAGGTTGTATGGAGGGCAGTAATTGTTCAGGCGCACAAATGACAATTGTTAGCCTGATCAGCCTGACATTCTAATAAGTTGAAACTAATGGTGGGAGGTGATTAATTACAGGCTTTGGAATTAATTAATTGCAATTAATACATTTTTTGATCAAACAGCAATATTTATATGCCAGAAATACAATGTTTTTTTTTTTAGGCTTCTCCCTTTCTTATTCGAGGTCACCACAGCAAACCCGTCGCACGATGATTTGGCAGAGTTTTTATGCCAGATGCCCTTCCTGTTGCAACCAGCCACATAGAGTGAATAGAGTAGGCAATGTGGGTGAAGTGTCTTGCCCAGGGACACAACGACAGTATGTGGTTCAGGTAAGATTCAGAAATACAACATATTTTTTATCAGGTAGTCCCTTGAGATCTGCGGACCTGTCCAAGATGCACCACGGGTAACAGTTACAAAAAGAGAAATGTGAGAGCTTATTTTTTTGTTTTGGCACATTTTAACTTAATTTCCAAATAACAGGTCTGATAGGGCAATATTCGGCATACAAGCGTTGACCTCTGACTTTGAGTGCACATAGCACAAGAGTGTGTCTGAGTATCTGAAAGAAAAGGAGTGCAATCGTGCACTGTATGTGTCGGACCATCCTCAGAGGAAACCCCACAGTATAGTCACATACATACCCCAGTGGCCAAAGCTCAAAAACTCTCACATTTGGACTTTGCCAGCCCTCGAGCCTGTGTGCCAGAAACTAGGTCACGGACAAAAGTTCTGTGTTTAAATCCATTATTTTTTTTAAACACAATAATTTTTGTGTAATTATTTCATATTAATTAAGGTATTAAAGTCCCAGCCCTACATGAAACTGATCACTGTCCTGGACCTACAGACTGTGCTTGTCAGAAACACACTTGATTTTCCCAGACGGTGATGTGAAGCTTAGAGCCGTGTCTTAGACCTGGGTCGGGAGCAGAGCTCAGTATTTGACACAGTCCTGTCTATGGGGCCTCTGTCACACTCAATGTTCTGAAGCACTCTCACCTTTCTCCTCAGATTCTCCGGTGATGCACTGGATGAAGGCAAATATGAGCAGGATCACAAGGGACGCCATCCCGATTCCTCTGAATGTCTCTGCAGCACCTGGAGAACAAAGACAGTCAAGTTCAACAGAATCCTCTAAAGTAAAGTCTCAACAACATTTGGAACATCTTGCTCTTGTTTAGTGTTAGCCACAAAACATCGCAAATTATGAATAATCAACATGGTTTTGGAAACTGACACCACTCTATCACATGTGAGTAGTTTCAGAGCCTGCTTAGAAAACATTAGCCAGTGAGTAAACATTCAGCAGTTTTATTTAATGAAGCAATTATAAGCATATATAATTAGCATATAAGCTAACGGCTATGTAAGTAATTGTAATGTTACGCAAGACAAGACTCATGACTAATCCTACTTTAAAAAGTTCACTTTAGGAAATGGCACTCAGATCTGGCTGGTACATCAAGTAATTGTTAACAAATATTTAAACAATAACTAGGCCATTATGTTCTCTAAACATCAAACTTGTTTTTTATTTGCTCCCTCGTAAAAATAAATGGGAAAGAATGCTATTCTTGTAACTGCGTGTGAAACTTTTCTGAATATACACATATGTCATTTATGGAAAGGTCTATACCAGTGTTTCTCAACCAGGGGTACAGGGACGCCTAGAGGTATGCGGGCACTTTGCAAGGGGGAATTATTTGATAATTTATTTAAAAAGATCATAAGAAAATAATTGAAATCTTCATATTAAACTGTTGAAATGTATGAAAGACAAGCTAGGTCAGGAGTCACAGTGACACTGAATATGATCCAAAACAACAAGCAATATTACTGAATGATATATTTTGTTAAATATGTTATAGGTTTAATAGCTTTTTTTGTTTGTGGTAAATATATTGAGTTTATTTTTTTATTTACAATTTTAATTATTATTTGTTTTAAATAAAATAATACAATAAGCAAATTAAGTACAAATAATTAGTAACTAATATAATTAGAGTTTATATTATATATTTTTTTATTTGTTTTATTTTAAAAGGATTTAATTTTTTAAATTCTTTTTTTAATTTTGAATGTGAATTTTTCAAAACGTAGGAGAATTAATATTTACAATAAAGTAAGTATACACTGTGTTTGCACTAATAAACAGTGGTGGAAATAAGTAAAGTACTGTACTTCAGAAATAATATTACTCAAGTAGAAGCAGAGGTACCCGACAAAAATTTTACTTCATTAAAAGTAAAAAGGTATTGACTATAAAATTTACTTAATAGAAAGTACATTCTTCTTCTACTGCTTCCAAACCCAGAACCTTCTGATTGCAGATGTGCTACCCACTACACTACAGAGGATAAAAACTACTTTCAACTTCCCAGATAATTTAAAGTTTTACTCAAGTAAAAATAAAAATAAAATCATCCAAAACTTACTCAAGTAAAACTCAGAAAGTACATTTTTCTTAAAAAAATGTACTTCAGTAAATTACTTGAGTATATGTATCTAGTTACTGTCCACCACTGCTAATATATACAGTTTTTTTTATATAACCACCAAGAAATATCCAGAGTGAGTGGGTACTAATGGTATGACAAAAAGCCCAGGCGGTACACAAGACTAAAAAAATTGGGTACCACTGGTCTATGGAAGAGTTAGTGCCTACTTTAAGATTCTCAACCATTGTGTCCAGTCTGTACATGTACTGGTATGTGCAGTATGTACATAGGTATGTGCAGTAAGTATCTAGGTATGTGTAGAGAAAATGAATGATACCAAAGAAGCCAACGAAGACTCCTCCGATCATGGCACCACAGCCGCGACCCAGCCCGAGGTGCAGGCCCTGGAGGATGCCCTGAGCGGACGTCCTGTGAGCGGGGGGCACTGCTGCGCTCAGGAAGGAGATACAGGCCGCCCAGACCGAGGCGTGGGTCACCCCTGAAACACACACACACACCTCACTGTTACTTAGAAGAACAACAAAGTCTTAATACAGAACAGTGTGTTACAGTTATTGGTCCTGTGTTGCATACTCAAATATATCTGTTGCCTTCAGTCCAGTTTAAAACTTGATTTCTACAGACGTAACAATACAGTTTGATGTATACATTTTTTAATCCTACGATACAACTATATAAATACACATTACCTTGTATTGAATCGTATCATTTTCAAGGAAGTGTATATCAAAGTATATGGAAAAAAAAAAGATAATATCGTAAATATAGATATTAGAAAAGAGCATAAAGAAATAAAACCAGATACGTCTTTTTGGATATAATTTTTGTGTCTTTGAGGAAATAAAATGTTCAACTGTGTTTTGCTCTCTGTGCTGGACACAATCAGCCCTGACCAGGATGCTGGATTTGATAGTAAACTTTTATGATTTTTGGCAGAATGTTGCTGTATCAACTATACTGATATGAAAGTATTGAATTGAATCGTATCGAAACTATTCTAATCAATACATATTGTATCGTTACAAAAATGTACAGCCCTACTGATTTCTGAAGCACGCTCTATTAGTGCAGGATGATGTACTCAACATCTGTACTTAAGTAAAAGTACTGTTACTTCAAAAATAAGCTGCTGTTCTAGAAATGTCACAGATTGGTTTTCAAAATATGCACAAAACCACAATATAGCCTCTTTAAGTAGAAAGTACATTTGATTAATTTGCAAATTTTTCATTCTTTACCCGTCTTCTTCTTGAAAAAGTTTTACTTAGATAAAACTAAAAATGTTTCATCCAAAACAAGTAGTAGTGCTTTTCAAGACCCTCAAAGACAATGTACAGTGGAATACATGGAAGCAAACTTGTCTCATCACATTTTGAATTTTAAATGCCTCAATTTCTACCACTGAATTTTTATAACACTGAAATAGGAGTCTGAACATGGATGTTTCATTGCTAATTTTTTGACAGCATATTTTAAACTAATATTCTAGACTAGGCCAATTGAATTTTAGGACTCGAAAATATATACTACTCAAATTTTTTAAAGGCAAATCTTTTACTCTGAAATTTTTAACGCTAAAATATTTCAATTTCAGGGACTGAAATAGAGATAAAAATATTTAGATTCCTATTTCGATGTTAAAAAAAATCAATGGCAGAAATTCAAAGGCATTTTAAACATTAAAAGTAATTCTAAATGGGTGGGTCTTGAGCAGGTTTTTGAAGGTGGGGAGGTCGGTGCAGTCAGAGCTGTTTGGGGAGTGACATTCAGAGGGTGTGAGCAGCAACGGAAAAGGTTCTGTCACCCTATTACTCACATCTTCACAGTTCCTAAATTGTCAATATGAAATGCAGTCAGATGAGAATCCTAATGTACACAGTTAATGCTTCTCTCAGTCAGACAGAGACACTTCAGAGAGTGACAGAAACACTTCCTGTGCTCTCTGCTCGACTAAATTCAGAAAACTAGAGAGGTTTACCTTGAAGAACCTCCATCGGCAGCACAGTCCAGGCATTGGTGATGTAGGAGATGTACAGATATCGAGCTGTGTTACAGGCCAGGCCAATATACAGCACCCTGCCGAGAAATGAGTTCATACATAACCAACATGTTTAAATAACACTGTACAATTTGATGATAAGGAATGCATTGCTCCACAGTCTTATAATAAACTCAAGTACGAACAGAGCCATGTATGTGACAGTAGAGACGTGTAGGTGCTGTTTTTGCAGTGAGTGTCAGTGTGGTGTAGAAGTCTGAGGGTGTGGCTGTTTGCTGAATGCCTGATATTTGCACTCTCTCACATGAACAAATAGATTCATTCAGAGACAAGCACTGGTTAACCTCTTCAGTGTCTGTATACATAATGCATGACTTATTGTCTATTTACACTTCAATAAATCATTTAAAGAGCAGAGTCAAAATGTGCAGCATTATTTCTGTACTGATTCATAAATGTACTTTGGACACTGGGATGAAATCATGATATTTGAATTTTTTGTTGTATGTTAGCTTACACTACGAACAATATATATCTGGGTGGTTGATGTTTGGGGGGGGGTCCTTTTTTGTCCTGTGGTGTGACACAACTTTAAAGTTGAATAAAAAGAATATTAAATAATAATTTCAAACATAAATCAGTCAAATATAAAGTGTAAAGAGAGTTTTTCATAAGCAATTCATGATTTTAAGTGAAACGCTATTATTTCTACATGTTTTAACATTGTCCTGTGGTGTGACTTTTTCTGTCACACTGCAGGACATTCGCAAAAATGTGGCCATTTGAATTTTGTCATACATTATTTTACATGTCTGTTGTGATAACTAACTATATCCCTGTCCCATCATAAAAAATATTTTTAACATTTAGAATTTGATTTTGTGAAAAAATACAGCTGTCACACCGCAGGACACCAAGCAGACACACATTAACAGTTTTTGCGAAAATTGGGATTTTACTAAAATTAATAATAAAATAACAGTTTCTTTTGACCGATAGCTCACAGCCTTAACTCCAGAGGTCTGTCTGGTCTATAAACGACAGATGGGTTCTGTATTACATTAAGCCAAAAACTGTGCCAGACACTAGAGACTTATTTTGGAAATGTTACAGTCACACTGCAGGACATTTTGCAGTTAAACATTAAAATAACAACAAAATGACACACATCTTTCTAAAACTTTCAGTGTTTCATGGTAGACCCTATGTTGCACTGCTGACAGAATTTTGGAGTGAGGAAATACTATAAAAAACAAAACAAAAAAACATTTCAATTGATTACAGAAAAAATGGCCGTTACATAAACCATCCATCTCCACATGCTAATGTTCGTTTGTCAACTGACTAAAGAAAGTAGGCTTTAAAAGTCTTGATGTAATCCCTAGGCCACTCAGAGAAAATGTTTTCTGAGGGGATTCAGTAAAATCATGGGTCCACAGCTCTATTTCAGTATCCCCATGTTAGCCTTGTGTTGACTGAAAGCATTAGCGGCGGGCTGGATCCACATTAGCAGTAAATGCAGTGTAACACAACACCTCCATCTCAAATATCAGCCTGTGTCCAGCCCAACAACAGGCTTTTCCACAGCGCACTGCAGACTCAGGCTGGACAGTGCTCTAAACAAGGCCAGGCTTAATTCAGTTAGAGTTACATTAATATAATTTACCTCAATCACAATTATGGTTATTGGAGTAGTTCACTATTGGTACCTCCAACCAAGAAGCTAAAGATGCACAAGGAACAGAGGATTACAATACTTATGATGCATTATGATGTGTAGGTGGAGGTCAAATGCTCCTAGTTTTATTTTAAATGTAGTGTATTTTGTGTTATTTTAGGAGCACATATACACTTGTTGAGCAGAAGTGAACCTTTGTGCACCTTCTTGTGTGGAGTCAGTGTCCAGAGCCAGGTCCCCCATAGGTCTAATCCGAGCAGGGAGACCAGCTCCAGCTCTTCTGCTAAATGACAGTTGGTCACAGTATAAAAGGACTGCTTTCTCTTTTGGTACCAACTGAAAAAAGGACAGTTTTTCTCTGTAAATCTGAGATGATATCAGACTCATTTCACTGACTTGATTTAAATGGGTGTTTTTTCCAACCATTATCTAGAGATCAACTCATTTGGGTTTCTCTCTGGCTGATGCCGATACCCATTTTTAAATTCTGTGCAGACGATAGCCAATAAACACTGCTGATTTTTTATTTATTTTTTATTTTTTGGACCGATATGTAGGGCAGATTTTTTTTTTAATGAATGAAATTCATATGCTTATTAAAATGTAAACAAATGTGTTGGAATTGGAGAGTGAGAACAGCTAAAGGAGTTTTTCTTTCTCAATCAAACTCTCTGTACAGATACTAGTAAAGCTTGGGGAGAGCAACAAAATTGGATTTTTTGTTCTAAAAGGTTCTGTTGTTGAGAAACGAGCAAAATCTTTTTATTGTTGTTTTGAGCTTTTCAGGCTGAGATAAAGTGATTTTGGATGTTTCCTATAAACTGGAGTGTAAGAGTTCTAAATGCTACAAGATGGTTGGGGAAGCTGGTGTCCTTCAGTCACATGGTCGCCCAGACATGTGACTGACCAAAAATCTGCATAAAAGTGCAAGACTCTAAAAAGATGCAAAAATCAGCCCAATATATTGGGTGACCTCAACTTTTATCCCACAAACTGACAAAAATGACAGACTCTGTCATTTGCAAACAGAAGATGGCAGTCTAACTGACTATGGCCTCAAAGTGCTTTGTATCCCCCAACTAAAATCTGCTTTACTCTTCTTACTGTTGTTTTACCCAGGGTCCTGACACCAAACCTGTAATAACAAAGATGACAATAGTTAAGCCTGAGTGGAGTGCAGTACCTGACGTGTCCCACCAGCTCGATGAATTTATGGCTGGTGAAATATGCAGCGAGCTCCGAGATGTGGCTGAGCACGGAGCAGACCCCGAAGAGCGTGGTGGTTCCATTGAGGTCCTCCAGGTGCCAGAAGAGAAAGCTGAAGACAAACCCGTAGCCGAAGCCCATGAACCAGGCCACGAACAGGACTGAGCTGTAGCGCACGCTGCACAGAAGCTTCAGGAGGCTGCTGTAGTGGAACTCAGGTTCTGTGCTCTGCTCCAGAGCAGGACCGGCCTCTGGAGGGGTCTGGGTCTGCCCCTGCTCCGCCGCTATCCCCTCTGGAACCTCGTGCCTGTTGCCCCCACCATTCTCGAAGTGGAACTGCGTGGCCACAATAAAGGCCAGGCCCATCAGCACACCAAACACTATGAAGGCGATCTTGTAGTTATGCAGGCGAAAATCCGGTATGATGCAGCCCAGTCCATCAATGAACACCGTCAAATGGGTGTGGTCGATCCCGATGCCCACCAGCAGCATGGCCAGCCCCCAGCCCAGAGAGCCCCACATCCTCTGCAGGCCGTAGCGATCCCGGGCTTTCCCTAAATACTGCAGCGTGACCGTGTCCACAATGGTGATGGCTGGAGCGCTGAAGAACTCACCCACAATCACAACCAGCAGGATGAGCAGGAAGATGCTCTCCACCTGGTCCGGGTTGTAGACGATCTGGTACTGTTTGGCCGGTGTGTAGCCAGGACTGGTGGTGGTGGTGGTGTTCAGTGGAGGCTGTGTGCTGTTGGGTGCCTCTTTGGGAACAGCTTCATGTGGTACTGCAGTGGTGTTAGTAAAGACTGCAGTGGTGGTGTTGGTAAAGGCTCTTGTGGTGGTGGTAAAGACTGCAGTGGTGGTGGTGTTGGTAAAGGCTCTTGTGGTGGTGGTAAAGACTGCAGTGGTGGTGGTGTTGGTAAAGGCTGGAGTGGTCTTGGTAAAAGCTGCAGTTGTGGTGGTGTTGGTAAAAGCTGGGGTGGTCTTGGTAAAAGCTTCAGGGGTGGTGGTGTTGGTAAAAGCCAGCGGGGGTTCACTGAAGTTGGAGTCCCTGCCTGTGGAAAGCACCTGAAGCTCCAGACTGCGCCGGCTCCTCTCTGTGGCTGATGTGTTGTCATCATTCAGTTTGGAGAGGTTAGTGAGTACGAAGGGGGTTGTGAGTTGAGAAAAGTTATTTTGTGAGAGAGTTGTTGTTGTAGTAGTTGTAGTTGCAGCAGTTGTAGTAGTAGTTGTGGCTATAGTCCCAGTAATTATCTCTTCACATTTCATTTCTGCTGGTTTGACAAATCCAATGCCACAGTTGAAAGTGAGCCAACAGAACACAGAGAACAGAAGAACGACCTTTCCCTTTTTAAAACGGTCAGCGACCACTCCCCAAAAGGGAGCGCTACAGAACTCGATAAAATAGCGAATGCCCACCAGCATCCCGCTGCGGCTGGCCGACATACCCAGCTGTTTGTAGTACACGGCCAGCAGGGGGTGCAGCGAGCCATAGGCAGCATAGAAGAAGAAGTAGAAAAACTTGGAGACCAGGAGGTGGGCATTGATGCGCAGACACATCCTCTGGCAGCAGTTAATGTCTGGCTGTGGGGTGTGTGTGGGTGGCTGGTCAGGAGGGGGCGCTGTAGATGAAGGAGCCCCATGCTGCTGCAGGGTCAGAGAGTTGAACGACTCTGACAGCACATACCTCCTCTTCTGGTCCTCCTCATCATCCGTAAGGATGGCAACTTTGTCGTCAGCTGCCATATCTGAAAGAGAAAAAACACAGTAGTAACACAGGGGGTGTTCCTTATGGACAAATGCATTCCAACCAGTAGAGATATAAACAAACAGAGACAACCGAGTGTCCAACGGGATATTTTATTGAAAGAATAACTTGGGCGCTTAGACCCTCGTAGGTAGAAATGTCAGCAATGAGAATGAGATGAAGGGAGAGTTTGATAGATTAGTTAGGGGAAATCTTCACCCTGGTTTAGATACTAGTGTTGGTGAAGAGAAGGAGCATCTGAGGAGGAGGATGTTTCTGCTGCTGCAGTGAAGAGGAGGAGCAGGAGAGCCTAAGGAGGCTCATGGTTCTGCTGCTGTGGTGGAGTTGGGGGTGGAGGAGGGTTGTGGGTCATAGCTGAACAGCAGGAAGACTGAGGAGAGAGGGCTTGTATATATGAGAAAGTAATGTAAAGTAATGTGAGAATGACTGAGAGATGATTGGATGAGAGACAGGTGGCAGGCTGTGATTGGCTGACAGTGACAGGATATAGACAGGGAAAAGAAATCTTCTTCCTTGTTGAATTTATGCTACAGCTTCATGTCACAGAAAAACACTGAAGAATTACTGGGCAGTCCTTTTCAAACTGATACTGTCGGCTGAGTCAGACGTTTTTGGAATTTTACCCATTCATAAATGAAGCAAGAGAAGCGAGATGAATATTACTGCCTTTTTAAACTTTAATATCTAGAAGAAGATATACTGTACATTTAGAATGGAAACCATCCACCACACCAACAACAATAAAAGCTCTATCAGTGCACATTTCTCATATAAATACATATGTATGTCTATTGTGCAGTCTCGCTGGTCACACAATCTAACCTGAAGTGCTTCCACCAATAATAGTATTACATATGGCTTTGCTACTTTTCCTATAGCAGTGTGAGTACAGCAGGCATATTTCTGTAAAAGCAGATTCATTATTATTATTTATTTTATGGTGCAGTGGATTAAAGGTCCTATGTTCTTCTTTTTTTAGTCTTTCTGAAACAGCGTTCAACTCCTGTGCATTAGTATTTCATTAGCATATACATTAAAATAATGTATATGCGGAAAACTTCTTTTGTTGGGGAGATGTTACTGTGACTTTGCAGAGAACACTTGGAATTTGTGTTTGCTTTAATTAAGTACAGTTTTTATGTAGCTGTATTTTAAGAATAAGAATAAGAATAAGAAAACCTTTATTAGTCCCTCAGTGGGGAAAATGCATTGTTGCAACAGCATAAGTACAGTTAGCAGTAGCAAACAGTGGTATCACACAAGGGCACAAAGTGTATCAGAGACCAGTCTGGCCAAAGATAATTAACTAAAAAACTAAACTACAAGCAGAGCTAAATAAATTAAATTAGAATATGAGCAATTAAATACACTATAATAAATATGTACAGTATATAGTCTGACAGAGTATGGATATTAAAACTACCATAAGTAAAGAGTGTGCATTGTGAATAGGTGCTTCAAATAAAATAAAATAATTATGGCACATAATAATATAAATATTGCACAGGTTTCCACAAGGTGCTGACAGTTAAAACAATATTGCACAGGTGTATGAATTACAGTCAGGAGTGTTCATTGTAGAGTCTGACAGCTGCAGAAGGAAAGACCTGCGGTATCTCTCCTTCACACAGCGAGGGTGGAGCAGTCTGTCACTGAAGCTGCTCTCCAGTGCAGACAAGACGTCCTGCAGGGGGTGTGACTCATGGTCCAGCATGGATGTCAGTTTTGCCAGGACCCTTCTGTCGCCCACCTCTCTCGAGTCCAGAGGACAGCCCAGGACAGAGCTGGACTTCCTGATGACTTTGTCCAGCTTCTTCCTCTCCCTCTCTGTGATGCTGCTGCTCCAGCAGACCACACCGTACAGGATGGCTGATGCCACCACAGAGTCATAGAAGGTCCTCAGGAGTGCCCCCTTCACTTCAAACGACCGCAGTCTCCTCAGGAGGTAGAGCCTGCTCTGACCCTTCCTGTACAGTGCGTCTGTGTTGTGAGTCCAGTCCAGTTTATTGTTCAGGTGAACACCCAGGTACTTATAAGAGTCCACTCTCTCAATGTCCGTTCGCTGGATGCTCACCGGTGAGGGGACGGCAGACCAGCGTCTGCGAAAATCCACCACCATCTCCTTGGTTTTCCCCGCGTTGATCAGGAGGTGGTTTTGCTGACACCAGTCCACAAAGTTCTGTGTCAGTGCTCTGTACTCCACGTCGTCATCCTCAGTGATGAGGCCGACAATCGCTGAGTCATCAGAGAACTTCTGCAGAACACAGCTGTCCATGTTGTGTCTGAATTCTGCAGTGTAGAGGGTTAAGAGGAAGGGGGCCAGGACAGTCCCCTGGGGGGCCCCCACACTGCAGGTCAGCAGGTCAGACACAGTCCCGGGCTCTCACAAACTGTGGCCGGTTTGTGAGATAGTGCAGAATCCACTCTGCCAGATGAAGGTCCACTCCAGCCTTCTCCAGTTTGTCTTTCAGAAGCACCGTTACTTGAGTCCATTTTACAAGGGGTACTTTAACTTTTACCTCACTACATTTTAGAGCAAGTATCTTTACTTTTTACTCCACTACTTTTATGAGCTGCTTTGAAGTACAAAGTATTTTAAATTTTGGCTTAAAATCATGTGTTTTTGTCATGGCCTCATTGTAGACACACAGTACTTAAATATAACAGAGGCAGAAAAGTAGTACTCCTTTAGAAACATCAGAATAATAAAGACAGAAGACCTCAGTGACAGATTCAGTCTCTTCTACTGCAGCAGTTTGTTCATTTCATCTGGAATCAGCAAAATCCCCCACATTTAACACATTCATGAGCTGTCGAGTCTGTGCCAAAAAGTTGAGCTAATCTGTAAAAGCCATGACTTGGGAAGAACATGGATGTTTGTATTGTTGTACAGAGGCTCACAGTAAACAGAACAGTTTGGGGATGCACCTGTTCACGCGCACGCCATTATTACCAAACGTTATAACCAAACAGAAGTATTCGGACCCAAAGGCCACTGTACAGGACAGGAACAGTCACCAGCGACACTGCGAGCTGCGACAGACGTCTGGGTGAGCTCATACACGGAAGTGCTCTGTGTGCGTCAACGGAGCACTATGACACTAAAGCATTAAAAACTTCAGGAGAGTGTTACGCATGACGCACGACTCAAAGTTTTTTAGGTCATAATAATACTGGAATAAAAATCTACTTGGGTACATTTTAGATTCACAAAAACTTATTTATAGCATGGTTCTATACGAGGAAAAACTATGAGCAGAAATACTTGGGCTTTTAGAGCTCGCTTGAAATAAACGGAACCTCCGGAAACAGCAGGAGCGCGTTGGTTTCTTACCTGTTCAGGTCACTCCGCCCATGAAGCTACCACCGCGCACTTCCACCGGCTTTGGTCCCACTCTGTCCGGACATTTCTCTCAGAATAAAGACGTGGAGCGGACGGCTTTTTGTTCGCGCGACATTCGCCGTGTCTCCGCCGGACGTGCTTACGTGTCGCTGAACGGGCGCGCGTGCTTGGCTCCGGGGAGTACACGAGGACAATAGGCTCCCTCCCGTCAAAACCTGAGCTTCCACCTGCTCGAGCGCGTCTAAGCAGCGTCAAGCTCCGTCTGCAGCGGCTGTGGTATTTCCGTGTTTGTCTTTCACAGTCAAAGCACGCACGTTTTGTCTTTTTTTTTTTTTTTTTTTTAACAATTTCTTTCTTTCTTTCTTTCTTTCTTTCTTTCTTTATTTATTTATTTATTTAACAAAATACACATGAAGGTACCCCATGGAGTAACACACAAAAACATAAAAACAAGAATAATAAGAATATATAATAATAAACAGTAATAACACTAAAAATAAAAATAAAGAAAACTATGATAAGGATTTCTTGGGGGAAAAAAATAAATAATATTGCAATTTTGCACCTAGAGCCTACATTCACGCATTCATACATAGACAAGGTGGGTAAAGTGTCTTGCCCAAGGACACAACGACAGTATGCAATGCCTGCGGCAGGATTTGAACCACCAACCTTTGGATTAGTTGGCAAGTTGTTGATAGTTCTGTACTCCCGTTGTTTATATTGGGTCCACTGGAGTTCGTTCATGTCAAGGCAACTATTCTTTTAAGCTAACAATATGCATTTTTTTTTTTTTCAGATACATATTTTCATTTGGGTAAAGGCCTAAGAGGAAAAGTTTAGGATCAAGAAGAATATGAATCAAAAGCATGATTTGAATCTGTTGCCTAATTTCCTGCCAAAATGTTTTAATTTTGTACTAGTTCCATAAACAATAAATTAATGTACCTTTGTCTTTTTTGCATTTTAAGCAAATATCTGCTATTTCATTATTATACTTATGGAGTTTAGGACACACATTATTGGAATACATCAGGGGTCTCCAAACTATTTCCAAAGACGGACAGATATGAAGATGTGCAAAAGTTCAACAGCCAACAGTCCCCCCTGATGTTTTCTATAAACTGAACAAATGTATATAAAGTATAAAATTAACCCTCAGCCCCCCCTGGCTCCCTTTTAGGGTTTTTCAAATGTATCTGTTGCTCTCATTTTCTCATTTTGTATGCTAGGGTGATGATATTTGACAAAGATGTATGTTTAGAATTTAAAAAAAAAAAAAAAAAAAAATCTACATGTCTGAACCTTGGAAACCTTAAAGATGGTGTGTTCCAAAAATCTTCCTCCTAGCTTTATGTTTACACATTTTAATAAGCTTCTGTTTGAGACTTAGACGGAGGCTCAGCTCCTCTCCAGATGTAATTTGTGAATAAACTCCTGTGGTCATGTGACACTTTACTCCAGACATGTGAAACTCACCAGACGGCTTCAACTTGTTCTAAAAATATCTTATTATATCATGTAATAACAACAGCAGAGCCTTAAAGTGAGGAATGGCAACTGTTGCCGGTGGATTAAATGGGTTAATAATCCCTTTTAACATAAATATAAAAACATAGAATTTCTGCTAATTCTGCCAAACGTTTAAATCACAACCACAATAGTGACAGAAATAGAAAGAATGAATATTATGTATATTGGCTAGATAATAAATCACAACATTCCTAATCCATAGTAAGGCACTTTTCTACAGTCAAATAGAAAGAAACCTATCTTTTCAAACTAATAAATAGACATTTGTGATAAAAAATATACCTTTAATGCAGATCATGTTTAAATGAAGTTACAGCTGCATCAAAGATAAATGAAGTTATAAATGAAGTGTAGAGCTGTTTGGAATCATGCCATCACTCCACTGTGGCAGTGAAAGTATAAAACTACTGCACAGACAAGACTGCACCTGGAGAGGGCGCTGTAGGAAGCCTTTCACATTAGAGGTTAGAGGGGAACATAATGTGACATGATCACAGGAAAGAGAATTATGTTTTAATTCTGATATAACTGTGTTTGACTATTGCTGTTACTAGTTTTAAAGACAATGACTTAAGTATAGGCCTAATTTGCAATGGCTGTGACTATTAAGGATCATTCAAATTTGGGTAATAACTAATATGATAAGACAAACTTTCATTTTTGTATAGTCTCATAATTGGTGATCACTTGCTATTAATTTAAAAGTTCAACCCTTATCCTACCATACTGTTTTACATACACAGGTTACTGAGTGGGGTCACCTTGTACCCCACAAATTTGTAAGAAAACAAACAAAGCAGCAAAATACTGAAATGTTTTCTTTTTGTTTGTCATTAGTGAAATTAAAAACTTTTTAAAATAAAAAGCGCATGCTTTATGTCAGTTCACAATAACACAAACAAAACCACCTTCACCACTCTTTATTCTGATGTGGTTTAGTTTGGAATAATTTACCAGAAACTGTATTTTAGACAAATTTTTATGAGTAAAAGTGGGCAGGCCATATTCACTCTAATATAGAATAATCCCAATAAATCCACAAAAAATCAATGATGAAACTTTTTGAAACAGTAATTTGTCTGTCTTTACAATTGAAATAAAACATTTGCTTAAAGAATTTTTAGATTTTTTTATTTATTTTTAATTTTTAATTTTAGTTTATTCAATAATGAGGCTGAATCAGTATAAAACAGATTTATTGCCTGCAGTCTCTGAGCCCATTCATAGTCCTCTAGAGTGAGGATTAGATTCCGCTGTTATTGTCCTGGAGCTGAAACTCTGGACTTTCTCTTTGATCTGAAATGCTGCAGACAGTTTGTCTGAACAGGCTGCATGTGTTTTGTTGCTTGTGTCTCCTGTACGGGGCGCTGTAATAAAATGGTTCTTGAGGCCAGGACTGTCCAGTCTGTGTAGGACCACAGCAGGACCTGGGGCACTTCAGACATGTTCCTGGCTCAGTTCAGAGTCTGTCAGGACTTTGTTTTTAGTGATTCTTATAAATATAAATATTTTGACTTTAAAGAACAGTTTTCTGCCTCAGTCAGAGCCCAGAGAGGGGTGCGTGTAGTGACCACAGGATCCTCTCTGTTGTGTATGGACAGTGGGCTCCTGAGGGCCTCAGTAAACCTGGACAAACTTAAAAATGACAGACAGTGAGCCCCTAACCTCCCTCTAGTGTGTGTTACATCAAATAATAAAAGAAAAGTAAAAGAAAAAAATATTAAGGTGATATAAACATTAAAAATACATATGCGAAAATAAGTACTTTTGACTGGGGTCATTCTGTTTATAAAATTCTCATATTACATCAGAAACCAAAAACAACTGTATAAAAAGTCGCAGACAACAAGTATTCCAACAAAGTCATGAAAAATCAGAGAGATAAAATAAAGCATCTCTGAGATTTGACAAAAAAATGTACGCCCAGGGTCATGTTTTTCCTGAGATAAGGGTATTTAATTTTTGCATGGTCTGCTTTTTTTCATTTTTAGGTGAATGGTTTTCAGTTACTTTTGCAGAGACCAAAAGAATTGTTTACATAATTCTTTGGGCTCAGTTTACGTCACATTAGTAGATAAAGTCAGTAGATCTGGTTGGCTCATGTCATCTCAAAATCAGCTCAGTGTGGGTGAAAGGAAAAACCCAGCAGAACGTCCTTGAGTGAGCACTTGGCAACAGAGAGAGAGAGAAAAAAGTGTAATGTGAAGAAAAGCTCTGCACAATGAGACCGGGATAATGGACAGAAGAGGAACAAAGGGACAGAGCAAAAGGAGAACTTTGGGAGCACCAGAGAGCTATTTTCATCAGACTGATAAAGTTTAGAGAGCTCAGACCTCCACCAAGGCATCGGACTTCCACCCTGGATCCAGGCCCTCTCTAAAAACTAGTCCTGGTTTACACCGGGTTTAGACCTGGTTATACCTATATTTGACCCAGTTCAGCCCGTATTTTAGTCCTAATTCATCCTTGTTTTATTCAGGGTTATGTCCTGGTTAAGACCAGGTTTAGACCTTTATACCTGGTTTAGTCCTAGTTTAGACCTGTTTTAAACCTTGTTTAGACCATGTTTTAGTCCTGGTACACTTCCGGTAGACTTACAGTGGGGCAAAAAAGTATTTAGTCAGCCACCAATTGTGCAAGTTCTCCCACTTAAAAAGATTAGAGAGGCCTGTAATTTTCATCATAGGTATACCTCAACTATGAGAGACAAACTGAGAGAAAAAAAAAAAAATCCAGAAAATCACATTGTCTGATTGAAGAATTTATTTGCAAATTATGGTGGAAAATAAGTATTTGGTCACCTACAAACAAGCAAGATTTCTGGCTCTCACAGACCTGTAACTTCTTCTGTAAGAGGCTCCTCTGTCCTCCACTCGTTACCTGTATTAATGGCACCTGTTTGAACTGGTTATCTATATAAAAGACACCTGTCCACAACCTCAAACAGTCACACTCCAAACTCCACTATGGCCAAGACCAAAGAGCTGTCAAAGGACACCAGAAATAAACTTGTAGACCTGCACCAGGCTGGGAAGACTGAATCTGCAATAGGTAAGCAGTTTGGTGTGAAGAAATCAACTGTGGGAGCAATTATTAGGAAATGGAAGACATACAAGACCACTGATAATCTCCCTCGATCTGGGGCTCCCCGCAAGATCTCACCCCGTGGGGTCAAAATGATCACAAGAACGGTGAGCAAAAATCCCAGAACCACCGGGGGACCTAGTGAATGACCTGCAGAGAGCTGGGACCAAAGTAACAAAGGCTACCATCAGTAACACACTACGCGGCCAGGGACTCAAATCCTGCAGTGCCAGACGTGTCCCCCTGCTAAAGCCAGTACATGTGCAGGCCCGTCTGAAGTTTGCTAGAGAGCATTGGGATGATCCAGAAGAGGATTGGGAGAATGTCATATGGTCAGATGAAACCAAAATAGAACTTTTTGGTAAAAACTCCACTCGTCGTGTTTGGAGGAGAAAGAATGCTGAGTTGCATCCAAAGAACACCATACTTACTCTAAAGCACGGGGGTGGGAACATCATGCTTTGGGGCTGTTTTCAGCAAAGGGACCAGGACGACTGATCCGTGTAAAGGAAAGAATAAATGGGGCCATGTATCGTCAGATTTTGAGTGAAAACATCATCAGCAAGGGCACTGAAGATGAAACGTGGCTGGGTCTTTCAGCATGACAATGATCCTAAACACGCAGCCCGGGTAACGAAGGAGTGGCTTTGTAAGAAGCATTTCAAGGTCCTGGAGTGGCCTAGCCACTCTCCAGATCTCAACCCCATAGAAAATCTTTGGAGGGAGTTGAAAGTCTGTGTTGCCCAGCGACAGCCCCAAAACATCACTGCTCTAGAGGAGATCTGCATGGAGGAATGGGCCAAAATACCAGCAACAGTTTGTGAAAACCTTGATAAGACTTACAGAAAACATTTAACCTCTGTCATTGCCAACAAAGGGTATATAACAAAGTATTGAGATGAACTTTTGTTATTGACCAAATACTTATTTTCCACCATAATTTGCAAATAAATTCTTTAAAAATCAGAAAATTTAATTTTCTGGATTTTTTTTTCTCATTTTGTCTCTCATACTTGAGGTATTCCTATGATGAAAATTACAGGCCTCTCTCATCTTTTTAAGTGGGAGAACTTGCACAATTGGTGGCTGACTAAATACTTTTTTGCCCCACTGTATGTTAGTCCTGGTACAGCATTGGTAGATTTGGTTTTGTCCTGGTTTTGACCTGGTCTGGTTTAGGTCTGGTTTAGTCCAGTTTTGTCATGGCTTAAATCTGGTTTATTCCTGGTTGAGATACTGTACCTGGATTTGACCTGGTTCAGTCCCTATTTTAGTCTTAAATTTGTCCTTAATTTATTCAGGGTTAAGTCCTGGTTTAGATCTTTACACCTGATTTAGTCCTTGTTTAGACCTGGTTTAGTCCCGGTATTGTCCTGGTAGAATTTGTTTAGAACTGGTTTAGTCCTGGTTTAGTCCTTGTTTAGACATGATATAGTCCTGGTAGACTTGGTCAAGTCCTGATTTAGACCTGGTCTGGTTTAAGTCTGGTTTAGGTCTGGTTTTGTCCAGTTTTAGTCCTAATTTAATACAATTTTTGTCCTGGCTTAGACCTGGTTTAGATTCAGTTTAGTTCTTATTCAGTAATGTCATAGAAGTCATTGTAGACCATTTGAAAGCCAGATACTTCCTGAGGTGGTAGTTGATTTGTGAATAAACTACAGACACCCTAAAGTTTCCTGTACCAAAATAAACCATGCATTTACAAAACATTTATTTGGCCATCTGACTTTCAGATGTGGCGCTGGACGGAGCCAAAGAAGATTGCTTCTGGTCTTCTCAGTGGAAAAGTGTTACAAAATACAAACAGCACAAAATAGATCTATAATAAGCAAAAAAGGACAAAGTGAGCCTGCTTTTAATAAGGCAGCCAAGAAACCAGGCGCAATGGCAACAGAACTGCTTATTTTTAGCTTGGCCAGTTGGTGAAGTGGGTTTAGAATCATATTCCACCAAACTGACAAATTGATCTAAAATTATGAATGAATGATTAACAAATGACTATACAATTATGCAGGCTTTATGTAATACTCTGTATGCTTTGTACTTTGTTTGTTTTTCACATTATGCTGGTTCAATGTATTTTTGTACTGTCCTCTTAAGTCTGAGGTATACATAATCTGCATCCCAATCTCACTGTGTCTACCTACCTTAACCTACAGGAACAGAAACTAGAAGCACTCCTCTAAGGCATCATAACATTAAGTAAGTAATCATTTATTCCTTAAATGATCGCTATCTGGATGGTATAGAATCCTTTTACAAACGGTTTAATCCTGATACACAAGACCTTTACTTTTTAAGCGTTTTTTTCTGACTTGTCTGGGAAGGTTCCTAGGCATCCAATTCTTCATATAAAGAATTTTTAAAAAGCATCAGAACATGGACGAAACTATAGACACTAAGAACTCAACCAAAGTCCTTTGTTAGCAGAAAACAGGTAAAAAGCATACCTGGCCAAGTCAGAATATACTAGAATTTGTAGAATTTTGTCTTAAATCTGGTTCTGTAAGATTGCCAGAAGCTCAGCAAAGTTCAGTTCAGCAAAGACAAAGTAGCAAGGGCAGATGTTTAGTAATCAGACTCTTCTGACAGTTCTCCCTGCTGCGTCCAGTGTTTGGCTTTCTTCTTTTTCTTCCTCTTCCTCTCGCCCATCAACATGGCCGCCAGCACTGTGATAACCACTGTGACCGAGATGATGAGCACGGTGACCGTCTCTGCAATGCACAGCTCCGTGTCCACGTCCATCAGCCGGTAATCCTGGAGCACGTCCGGCTCCTTACATGTCAGGTTGTAGTAGTCGTCCAGGAAGAGTCTCTGGATGCTGCGCAGCTTCCGGAACACTCTCTGGAGGTCACAATCGCAGTTCCAGGGGTTACCCTCCAGCAGGATGTGTGTGCTGTAGGTGTGGATGCTCAGGAAGGCCTTGAAGTAAACCGTCGACATCTGGTTGTGCGCCAGGTTCAACAGAGTCATGCTGGTGAGAGGCTTAAAGACACCCTCATCCGTCTCACTGATGTGGTTTCTCTCCAAGTTAAGAACCTCCAGGGATCGCAGCATGGAGAAGGTACCACTGTTGAGCGCCTTCAGCTGGTTTTCTGCCAGGTGGAGCTGCCGCAAAGAGCTCATGGTGGCGAAGGACCTCTTGTGGATAAGGTGGATGAAGTTGCCAGTCAGGTTTAGCCTCTGGAGTCCGTCTAGATGCATGAAACTGCGACTGTCCAAGCTGGTCAGGAGGTTGTGGGCCAGCTGCAGCTCTCGCAGGAACGCCAGCCCAATGGAGAAGCCCTCGGCGAGGCTGCGGATGCGGTTCCAGCTCAGGTCCAGCTTCTGCAGGAACTCGAGCTGGGAGAAGGAGCCGTCCTCTACCACGCTGATATTGTTGTGCTGTAGCAGGAGCACGCGCAGCTTGCGGTTCTTGCCCAAGGAATGCTTGGGGATGACAGTGATACGGTTATAGGACAGGTCCAGCAGTTCAGTTGTGGGTGGGACGCGGGGGGGCAGCTGAGTAAACAGGGCCTGGGAGCAGATGGTGAACTTCAGGTCTCCGCGGCAGTCGCAGCCCAGCTCACACCAGCCACTGTGAGAACGAGGGCAGACACTAGTCAGCATGCACAACAGCGCCACCAACAGGGCCCACATCGCTGCACCTGCAGACCAGAGTACAACACGTTCAATGTAATTGTACACATTCACACACAACGTAAGTGTAATAGAGCAGGGTGACAGTAACTCAGTCGGTAGCGATATTCGTCCACTAACCCATGGGTCGGTGGTTTGAGCTCTGCCATCGGTACTGCATACTGTTGTTGTGTCGTTACGGCAACACACTTCACCCACCTTCCCTGTATGAATGTGTTAGTGAGATTGTGTGTATGGTGGTGGTCACTGAGGGCAGCTGTGGCTACAGAAGTAGCTTACCTCCACTGAGTGTGACTGAGAGTGAATGAATAAAGTAAAGAGCTTTGTATCTAGAAAGGCGCTATATAAATCTAACCCTCATTAATATTAGCTTATTATTATTATTATTATTAGTAGTACTAGTATTACTGGAAGCCAAAAACACACAGCTCCATCTAGCAATGCAATGAATTGCAGATTGGTTCACTACATAAACTTTTTCTTAAAAATGAACAACCCCTGTGTACAGCTGCTCTGTACAGGGAACAATCGTTTTTACATTTTAATAGATTTAACAACATAAAAGTAGGCAAATTGTGAAATTTCCTCTTAGTAATGGTAGCCTGGTCAAAGCCTGTTTTTTCTTCTTACTTAGTGTGTAAATGTCCTGTTTTCTTTTGACAATAAACTGCTACCTACCTTTAGATTCAGCATATCCATGTCTTATTTTTAAGGGTATTATTTGAATGATGGTTTAACTTATTAACACAACTAAACAACCAAATTGTTGCATTTTAAGATTTTCAAGATATTCACTTCTAGGTCATGTCTTTCAAAGCAGTAAATAATCCGCTCATGCGCATGTTTTTTTTCCATTATTTTCAGGTCAAGTATTATATTTTGCTTTTGACAGACTTTGTCGCTATTACAGGTGAATAGTTTAAAACTATAATTTCTTCATGTAAATGAAAACAAAGAACACAAATAAAAATAAAAAAACAAACAAAACAAAACAGACATTTAAGGAGTTACTTTACGTTTAGCAGGGCCAAATATGACCAGTTCATATCTTTGGCCCTCAAACAATTTATGGGTTAAATCGGCAAGATGCCCAAATAATAATAATAATAATTATTTATATTTTTTAGTGGCTCTTTACTTTTGACCTGTTGCTCCATCTTTAAACAATGTATGGCAATAAATAAATAAATAAATAAATAAAAATGTAGTAACATACTGTTCCCGTGGCAGTAAAATAAGAGTGGTATTTGGTACTCACCGTGTGACCACCTGGCTCCGCTGGGCTGCAGCAGCAGGTGGACAGTGGACTCGTCGAGTGACACCACAAAGACGATGGAAAGAAACACAGAGGCTGGGACTGGAGGGGGTGAGGGGAGGGACGCTCGTCAATTATTCACCAGGCTGCCCTGCTGACGAGTGGGGGCTTTAACTGGGCCACAGCATCGACGCACACACGGGTAACAGATGTGATTTATTATACAGCTGCTCTTAACAGATTTATTCAATAAGACGTATGGTTTATGGTTAGAAACTGGAATTGTGAATACATATATGGCTTACACGTTTTACCAACTTTTAGACCAACTATTACCTCAGCCAAAAGGGGTGTATATTTTTGAAACATTTTCAATAAAGGTCAGTAATGGGCCACTGTCTGGAGTGCTGACTTGGTTTAAGTCAGTGCTCTCCAAGTGCTTCTAAACTAAAGTTACTGTTAAACTCATCATATAAT
The DNA here is from genome assembly GCA_020698575.1 of Bostrychus sinensis. Lineage (NCBI taxonomy): Eukaryota > Metazoa > Chordata > Actinopteri > Gobiiformes > Eleotridae > Bostrychus > Bostrychus sinensis. The sequence goes on along the minus strand of CM036261.1, from coordinate 18,098,019 downwards.
TAGTTGATATTTCATGGAAACCTTAAAAAAAAAAAAAAAAAAAAAATGCTCAAGCACTTAACAGCAGTATGCAACAATGGTAATGCTGACCTCTGATGAAAATAATGTGATGTTGTGTTCTCATGTGTAGGCTGAACGTGTCACACACAAGATAGTGTCAGTCACTAAGATTATACTAATACCACCTAAATCCCCTGTGGCCCATATAAATCTCTCTTTTCTGTTCATCGCCCTGATCATCCAGCAATCATCTGAGAGGATCAACCAACTTTCTAGTATCGACTCTGACTTAAAACTAAATGTATACAATTTTACATTGCAGTCAATTTGTTAACGTTCAGGAGCAACTGCATCCCAACTACAGTACTTCTCAACCACACCTCAACTCCACCTCCCTAGCTTCCTAGTCTCAGCTATTTCCTGCACCTCATCTCCTTTGCATCCCACATCCTCATTGTCCATCCTGTGTCCCTGGTCCTGCATCCCTCATTCCTTATCCTGCATCCCGTATCACTCATGTTGAATCCCTCAACATCCTTCCATCTTATCCAGTCCGTCTTAACCCTCATATTGTCGTCGGGTCAAATTTGAAAAATTTTGAAAATGAACTTTACTCAACGATAAATCTGACTTTTTTTTTTAAATCTAACTGGCCCTAAATAACATGGATGCTTCCCAGTTGTGTGTTCAATAAATAAAATGAATACTAGCTTGTCTCAATGCATCATGGGTATTTTATTTGAATTTGTAGCATTTACTGTCCTCCGTCAAATTTGACCAGTCCAGAGGTACTGTCCCCTACCACCATGCGATGCTGCAGAGACATGTCATCCTAGACAACCCCACAACATCCAGATACTTGAGGTACTCAGGCCTATCCTCGGTGCCTTGCCAATGAGGAGATTTGGTTGATGGACCCATACCAAAATCACTCTGAAGGAGTAGACTCCTCAGCTTCTGCTTACTCAGTGGAAGACATGCCGGTGGGATTGAGGAGATCCTCAGTTTTCATTCCATTGTCTGACAGCATCCTCAGTTGAGGTCAACAGCTCCCCACTGCATTCCCCTCCTGAGGTGGTGGACGTTTTCAATTCAATTCAGATTTATTTGTATAGCCCAATATCACAACAAAAGTCGCCTCAAAGGGCTTCACAAACAGTTGATCAAACATAAACACACAATCAGACTTAACACACAATCAGCACAAACAATAACTACACTAAACTAAACAGACCCAGGACACTCCTGTCCTTAGACCCTCCTTCTCGGTAAGGAAAAACTCCTAAAAAAACCCAGCTACGGGAAAAAAGAAGAAACCTTATGGAGCCCTTATTGAAGGAGAGATCTTCTCCCAGGACGGACAGGCAATGCATCTCCATGACCCCCCTTCCTCCAAATTACACCCAGACCAGAATTTTTGCATCCAGGTCTCCATTTTGTTATGCTGATCCTACATCCCTTATTCTGCATCCCAATCCTGCATTCCTTATTCTACATTCCATATTACTCATGCTACACTCCTCATCATCCTTCTATCTTTAACAGTCTATCTTTAAATAAACATTTCAAATCTATTCTGTTATCCTGCATCCCATATCCCTGATCCTGCATCCCTCATCTCTCATCCCTTATCCTGCATTCATCATTCATCATACCCTCATCTCTGAATCCCTCATCATCCCTCTATCTTATTCAGTCCATCCCACAATAACCATTCCAAATCTACCTTGTTGTTGCCTATTGGCCTTAGGCGGGGTACAACCTTGACAGTGGCAAGTTAGTTGCGGAGCTGACACAGAGACATACACAGACACAGACCCTCAGGGGACTTACTCTGTCTCGCAGTGTCACATGACCAGTGAAACATGGCCCCGAGCTTCCTGTTGACTTCCGAGAGTTTCTTGAGTGCTGCAGGGCCTGCTTCAGAATATATGCTTCAGCTGTGTTTCCTCCCCGCTGTATAGAGTGTCTGCTCAGCTCCAGTTTCACAGGACATCTGTGACTTGATTATCTGGGCTTTAAACAAGACAACTGTAAACCACACTGGCCTTACTGTACTGTCACTACTGCAGTGTCAGGAAGTAACTAAGCAACACTTATGTACTAGAATAATGGACTGATTAAAACACTGAGGTTGCCCCTGTGCTGTCCTGATTCACATCTGCTGTCAAATCTCTTGGACCAACTAACTCTGCCAAAAGGTTTATTGACATTTAAAATAGTAAAACTAAAAAGAAGACAATGCAGCAGAGTCATAATAATATGCATATAACGTCATATTTACTTAAGGCTTCACTATTACATCAGACACATTAAACAGGTCAGATGTGCATTCAAACTTTGTCCAGCCCTTTAAAAAACTTTAGACTTAAGAACCAAAAGTTGTCATTCGCTTAAAAGTGTATTGTTGGAGATATTTTTTTCCACTTTGAATCTCTCAAATATTTTAGCCAGCTTGAGTTCATATCATAACAACTTAATTTTTAACAGTCAACAACTCAAAATAGAGGTGTTAGCGAGAGGAAGTGAGAGACAGGTGATAACTGAATACAATTTTTGTTTCCTTTCATACTCCCCTTTACTTACTACCCCCTACCCCTAAACACTCACGCCCACATACACCCACATCACTTCCCTTAGGTCTGGGGCCATTTTTTATTAAAGTGATTTATGTCTTCATCCTACAGTAGTGGACAATGCAAGAGAAACTGACATCACTGAAGCAGTATACAATAGAGCACTTAACCACATAGTGAATCTGATGAATAATCATAAAGAATAAATTTCACACCAGAAGCTTTTATTGAAATGATTGTCACCTGTAAAGTACAATTTTATTGTGCCACTACACTTTAAACAAAAAATAAAGTTTTAATGGAAGTCAATGGGACCAAAATGGTCCTAAAAACCATCAGTGTAAGTTGCTTGTTCACAGTGCATAATAGACCTAAACTAATGAGACTGAAATTTAAAACTTCCAATGAAAATGGTAGCCCTGGCCAGGGTTGGTATATTTTGAATTAACACTGAATAAATTTCCAATGATGAAGTACCAAAAAGGAACCAAAGGCTTGAGAAGGGTTAAGGCCCTCTTATCAACTGTATTAATCTTGGGTGAGCAATACGTACAGTCTTACTACAAACACACAGTGCACTAATGGGCACTGTAATATACACCATATACATTTAAGGTTAGGCCAGTTAGGAACAAGGTTAACTCCACAGTTAAAGCTAAGCTGCTCTAGGAGCTAGAAGCTGGGTGAAGTATGGTGCACTGAGCCTCTGTCCTCTGGTTCTCTTCTACTTCTATCATCATCATCATCGATATACAGTATTAGATTATATGTCTGATCAGTTCATTAATATATGTTCCTCTGTCTGTCTGTCCACTGATGCCTGGCTGCTGTCAGATGTCCCAGTGATGACAGGACTTTAGTGGACCCCATCAGTGCCCCTGTCCCAACCTATGGATCCCTCATATCCCTTAACCTCACTTCCACTCACCTGGTATGGAGTTATATCAGGGGAAGTCTCTGTTTCTGGTTTAGTGATTTAGTGATAAATAAAATCTCTAACATGTTTTTGCAGAGCTTTAGGATTGATAACAACTTCATTAACTATGAATAGATAGATAGATACATAGATAGATAGATAGATAGATAGATAGATACAATTTGAGACACAATGTGAGAACTCTTGCTGAAAAATTTCACCTTTAGTAACCACACAGTCCTTCTGTCAGAAAGGGAGTTCCCATGATTGTGACATCAGCTCAGATAACTTGGATAACTCGGATAAGTAAATCCCAACCTGAGATGGCGTGCTGGAGTCTTTTCCCATTTGGAGGTAGGAATTTCCAAGATTCCAATGTAGCATGAATGTAGCAGAAACCTCTAAGATGAGACCAACCTAGGCTGTACACTCACTGGATACCCTTCCTGAGGTTGAATTAACATCATGCCCAAGCCTACTGCTGAAAAATAATCTTTAGGCATAATACGAGGTGGGCAGTGAAGTAAAGCTGTAGGATGAGTTATGAAGTGAAAGATGAATCTGTCTCACTATAGAACACATACAGACTTACACCTCTGACCCTCACTGGATTAATAAAAGTGTATTCATTTTATCATAATCTTTATATAGCAGCCCTCCTATATGCAGGAGATGAAGTGCTGTGGCAGATGTGTGCAGCAGGTCACTCTGTGTGTTTATTACCGTCAGACTTTGACAGAACAGGAGATTACGCTGATAAATCCCTGAGGTCAGGATTAATCTTGGCCTTGGCTTCTTCCATTCTTCTGCTGTTCTGATGTGTCACTCTGCCACACATTGACACAGAACCGTCATAATGCTCTCAAAGCCTTTTAGACAAACGCAAGGACATGTGGCCTTCAAGTAACGTATGCAATATCTATAATGTAGTCCTGTTTATTTACATTTAAAATTGCCATCATTAAGATTTTAGGTTTGATGCCCATTACAGCTGCCAAAAACCTCACAAAAAATGCCCCTAAAATTTCCACCACATAAAAAAAAAAAGCCCCACAGAAAGTCATAATTATGAGTCATGATAATGTCATAATTATGACTTTAAAACTAGAAATGATGACTTTTAATCTAATAGTTATGACTTTTATGCTCATATTTATGACTTTAGAACTGATAATTAAAACTTTAAAACTTGTAATTAATTAAGGTAAGTTGGCCCCTCTCCAGGTTGTACCCCACCTAAGGCCCAAAGTTACTGGGATAGGCTCCATTTACTCGCAACCTCTAATGGGAATAAGCATAAGAAGATAAATGAATAAACTCATAATTATGACTTTTAAGCTTGTAGTTATGACTTTAAAACTTATATTTATGACCTAAAACTGATAATTATGGCTTTAAAACTTGCAATTATGACTTTTAATCTCACAATTATGACTTTAAGACTTCAAGTTATGACTTTAAAACTCATAACTATGACTTCCTGTGGGACTTTTATTTTGTTTTAAGTGGTGGAAATGTGCTTCCATAGATATGAGGCTGAATCCAAATTCCTTAAATTGTACCTTCCTGCTCCTACCTCCTGTCCCCTTACCTTTGAGAACTAGGTCTTGAGGTCCACAGTAACACTCCTACTGCAGTGAGGAAAGGAGCCTCAGTGGTGTTTGGAAGATCGGACCATCCTAACCCAGCAGTGGAAACAACCAGGGAAGTTACGTGGACCTACAGCTGCTTAATAAAAACTACAACACCCAGAAAATGGACTACAATAAGCGCGCCTTATCCTCCACTGCAGAGCTAATTTTAATCATTTTAACATTACAATGTGCAGAAATATCTTGAAATCACACCATATAAGTGAAGCTACTGCTCTGTTTAATAAAGAGCTCTGCATAACACTACAGACTCTATCATCAGAAGTCAGACATCAGACTCTGTGGAGGCTCTAAATATCTCATTTATAAAGTGAGGTTTATTCAAATCATTTTATGGAATAAAGTCTGAGGCTGTGACACGTTTAACATTTAGGGCTTTTCAGATTCAACCTCAGTTTAAGAGGAAGACTGACTACTTCTGGGTGCACCAACTGTAGTGCGGTGTGGTGGCCAACAGAGGGCACAACAGTCCCCAGAAAGGAGCTGTGGTAAAACAAAAATATACCCACCTGCCACTTTATTATGTACAACTGCTCAGTGGTGCCAGCCATGGCACGTTCAAATCATTTCTGGGGGTCACAGACAATGGTCCAGAAAAGACAAAATATTCAGTGAGCGGCAGCTGTGTGGACAAAGAGTGTCTTGTTGATGTCAGCATTTCATCAAAAAAGTGTTTTTCGGACACACTGCCATATGCCTCGTGCCGCCACACACAGTGTGTTCTGTAGAGGAATGATTTGACTGGTTGATATTGTGCAGAGGTCTAGTGCGTCAAAACTTGGTAAAAACACATAAATGATATTTGACAGAATGTAGCGCTGTGCTGGGTTTTCCTGAACATGTAAGACAGAAGAGACACAGAGCAGTGGTGAGGTGATTAAATTTAATAAGACTTTTACAGGATTTGTTAAACAGTATATTGAAGATAATTCAGTGAGCTGTTATAAGCTGTCCATTTAAAACATTACATAAGAGTAGATATAAGTATCACAGAATATGTACAAACATTAAGAGTATATTAATTCACAATGACAACACAGATGTGGATCTATACAGGTTTACACTTACTCTGCAGGTGTGGATTTAAGTATTTGCACAATACCTTTGCTTGGACAGTGGCCCATCTGTGATGGGATTTTGGTTTTTCTTTTGGTACATTTGTTTTATAACAATTATGCTATGCGTACAACAAGGAGAAGTCAGGTTCTGTCCATCTTAGTGCTCTGAATTCAAAATAACTCTGTAGTATTCTTTTAATGGGCACAGTTGATGGACAGTGCTAATAAGAATACTAACTAATACAGGGTGTGTCCCACAGAACAGACAGTGGTTGTATTCACTAAATACTAATGTAGTACTACGTACTCATTATTCTGCGTCCTGCTTGTCCCATCTCTGAGAGCATCACAGACACAGATCTGGGAGGCCTAAGTGCTCAGTTGTGTTACAGACAATAAAATGTTTAAAGTCACTTCAAGCCTGATTCATTTCGATGCTAAACAACAGGTTGTGTGTGCAAATCCGAGACCAAAGTGGAGTGGACAGAGGGGCATTACTACAGAGGGGACACTGTCTTCTTCATAATGAGGACATACTGGCAGTGAAGCCTTACTCACACTCCACATGACTCCTGTTTGTACAGATAAGAGCACATCCTTTTTAAATGTTCATGGCATTTCAAAACATGCAATACATTCTTTAGGTTATGTTATGTCAAAAATAAATGTATGAATTTCTTTCAGGGTAGACTTTTGCTGACAGTCCTGTAGTTTCTGAGCAGGTCTGGTTAAGGCACAGTTGTAAACCCACATCTGGACTGAAGGCACTGTTCTGTGTGCTCATAGTAATCCTGTTACTTTTGCACATTCTGTCCACTTTGCACGTTTTAGCACACAAACTGTTGGTAAATCAGGCCCAAGTGTTTTCCTATATACAGTAGCTGCCTTCACATGTTACTTCTCAGTACTGTGACTGGACGGATTGTACTGCGATTTCCCTCTCCAGACTCTTGAGGGAAGTACTTGAACATATAGACTCCATTTAGAAGCAGTACTTTCACATTCTCTATCTGGGTTCAGGAAAATGGCTTTCTGAAATATACACTGAATCTCTTTTGCAACAAAGCTCTTTAGTGTCCTAACTGACAGAGACCGTTCACCAGTGTCAGGTAAAACTCATGTGCAACACTGCAAAACATTGGCTTTAAGGCGAGGGCAGCTTTGGTTTAGTTTTCAAATATAAAAATAACAAGAATGATCCTTTATCTCAAAGTTAATGCTAAGTTTTAAAAGGCACTTTATGCATTTCCCTTTTTAAAAATCCAACCCTGGCTTATGACAAATCTCAGTGCGCTAAACCAGTCGAAATATTCTAGTTCAGCTCCTGATCATGTGTTGTCTCTGATGACTGTTTGTGCGTTAATACCCTGTCTCCCAAACTGAGACCCGCCAGAGGACACCAGTCTTCTCTGACGACTCTGCAACTCAAATAAAACTCACCAGTGTGAGATTAAACAGAATGGATTTGTGCGCAAAACAGCAAAAAGTGTCTCTTTTCTCTCTCTGTTAGAGACTAAAGGCTTTATCAGCACATTATTAAATAAACAAATATTTTCTCTTTGGCTTATTAAGCCCCAAAACAGAACTAAAACTCAATGGTATGATGTTCCATGTGAGGTCAACAGATTAAAGATCCTGCTTGACTATGTGGGATTTTCTTTAAACTTATTGTGATCAATACCCACAACAGCATCTGTTCAAAATGAAGAGTTGGTATTTTTATGAGAGATATTTAGGTTTAAAAATGTATGCAACAATTTGGGCTTCATAACTTCATAAGCCATAACTTTTGAGGAACAGTGATAGAGTACCCTGTACTTCAACAGCAGCTCGGGTCAGCTTTTGTTTCATAAGTATTTGAGATGATTTCAGACAATGTTAACAGGTTGTTTTCACGTTGTAGAAATGTGATGATGTATTGTATTGGTGGGAGGGGGGCAGAGAGCATGGAGAGACATTTGTCAAATGTTGAAAAGTTATGGGTTGTGGAACTTTTTGCAGAAGCCCTGATTAAACCTGAAAATCACACCAACAACAGAGATACCAACTCGCCCACATTCGGTAGATTCTACAGATTCTGTTATTTTTAACCCAACAAATCCAGCTGGGTTAAGGCAGTATATTTTATACATGTTTGTTGTCAAAAGAAAAAGATGAAAAATTGGAAGATGAATAAATTGTTATTCATTTCATAACAGGCTAGCCAAGCCCACACTGTTCACTGTGGTGTTGTTCTCAGTCATCCAGGATGGTTTAGTGTAAAGGTTAAACAAGAGGGTCATCTGGAAACTTTGCATCACAGAAAGTCTCAGCAGGAGACATAACTCACCTGGACCACAGTCTGTAGTCTGTCTGCACCTGAAGGAGACAGGTCACTCATGTGAGGACAGTAATGTCCAAAGAGAGTGACTGGTACCAACACGGTATTAGGGAAGACATTTTTGTGAAAATGGAAAAACCCTCTTTAAACAGGAGAGGAGGCCTAAGATTTAATGTCCCCTCAATCAACAACTCTGTGCTGAAACAGACTCCAGTCCAAGCCATTCAGCTGCGGACTGTCTCATCGGGTATAACAACTCCCACTGAGAGGAACTGCTGTATATAAGCCTCTACTCTCACAGTCATCACTAGAAATGACAACAAGGTTTCTGCTGGGTCTTAAAAAGTATAAACAAGTCTTAAATTTATAAATCTGAATTGAATTCCTTAAAAAGTCTTAAATTTGCAGAGATGCGGTGCACTAGGTCTAAAATATGTTTAAACAGGTCTTAAATAGAGTTCAGATTTTTTTCTTACCAAGAACAAAATGCTTTGCGGCACTAATTGTTTAAATAGTCACAATTAAATGACGTGGCCATGTTTATGACTCAGCCTTTTGTGCAGGCTTGTAAAATAGGTCTTAATTTTCTTCAACAAAGGTCTTGAAAAGGTCTAAAAACGGTCTTAAATTCAACTTGTTGAGCCATGCAGAAACCCTGTGACAATGTCCTTGTGATAAAGCACAACAACAAAATGTCTTCTAAAAACAAACCTTGTCCCGATGACCTTTTTGTTTAAACTTTCTCACTTTTGTAGAGACTCTGGCGAGGTACAGCACAGGTATGTCAACCACCAAAAGAGCTCCAAAGCTACACTAAAAAGTCTGTGAGAGTGCTTAGTCCCATCACCACCGTTGATTAACCAGCTGCTTCTCCTGCTCCAGTAGTTATGCTCTCTATGTTCTGCTGTGTGAATGAGAGCAGACCCAAACCTCTCATTATTCCAACTGGTCCAGTGTGCAGGGTGTTTGCAGCAACTTGAAAAGAGCAATCACATTTAGTGCAGCTATGTGGGTCTAGTATTTAGCTGTTAGCAAATATTTCCAACTTTAGGCCTGATTTTCAGAATTATTCCTGAATTGAACAATAATTTTAGATCCTATGCTCTGGTTTACATGTGAACACTGATAACATAAAGGCTAGTGGGCGGGTTGTAAAATGTCCTTATGATTAGAATCTGTTACCAAAAGCGTCTATCACTTTTCAGTTCAGTTCCACACCGCTTCAACAACGCTGCTTGGGTCCCTCCATCAGAGAAGTATTTCCACACATTTTCTGAAGGCACTTGTTTCTCAGAACACACAGACCGTGCTTGTCCTCCAGCGCTCCAGTAGTCCCATGGAAAGTGCTCTGTCCCATGTCTTTTGGCTGATCCTAACACTATTCCTTTCCCTCCTGTAGTAACTTCAGTTTTGAACTAATGGGGAACAAACCCATGACAGGCTTGTTGTGGTGTGTGTCTTCAGTCCAGATTTAGAGACAGGAGTCTTTTGTCTTTTGTCCTCAGAGGTCGGGGTCTATCTGTTCTCGGAGTAGTACGTGCCTCCGTTGGGCACAGACGACAGGGGGAAGCCTCCGTTCCCCATGACAGGACAGCTGTTCATCTGCAAACAAACAAACAGGAGAGGTGAGCACATGGACTCTATATGGGTTCTCAAAGTATATGGCAGGGACCATTGGTGGCATACAGACTTTTTCTGGTGGAACTCAGGAGTCTTAGTAAATCTTGGTTTATTTTACTCTAGAAACAGTTTAATTGAAGTTTGTTTTGTGCTAGGGCTTAATCCCAGTGCTTACTCTTGGTTTAGATCTGGTGTAGTATTGCTCTAGTCCTGGTTTAGATCTGGTTTCACCCTCGTTCAGACCTGGTTTAGAATTGGTTTGCCCTTATTTGATAATGCATTTTCTTTTGTTAATTTTAACATTTGGTTTTGGCTTGGTTTAGTCCTAATTTAGTCCTGGCTTAGACCTTGTTTGGGCCTGGCTCATTCTAGTCGAAGATGATAATTGGAGAGCCAGATATTTCCCGAGGTGATACTACTTGGCGTGCACAGCTCTAATCTCTGATATGCACACATCTATTTTTCTGTTTCTCTTGTTTGTGGCATGTGCCTAAAAGCTCTTAATGTGTTTCAGTGTTGCACTGTTATTTCAGGTCAGTAGTGACCATGAATATGTTGCCTTTGATGACATCTAGTGGTGAGACAGCACAAAGCAAATTTGTAATTGGCCAATGGTACACAGTTAAAACTAATAATAGCAGCCAAAAAAGGGGAAATTTAGACATTAAAACCAGGAAGGCCTCAGATACTGGTCTGGGTCTGAATTTTGTACAATTTATTCAACTAGACTGTGTCCAATACAAATCTTATGGTACTGAGTTGCAAAGAGTCAGCGCTGGCAAACAGAATTTGGTACTGCAACATACCAATTATTAGTTCTCTACTTTAGTTTTTTTTTTTTTTTTTTTGTAGAAAGTGTTTAAAATTATCTTTCATAAAATATACAATTTAAGTGAATTATTGTTGAAGAATTAATGCTGACATGTGCCAGAAAGGTGTCTGATGCTTCAATGAATCAATGAATCACTTCTGAATTGAATCGTGGACTTCTGAATTGAAATTGAATTGAATCGTGTGATGCCTAAAGATTCCTAAAGAGTATCGTTTTAGTCATCTGTGTCTAAATATTAGTGACACAAAATAGTGAAACCGGTTTACTGTACATGTGCCGTAAAGGTTGGTGTAAAATAATGTAGAAAAATAACTTCTTTAAATGGCTCATAATATAATTTGAGCACCACAGTCAGAACCACAGAACCTTTACTATACAGTGTCCTTTAGGTTGATTAAACAGTTTTCCTCAATTCAGGAATAAAAATGATTGTACTTTCCATTCGACCTTTCCATTGAACCTAGTCCAGATGTCTTTACCTGGGTCTGCTGGCTGAAGTTGAGATATGGCTGCTGTGGCAAGAGCAGAGTGTCCAGGCTGAGACCTGGTGCCTTGGGGCAGGGCAGCAGAGCGTCAGGGGCCTCTGTGTGCTCCTGGTAAAGGCAGTAGTGTCTGGAGGGCTCAGAGCCGCTGGGACTAACCCGGGCCCCGTTCGCCTGCTGGACGGGGTTCGTGAACATACAGCTGGAGGTGGTCAGAGGTTCCATATCCCGCTGAAACGGACCATCTGAGGCCTCCTGTGTTCTGAACACTGGTCTCTCCACTCCTAGGACACAGTTTCTTTGTAATCCTGAAACCTGATCCAGGCCAGGGTATTCATTTGAAACGATGCTCTGCTGATGCTGACCCAGGGCCCAGGCTGGTCTCTGCCTCTCACTGCCCTGCACCTGAAGGGGGTAGTGGTCCTGTAAGCAGTTTGCTGGTGAAGATAAGGAACAAGAATTTGCAGCAAATGTCTTTTTGTTTGAAATATTTGTGGCGTATAGTTCTGGCACCACAGCACCAGTCTGGTTTGGGACAGAATAGTTCCACTGGTTATTCGAAAAATTTAACCCAGGGTTAGACTGTCTTTGTGTGTTTTGGTCCCAGTGGTGAGGTGGGTTTATCTTGCCCGGGTCCGGATGTTGAAGTGGGGGTGGAAGTGCTGTCTGTTTGGGCTGAAGCTGGTCTGGGGAGGCTTGGTTCACTGACAGTCTGCCAGTACTGTTTGCAAAGTTCATCATTGGACTCTGTGTCTGAGAAAACTGGACTTTGAAGGGGGCATCCAGAGGGACACGCTTGTTTTGGTTTTCCATCTCAAAGCTGTGAGACAAAGGCAGTGTTTGTTGAAAGGTGGGACCATTCACTCCAGATCCACTGAACGGAGGGAGGTCCATGTGGCTCAATTTGGTTGTGTGCTGGACTGATTCTGCTCTGGACACTGGCTCTGTTTTTGGCATGATCTGAGAGTCTATGGGCAAACCAAAGTCCCGCAGCAAGTCTGGCTCAGCCTGCTTGTGGAGGTCCAGTGAAGACAGACCAGCTGGTACATCATCCAGATGACCGGGGAACTTGAAGCCCCCCTCTTTTTGGAACTGCTCCTCCACATAGGCCAGGATGTCACTGCTGATTACGCTGTTCAGATCCTCGTTCATGTCCGAGCTGGAGACACTCATGGCCATCAGAGTGCTTTCCCAGCTCCTCAGCTCCTCTGGCTCCACCTCCAGAGTAGACACCAGGCTGTTGTCCCCGAGGATCTGCTGCAGGGTCGCTATCATGTCCTGGACTGTGGACTCGGTCTTTATCAGCGTCTGCACAGAAGCAGTAGAGCCCAGCTGCCACAAGTCTCCTGGGACATTAACAGTGGCGTGGGTGTCTTTGAAAGCCACATCGTTGATGGAGCTGAGGCTGGGGGTGTTGTGTTGGCAGTAGAGGGACGGGTCCTGGCTCAGCATGCTGCCCAGGATGGAGTTGGGGGTCACAGAGTGGCTGTCTATCTTCCTCTGTTTGGGTGCAGAGCAGGGGTTTGGGACCTCGATGGAGGGGGCCAGGTCGTACAGCAGGGCATCTCTGGACGCACAGTTGAACGGCAGCTGGAGACGCCGTAGACGCAGGTGTTCTTCACCTTCTTCATTTCTGTCGTGAGAAGACAAGTGGCTCCCATTAGATACGACAAACTCCAACAGTGCTAGGAATGTGTCATGTAGCTTATACAATATCATTTGAACTTACGTCAGAGCTTTCTGCCGAGCTACGATGAAGTCAGGTTTGCCTCCTTTGAAGACCAGCCTGGCATTGGACTGGACCCAGATCCATGATCCGGTTTTGGTCAGGAGTCGAAAGATGGTAAAGCCAGTGTCTCCTGTCTTCATCACTGCATCAAGCAAAACGGAGATATGAAAAATCTGAGATTGTTTTTTTGTAGTTAACAGTGAATGGCTTACTCTTCAGGTGCTGGTCTGCGCAGTACATCATGTCAGCCGCATGGACGAAGTGATATCCTGAGCCCTGGGTGCACAGCTCAGTCTCAGTGAAGCCCAAGACAACCTTCCCCCTGGGAGACACCACATATGTCAGTTATGTAGGTGAAGAGTAAAATACAAAGGACACAGAGAGGCTTCAGACAATGCACCAGAATCATATTAATATGAAAGGCTATGTTTGGATACTGTAACATGCATTATGAACATGTGGCATATATAAAAGTCTGTATGGATACTACCAAGTGTCACTGTCAGTGTGATGGTCCAATTTTGATGGAGAGGAAGTCAATCAAGACCAAGGAAAAATACAAAAAACATTCTCTGGATCTAGGTATTTTTTGACAAAATCGACCCCACTTTACAGATGGGAGGTCTGTGCATAAGAATATTTTTTGTATAGCATTTATCCCTGGTGCTCCAATGAGGACAAGAGTTCTCTTCAAGTTAAATTTTTTGCATAACTTTGCAGTGGTTCTTACCTTTTCTAATCAGTTGGTCTTGCGTGTGTATTTTATCAAACAAATTTAATATCACTTAATTTTTACACTCTCTAACTAAATCTTTTATGTTGCTCCTGTTTAGTGACAAAAGTGTCCCCATGAAAAAAACACTTAAAAAAATGTATATCTTCATATTTTTTTGTTTTTATCAACTCAACTTCTGCCCTGAGAATAAATATCAAATATTTAATATATATTTTTTTTTATTTTAACCCTTTTTATGCTAGTATATGTAACAGTATTTCAATTTTTTGGAAAACAACACACAAAAAAAAAGGAAATATTTTTAACATTCTCAGTGGAAAATTGATTTTTTTAGAGGAGGTTATTACAGTCTTGGATCTGTCAGAGATTACCAACAACACTGATTTCAATGGATTGGATTTTTTTTGTAGTAACAAAAAGTCACAACCAGTTTTAATGATTTTAATAGGAGTTTGTGAAAAAAAAAAAAAGTTGAAAGAAAAATGTATATAGTTTTATGATGTGTGTGTGACGGGAACACTTTTGACACTTAAAAGTAGGTATGTAGCTTTTTAAAATTGGGGTATAAGGGTTAAAAGATTACCCCACAAACGCTGCTCAGAGCTGGAGGGAACATGTCTGTCGGCGTCAGGGAGTGAGTTACTGCTCTGTGTTGTACCTGGTGTCGATGCCCAGTGGGGTGAAGTCCAGCTTGTGTTTGGTTTGAAAGAGGAGGGTCTTGGTGCGGATCTCCAGGATGGATGGCGACTGCAGAGGGGTGGCCACGGTGAAGAGGGCGAGCTGGGCGGGAGCCAGCGTCCCATCCTCCAAGCGCTGGTTCTGACCGTGCAAGAACTTCAGCCGGCCGTAGAAGTTCAGCGCCTGCACAGAAACATAGGCAGAGACAGGAGAGTTATTCATGTTATGAGTTCATTTTATTACAGAAGCAGTTGTTATTCTAATTCAGAAAAGATTTGGCTTTCCAAGTACCATAAAATGAGCCTAATCCAAGACTAAACCAGGGCTGACCCAGGACTAAAAGGGGATTAAATCATGGCAAATTTAAAACTAAAAAAACAGGTCTTAATAAAACAAGATTAAACCAGGACTAAACGAAGGCCAAACCTGGAGTAAATCAGGACTAATCCTGGATTAAACCAGGACTAAACCAAATATAAACTAGGATGTATGCAGGACTAAATCAGGTCTAAACCAGGACCAAACCTGGACTAAATCACGTTGAAACCAAGACTAAGCCAAGGCTAAACCAGGGCAAAACCAGGACTAATCCAGGTCTAAACCAGGTCCCAACCAGAACAAAATCAGGACTAATCCAGGACTAAACCAATTCTAAACCAAGTCTGAACCAGGTCTGAACCAGGACTAATCCAGGACCAAACCAGGATAAAATCAGGACTACACCAGAACTAAACCAGGTCCAAACCTAGACAAAACCAGGTCTAATCCAGAACTAAACTAGGAATAACCCAGGCCAAAACCAAGACTAAACCAAGCCAAAACAAGACTAAACAAAGTCTAAACCAGGACTAAACCAGGTCATAACTAAGACTAAACCGGGTCTAATCCAGAATTAAACCAAGACTAAACCAGGACTAAACCAGGTCTAAACCAGGAATAGCCCCAACAAAAGTAGAACTAAAACAGGAAAAACATGTCTGTAAATATGGCCTGGAACTCCACCAGAAGAAGCCTGCGTACCACCAGTGGTACCTTTACCACAGTTTGAGAACCTCTGGTCCAAGTAATTGCACTACTATATTTACAGCGTCTGTATTCAAAAGAACTACTAAAAAAGCTGACCATTAACACTTATTTCCACATCCCTGCAGACCAGCTCTGAGGACCGACCCACCAGTTGGGAATCACTGATGTTGGACACTGTCAACATCTAGTGACACGAGTTGTGCAAATTCAGCATTCACCAGTAGATGGAGTCCCAACACAGTTCACCTCAGTTACTCAGCCGCTCTTCTGAGTGACTTTAACCCACTCATTATATTTTGGGGAGACAGTTACCAGAAAGCCAGAGGAGTTGTCTAGCAGGCAACGGAAACGGCAGCAGAAGTTCCGCTCCAGGAAGGAGGAGTTTTCTTGAGGGATGAGCTTGGGGTCATAGGTCATGACATTGCTGCTGATCTCGGCCGAGCTCTGGTCACCTGTAGCAGAAGAGAGGGTTCAATACAAACACATAGGTCCAGCTCCCTTCTTCCTCAGCTGCTTCTGGGGTTGATCATGTTCATGTATCTTGCCTTATTCTATTCTATGCCCCATAGAGGTTTTATTCATGTGATCTGAGATGCAATAAGCTAACCACCAAATATTAACCATTAAAGTAGGGCTGCAAATAGACGTCAGTTTAAGTGCTGAAATGATCGGAATGAGTCCGGTGATGGTGCATGGGTTTTAGATAGGCAGCACTTCTTGGTTTTACGTGTCTACATAGAGCTGTAAGACCGAGCGTTTTCAGCTTTAGAGAAAGGCAGCGCCTCAGCATACAGGATCACTCAAATGAGTGTGAATGAAACAACATGCTATGCCAGGTCTGTTTTTGAGGATGAAATGACATTATAACAGGGTTAACCCTTTTAGGGTTTTTCAAATGTATTTTCTGCTTGCACTTCTTATGTTAAAGTGGTAAAATATTTGACAAATATGTTCCTTAATAAATACATTTTAGAACTTTAGTGTCACAACTGAAAAAAAAAAAAAGAAATTTCTAGTATCTGGACAAAAAACTCACATTGTTCCTCTTAAAGCCCTTTTTGGTTCCATTGGCTTACATTAAAATCACTTATTTTTACTCTGCTGCGGTTGCAATACAGAGATGTTAAATCATGTTAATTCCTCTATAACCCTGTCAGAAAGAGGCTAAAAATACACAAACAAAAACATCACTACCAGATGCATAACAGTGACTTAGGGCTTTAAAAGGAAGAACATGAGTTTTAGCCATTTTTTTTTTGTGTGTGTATGATTTTCTGCCCTTTTTTTGTAATGGCACAAAAAGTAAAAATGCATTCAAATCTGTTTTAGAACTAATCAGGGACCTGTCCTGGACTAGTAATCACTGCACAAATAACAAAACAAAAACAACACAAACACTTTACATCTTTAAATAGTAAATAATTAATGTTTTATTTACAAATATGTGGGAAATTATGGGAAAAAAAACAAACATGAAAATTAATTCACTTTTGCTATGCATGATGAGGAGAGGAGATAAAGATCAAAAAACAAAAAAAAGTTTTTGAATGTGACCCAGTAACCTAAAAGGGCTTTAAGAAGGATAACGAGGCCCTGAGGGTTAAAAGAGAGGAAATGCTGAATAGGGGGACCTTAAAATATTTGAAATGGCTACAGTGTCTTCTAGTGGTATTATAGTGACATACAGCTAAAACCGCACACAGCCTAACAAGAAAAACTAAAGTAAAAAAGTATTTATTGCAGTAGAGAGAAAGTAAGTGTCTGTGGTACTCACTGTCGGAGGTGTTGGAGTCCAGAGCGAAGTGCAGCTGCTGCCTGAAGAGGGCGCGGTCGTCTGTGTGGATGAGCTCGAACACACTCTGGTGCACCACGTCCGACTACAAAACACCACAACATGGTTTTCCACTCAGAATACAAGCATAGACCTTTACATAAAAAAAAATATTTAAATTCTCCTTGCCTGTAAATTTTAAATAAAGATAAATATTTATGTAACAATAGAAATATATAAATACAATTTTACTATATATTTTCTATATACTGTATATTAGGGCTGGGAAAATTATCGTGTTAATGCAGTGCGTTAATTTATTGATTTAATCGCGTTAATTTCAATTAACACATCAATTAATTTGATCACAACAAAAATATTATGACAACACTGACAGAGGCAGCAACACGCCATGGGTCTTCCAGTGGGGCAGAAATGCACCGAGCGAGTGTAGAAGATGACACATTTCCATTTCCATCCATCAGGCGCGTTCGAGATGAGCCAGACTTGCGCAGTTTTTCGATCAGTGTCAGTCTGTGCGCAGTGCACGCCAGTTAGATTTGTGTCCGACTTGTTCCCGACTTGCTCTGATGCCACAAATGCGACGGTCACCGTGAGATCCAAACGAGACCAGCGCCTGAGCCGCCGCAGTTCATCAGGAGCAACTGCGGAGGCTGCACGGCTCAGTGCATGATGGGAAAACGCACACCTGTCAGCGATGAACGGACAGGTGATTGGATCTGAGTTTAGTGCTGATCAGAAACGTAACGCACGACACTTCACTGCCCTCCTCTCCTTCTTCCCCCGCCTCTTTTTTTGCTTAAATATAGACTAAAGTTACAGTTTTGACCTGGATAAACCAACACACGCGAGAAGTGGATTTCGTGATGGTGCATGATCTGAGCCACAAACTGTCCGACTTCAGTACAGGCGTATTTCCCCTCCTCTCATTGCGGCCGTGCACTCTCGTTCACAATCCAGGCAAGGCACAGTTCATCTCAAATGAGCCTAATGCAACAAGTGAATGAGCTAAAGCAACATGAGTGACCAAAAAGACAGATGTTACATATAGCCTGTTAAATATACACACAGTTAATTAACAATATCGGCAGTGTTTTCAGATTGTATCAATGATGTTTTGCTTGAAAAACAACCAAAAACAAAATATTTACTTCCCATAACTCTTTTGATAATCATATACCATATTTTACTGACTATAAGTTGCACTTTTTTCATAGTTTGGCTGGTCCTGTGACTTATAGTCAGGTGCGACTTATATATCAAAATATATATAATTTAACATAAACCAAGGAGCAAACATTACCGTCTACAGCCGTGAGAGGGCGCTCTAGGCTTGTGACAACTACTCTCAGTAGTATTCAGTGATGTAGAATGAGATCAGGCGCTTGGTGAACTTGCTTACCGGTAACTTGCTTGTTGGACTCGCTGGCTTGTTATGTTCATTTAGCTTTTTTAGTGTCTCAGGTTTGTTCTTTATGCTGTTATGTAGCTGAATAACTGTTAATATGTTATGTTAACATACCAGACACCTTTTCAGCCTGTTGTTCTGTGTGCTCTTGTGTAGTTGAAAAACTTGCCTTTCTAGATTAAATGTTTGTTCTTGGTCTTGGATTTTGTGCAACTTATAGTCCAGTGCGCCATATATGATTTTTTTTCTTTTTTTCCTCTTCATACGCATTTTTTGAGTGATGCGACTTATACTCTGGAGCGACTTATAGTCTGGAAAATATGGTAAGGGATAGAGAAGTGAGCTGGGGCAGGGGCAGACTCAGCAGCAGTAGTAGAGGGACAGCAGAAGAGCTACAGGAGGAGAGACCTTTGAATAGAAAAAAATAAGTCCAAACCAAAGGTAAAAAAACAACAACAAAACAAAACAAAACAATCACACATGTTTATTAAGAACAGAGGCATTTCTTGAAAATGTAGCTCTATCTGCTGTAGTGCTCTTTATCTGCAAAATAATATGTTTTTTGTTATTATTATTTGGGTCTTAAGGATGTTTGAAATGGTGCTATATCCACTATAGGCAACCAAGTCAAAACATCACATATTGGTTGAATTCTAAAAGCTATAAGTGATCAAATAAAGGACCATTTAGGAGCTGAAAAAGCTGGAATGCACTATTGATTGAAAGACTGTGATTAAAAATTTTAATCGTTGTCCAGCAATAATAATATTCAAATTGTTGAGCAGTTTCATCAGTCAATGGGACACTTGAGCTTGTCTTTTATACATTCCAGTAGTTCAATATGAAAAGATTGCAAATATTTTCTTAGCATTTTGTAAATATATGATGAAATAATAACAATACCTCCCCCTGCAAAGTGCTTACGTAGCCCATGGTTAGAAAACTCTGCCTTACCTGATGAAACCCCAGGAAGTCCTGGATGGTGGGGGAGGTGTAGAAGATGTATCCCTCAGCGGTCACCACCAACACAAAGCCATTCAAAGCCTGCAGTAAAAAAGGTGCTATGTGTTATAGATGCATATTGTGATTAAAAAGGATCTGGACTTTGGAAAAGCTGGGACAGTCCTGACCTGAAGCAGCAAATCTCCCTCAGAAAAATGAACCCCATCAATGGAGGAGGCTGGAGGCGGACCGGGGCAGGAGGCTGGGGGCAGTGGCAGACTCTGACCGTTCTGGCCTTTTTTTAGTGTGGCTGGAGGAACAGAGAACGCGCATGAGTACACTGGATTAAACAACTGTTTTCAAAGTCTCTGCTCCATTCATGGGTCACATTGGATCCTCCAGACTTATTTGGTATTCCTTGTTTTAGCTGAATGAAAGGCAGCCCCTCAGCATACGTGTGAAGAAAACAAAATACTACTCCATTATAACATGGTTAAAAGTGTAAAGAAAGTCGATTTAGCAGAATAGAATAAAGGACAGATGCTAAAACAGAAGAAAGATTTGTAATCATGTAGGCACCTTCTTTATCTATGGCCTCTACCTCATTAACCAAGTGATTCAAGGATGGGCACTTCAGGAACAGTTGTACAAGTTAAAACACATCAACAATATAAGTGTCCACAGGGCTGGCTCCAGGGTTTTAGTGGCCCTACACAAGATTTGGCTTGTGGCTCCCTAATTACTGCAAACACCAAATAACACACACCGCTTAAACAGACACATATGTAATAGACAAGGACAAATGGATTAACTCTATTTGAATGAGACTGATTATGGCAAATGAACACCATTAAAACCTTGCTTCCTGATCTGAGGCCCTGATAAATGTATTAGCAGACAAATTTGTGGGGGTCTGGGAGAAAATTTGAACAAGACAGATGTAAATTCCTGTATTCTGGGTCATTTTAGATAATAAAAATATTTTCAGCAGCTACAACATTGTAGTAAAAAATATACACAATTTATGTTTTTACTTTTTGCCAAAATTCAAGACAAAACATTGTTAACATTGTTATTAACCACAATTGCTGGGTTTCAGATGACATTACAATATTCTATAGACCTATATTTAATAAAAATGAGGAGCAGGCAAAATGTTTATTAAAAATATGCAGATTTTTTTTTGGTGTGGTAGGACACATAAAGCACATTTATGGAACTTCTGAGTAATATAAATGATCGGGTGAATTTCCTTTTTGGATACCCCCCCCCCCCCCCCCCCCCCCCCCCGCCCCTTTCATCTGAGAGTGTGACATTGCATTCTAACATCTGAAAACAACCAAGAAAGAGCATAAATCAAACCACCTGGGCATTAACTTTTGTTTGTCTGACCAAGTTTCTATTTTAGTGGTTCCCCAGTGCCCAGTGGAGCCCCAGCCCCAGAGACCACTCCACCCCTGCTGCCCCTGCACAGAAACACAGAAAACACTGCAGGCTACAGAAACTTCTGTCAGGATGTCTAAACTTCTGTTTTATGTTGCTTTTATAACCACACACTGCTGAGATGTAGTGAGAAATACATTGCACTCCTCCTGGGGGCCGCGTTTTGGGTTAAGTTCAGAATAACTGCTTATTTCAATGTTCTATTTATGAGCAGATTCTGTCATCAAACAAAAAACATGAGAAAGCTTGAAAAGTGTAGCACACATGTATGGGGTGAAAAAATGTTCTAGTGTCCACTCAATATGTACTGTGATTGACCAGACTCGTTATACCAACCCATTACATCACTCACTGACTCATTGACGTAACTTGGTACGATATGGTAAGTTTTCAGATTAGGCTCTAAAGTTCTAAAGCACATTCAGTTTGCAGTTCAAATTCATGCATTAAGCTAATTTAAAAATAATTACTGATAGCTGTTTTAACAAAGTCTGGTGTAAAAAAACTAAAAAAAACTATTTATAATTAGTATTTTGTGTTTTTAACTTTCACACATTCATAAATTTTGTTATGCTATCACAAATTTAGCTGAATTTAAAATTAGATCTAGTTAAAAACTCCTGTTCTGCAACTGAGTTATGTATTGTTCCTGCTTATTTCAAATATTTTAAATCCATACTGACCATAGAAGGACAAGAGCCCACTCTAAAGGGCCCCTAAACCCCCCAGGGCCCATTGCAGTTGCACGGGCCTGATGTTACGCCCCTGCTGCTGCTCCTCAGTTGTTCGGCCCTTAGCCTATCACCTCTGCCACGGGCCACAATCACGAAATTCTAGCACTGTTCAGCAATCTTTGCATTGTGACAGTTCTTTCTATCACCTTCACCTAGCTTTGGTTTACTTATTAGCCTGTTAGTAAAACAACTCATAAAGTTAGGGTTGAATAGTAATGAAATTTTCAGAAAAAGGTCAGTAGGGACTATGCAGTGACATAATCAGAGCCATAACCCCCTTCTTTCTCCGGGACTGCCACACACTCGCCCCCATCCCGCCATCTTCCCCGAGTGCGAAGGTCCCTTTGAACAGTGAAACTCGACCGCTGAATGGAGTCATTGTTCTTCCTGTGTTTGGACGACAGGACGGGGGAGACGTGTGTGTGTGTGTGTGTGTGTGTGTGTGTGGGGGGGGGGGGGGGGGGGGGGTCCCTCTCTGTGGCTGTATCTGATCAAGTCCAAACATGAACCAGCAGGACTCTGGGACGATGAGAGGCCTCCAGTCCTCTCACTCTACTTTAGATCCAGGCCTGTACTGCTGTATATTAAAAAACCATTGGACACTGTAAAAGCTGTATTGATTTAGAACAGTGATTCTCAACCAGTGGGTCAGAGCCAACAAGTGGACACAAGTAAGTTGATTGAAATGAAAGAGTAAACTAATGGTGACAACAAAATAACTTAAAAAAATCTTTATCAAGGGTTAGACAAGACAAAAACCAAGTCTAATCCAGGATTAAAAGTATGTCTGTTAGTGTCATGTCGCTAATAGCCATTTTATGCTATTTGTATTTTATATGCAGGGGAGACAGACACCTAATCCAAGTCAAAGTAGCTCCCCAACAGAAAATGCACTAACTAGTCCTTTGGTGTATTTTGAACTGTTTTGTTTTTGAAGCAGAGAAGGCTAAAACTAAATGACATTGATTTTTACAGTGAGGGTAATGCAGCTTTACTAATGTTTAGTGCAGTAATTTAGCATAAAAATAAAGCTACAGTACTATTCTGAGGAAAAGTAATAAGCTACATTTAAATAGCTTTTAGGTCAGAGCAAAAAACAAAACATAAAAAAAAAAAAAAACAAAAAAAAAAAAAACAAAAAACAATAAAACTAAACAAAAATAACAAAACAAAAAACAAAAAACAAAAAACAAACAAAAAAATGGTTTAATAATTTAATCATATAAATGTAGCAAACTATTAAGAGTGAATTAAAGTGTAAACAAAGCATTGCCTAAAAAATGCTCAGTGTTCCTTTGTAAAATGACAATATTTCCTCTTGGGACACTAAAATGTGACATTGTCCCATCCCTGGTCTACACTAAAACATTAGACACCACAGACTGATTTAAGACTTTGGTTGATTTTCTGTTGCCAATTTATGTCTACATGGATACGCCCATGTGGTAAAGGGGATATTATGCAAAAGCAACTTCTCTGAGTTTTCTACCATTTTATGATGCTCCTTGATCAAAAACATAAATATAGTTGTGTTTTGCTTCTTTCACGCATGTTTAAGTAATTCTCTATGTTCTGGCACAGCAGTTTGGAGCCTTCAAAATCCTCTCCACTGTCTGTAGTACTTCTGTGAGTCCAGAATGGGGCGCTTTGCACTGAGCTTACCAAGCCATTTCACTGTAAAAGAAGACTTAGCTGCAACTTTTATTTTCAATCCTGTGGTGGGCAATGCTGATACACTCTGGACCAGTGTTTCCCAATCAGAGACATGGGAAGAGTTTATATTTTTTCTTATATTTTTATTGTATATTTTTATTTTAAAGGAAGGCTGATATGTTTTATTTTTTATCATATAATAAAAAGAAAATCTGAGTTAGTATTTACAATAAAGTATAAAATATCTCAGTACTAATAAACACAGATCATTTTTATGAGCACTTTTTGAAATCATCAACACATGAGCGAGATGGTCATAATGCGAAGACAAAAAAGGTTAGAAACCACTGCCCACTGAATGTATACTTCTATAATAAACCATGAATCATCAAAGCAATGTATAAATATTTAAAACAAACTTTGCATGCTCTATGTAAACAAAAGGCCAATCCGCTACAGAATCATTGTGTTTTTGGCAAAAAGCATTGCATAGTTCAAAATGAACTATGAACTGTTTCTGAAGCAATGCTAAAAAATATGTGACCAATCACAGACACAGGTCAGTCTCTGTACTGCCAGGACACAGATTTTTCAATTTTAAGTTTTACTCACTATCATTATCTTCTAATCATCTCACAGCCAACTTACTATTCATTGTTCAGAGAATGTATTATTGTTGATAATAATAAAAACCTAATATACTAAATTTAACAAAATAATTGCAACACAGTTGTGCTCAGAAATATTTATTTTCAAATAAAAAGCTGCAACAACTGAAACTGAAACTGTGACTACAACTGTAACAGATATGAATAATTCATGTGAATTATTTACTTCTGTTACAGTTGTATTGTAAATTAAGTATATTTAGTTTTTATTATTATCAATAATAATACTTTTTCTGAACAATCAATAGTAAGTTGGCTGTAAAATGAGTAAAAAGATGAGTAAAACTTAAAGTTTTTAGACATATGAACATCAAATTAGGTGAACAAAAAATAGTTGTTGAAAACTTCAGATTTTGAGTTGGCCCCAAACTCAAAAATCTTGAGAGATCCTGTTGCCTCGTTGTCTTTGAGTTTTCGTAATGTTTTTTTTTTTCACAGTGTGTTAAAAGCACAGCGTGTTTATGAAAGAGTTGCTCATCAAACACACCCATCTGTCAGTATGTGCTCTGGTTTATCTGCCTGCACCGGGGCCAGGGATTGCAAAACCGTACCTATGCTGTTGTTGTAACTGGTTTGTTCTTTTCTTTCGATTTCTGTGCAGCCCCACTTTCTGCTCTGTAGTCACTTCCTCATCGTGGATGTGATATAGGGCTCCTAACGTGTGACTGCGCCGTGACCCCTGACCCCCACTGTGCTGCCCTCTCTGGAGCCTGGAGGAGACGTCTCACTGTTTACATTCCTCTGTCTCTGTCTGAGCGACAGGTCAGCCCAGGTGCCTGAGCGCTGGCTGCTCCCACGCCCCCTGAACGCAACACACACACACACACATACACACACACACACATACACACACAAAACAACTTCATATTACAGTATATTGTCGTTATGAATGAAAGTTGGTGTGTTTGTCTTTCTTGCATTACTCTGTTCATGCAGAGTCTACTGGAAAGAGAACTGAGTCTAAACCAGGTCTAAACAAGGACTGAACCAGGTCTATACCAGGATTAAACCAAGTCTAAATTAGGTCTTAACCAGGTCTAAACCAGGACTAAACCAGGGTCTAAACCATGACGTTTTTTTGAAGAAGACACTTTTGGCACTTAATAGTAATGTCATGTTGTGTTAAAATGCAATGCTAAAAAAATTAAAATAAATTAAAAAAATCCTCCAAATCAATGTAGGTGCCAAGTTTTTAAATTCAGGGTTGATTTTTTTTTCTTTTATTTACTTCAAAAAACATAAAACTTGTTTGTATAACTCTTGAAACTCTCTTAAAACAAGTTATTACACCTAAAAATCTGGTATGTAACAAAATATAGCCTTATATTTAGATCATATTGGGGCACATTGGGCTACCATAAACAAACAAACTCTGGCAAAAACATGACCTCCTTGGCAGCAGAATATACAATGTCAGATTTTTTTAGGCAAAATGAAAGTGTTAAAAAGCAGCACTGGAAAGTAAAGACAGGCAGAAGAATGAGAGAGAGAAAAGTGCTGATAAAAAGCGTTCTCAGGAAGTATATTTTGTCCGACGGAGGCATGCCCAATTAGCCTGAGAGAGGCTGCTTAGCGCAGCTCTGTAAACACACACACACACACACACACACACACATACACACACACACAAACACAAACACACACAAACACATACGGAGTGGGCCTTGCGTGCGAACTTTCAACCCCTGGCATCCTGCGCCGACAACGCGAGGAAGTCAGCCGTGGCGGGAAAACAAGTGCAGAGAGAGAGAGGGATGATTATTTTAGAACATGTGCTTCAAAGTCCATGAAAGAGGGGGAGACACTTTGAAGACTTCACAGCTCAAAAACATGATCAGCCTCTTCATGAAAATCAGACTTTTTTTTACTAAATGGTAACTCATCTTGCTGTGTTGAAGCCAAAAGTGTAATATTTGGGTCTTGATTACAGGATTATTCATATTGGCACTGTATTTAAAAGATTATGTTTCTCAAATTTTCCATTTGGTAGACCCCACTCCCGAGTTATTGTATTGATTAAGGTTGCACAATATGAGAAAAACATAAAATATGACACGAGATTTGTGTCTTTTGCTTTTGCCTGGTTTCCCATGTTGCCTGTAACAAATACATAATATTCCACCATAGATCAGGGCAGCTTGGTGTGTCCTGCTCTGCTGATTCTGATGTTTATGACCTGAAATTCTGCAGAGTCTACTGGAGAGAGAACTAGGTCTAAACAAGGACTAAGCTAGGGCTAAACAAGAACTAAACCAGGACTAAACTAGATCTAACCAAGGACTAAACCAGGTCTAAATCAAGATGTATGGGGCATAACTGGTGTATGGGACGTAATAAAATGCAGCATCAGTTTAGATCAGAGGAAAGTAGAATTAAAATTAGCTTAGTTTTTATGTCTTATTATATTAAAAATATTTTACACTAGCCACTAAAAAATATCACATAACACTGCTAAAATGTACCAAAATACACAAAATGACCTCTGTTATAATAATAATAATAATAATAATAATAATAATAATAATAATAATAATAATAATAATAATAATAAAAATAATAATAAAACCTTCAACAAAGTAAAACTCCTAAAGAACATGTTTGTAAGATGCTTTTACAGCCTTTAACATATTTTAAAGTTGTTTAAAATGAATAAACCTGTAAACCTGGAGGAAAACAGGTTTGTACATGTTAATGTAATGTACTGTGTCTTGTGTAATAAGCTGTGTCTTCATATTATGTCGGAAGTGTAATCCTAAAAAGCCATGACATACACACATATTATAATATTCTGTATTAGAACTATGTTTAATCATATTGCTTATAGTCTCCAACATCAACTTCTCCTCTCTTTTTCCCATCTTATAATATAATGTTGTTCCCTCATCAAAAACATACCTGGAGTTGTGTTCTGTTTTATTCACGCCTGTTTGAGTATTGTTGATTGTTAGTGCTGAGTTTCTGAGGGCTGTACGAGCCTCCGCCTCTCCCACGAAGCCCCGCCTACTCCAGGAAGCACTGACCAATTAACAAGCCCTCTACATCCAGTCTGCTTTCATTCATTTATCCAGAAAACGGTGTTCAGCTCTGTTTCCACTGATTCCTCACAAACATTTTTACTTTTGGAGTCAAATGGCATCACACAAATCATACAAGAAAGTAAAGAGCTCTTTTTCTCTGTTTCTGTTGAAAAGATCATAAGCTGCTGGTCCCTTCAGCTGTTTCTTTATAGCACCAGCAGAGTACTTATTAAAACCAACAATTAAAAATAAATTGTTGCATTTACTTATTTTACTGTATATTGTATGTTCAGAAAAAAAAAAGTAAAGTAAAAATAAAAAGTAATCATTTATAAAATTTAAATAAAGTTACTACAAAAAATAAATAAAATCACACATTTTGTTAGAAAAAATATGTAATAAAATACAGAATAAAATTCAATTAATATTCTTTAAGCAGTGAGCAGCTTGTTTTAATAGTACTATATGCAGAGGTGGATGAAGTACTAGTAAAAGTACTGTTACTTCAAAAATAATATTACTCAAGTAGAAGTAAAAGTACCCAACAGACATTTTACTTTAGTACTACTAAACTTTACTTTAAGTACATCTGAATGTTTTTGCAAAATCTTCTTTTAAGTAAAAGTACTTAAAAAAAGTTACTGTCCACCACTGCCTATATGAGATCTCAAATTATTTCTCATTATGTTGGAAAAAAAAAAAAGAGTTGAAAAAAAAAGTACCCCACGTAAAATGTATATATATATATATATATATATATATATATATATATATATATATATATATATATATATATATATATATATATATATATATTATTTACAGTGGCCCTAATTCTCTTTCATAGAAAGCTGATGGACAGGTTATGTTAACATTTTATCACAGATTCAAAATCTGACAGAATCAATCAGAGACTAAATCATGTTTCTTAGGTTCATGTGTGCAAAGATACTAGGTGTTTTTACTTTCTACAAGCCCTGTAACATAGCACTGACCAGGGAAAGAGAGGCCTGACCAGACTAATATGGCTTCAAACAGAGAATACAGGGGAGGTTCTGGAAACAAATTAGGGCGGGGGTAGAAGGTGAGTTGCTGGGACAGAGGGGATGAGATGGGGGCAGAAGGGGTGAGGTGGGGGCAGAGGAAGGAAGAGGAGGGGGGACAGAAATAGAAGCAGTAATCTGTGAGTGAATGGAGCGGCCTTATCGCTGCCGTGCCATGGACCTATTGAGGACAGGAAGACCCACCTCCAAACACACACAGGACTCAGTAATCAGGACTTCAGAATCAGGACCAAAGACTCAGGACTCAAGAATCAGCGCTGGACTCGGACTGCACACCGGATCCAAACTCACCATAAAATTACACTGACCTCCTAATGGCCTCCTCTTTGGCTACAGGTCAACCACACACTGCATCAGCTAATGAAAATGTTCTACTGCTGTGTATTTTAATAGCATCATCATCTCCCTGGTTGGGGACATGGTTGGAGGGTTTTAGTCCCAGTTTAGACTTGATTTTTTTTGTTGAGTTTTAACCTGGTTTAGTTCTAGCTTAGTCATGGTTTAGTCCTGTTTTAGTTCTAGTTTAGTCCTGGTTTAAAACTGGTCTAGCTCTAGTTTAGACCAGGTTTGTACATTGTATCTTTTCCCACAATAAAGCAATAAAACTGATTGTATTGTGCAGCCCTAATGGATTGAGCATTTAGCCCTGAACTAGTAGACCCCTGGTTCAGGTCTGCAAACTAATGCCTTATTTTGTGACAGAGACCGTGCCTTTTGTGTGTTTGTAGATAAAGATATTTCAGCAGAAGAACGCATACACCAACAACAAATATAACTGCCATATTACTGGTAGAACACACATGACCAATGTGGGCAGAGCAGCCAGGGCTGGGGCTGCACACACAGCTCTGGCTTAGATCTGGTTTTAAACTGGTTTAGCTCTAGTTTAGACCTGGTTTAGTTCTAGTTTAGACCTGGTTTAAAACTAGTTTAGCTCAAGCTTAGACTTGGTTTTGCTGTAGTTTAGGCCTGGTTTAGACCTGATTTAGCTTTAGTTTAGCGCTAGTTTAGGCCTGGTGTAGTTCTAGTTTTAGCGTTAGTTTAGACCTGGTTTTGCTCTAGTTTAGACCTGGTTTAAAACTGGTTTAGCTCTAGTTTAGCTCAAGCTTAGACCTGGTTTAGTTCTAGTTTAGACTTGGTTTTGCTCTAGTTTAGTTCTAGTTTAGTCCTGGTTTAGTCCTGGTTTAGACCTGGTTTAGTCCCAGTTTAGACCTCGAGCTTTATTTTTTTACCGGAACATTGTATCTTTTCCTACAATAAAACAATAAAACTGATTGTCATTGTGGATCAAGCATTTAGCCCTGAACTAGTAGATTCCTGGTTCAGGTCAGTGGACATATTCCATTTTTCGAGGAAGAGACAGTGCCTTGTGTGCATTTGTAGATAAAGATATTTCAGCAGAACAACACATGTTAATCTACACCAACAACTAATATAATTGCCATATTACCAATAGAACACATATGACCAGTGTGGGCAGAACAGCCAGCGCTGGGGCTGCACTCACAGCTCTGGCTTAGACCTGATTTAAAACTGGTTTAGCTCTAGTTTAGACCTGGTTTAGACCTGGTTTACTTCTAGTTTAGACCTGGTTTTAATATAGTTTAGACCTGGTTTAGACCTGGTTTAAAACTGGTTTAGCTCAAGCTTAGACCTGGTTTAGTTCTAGTTTTGACCTGGTTTAAAACTAGTTTAGCTCAAGCTTAGACTTGGTTTAGTTCTAGTTTAAACTTGGTTTTGCTGTAGTTTAGGCCTGGTTTAGACCTGATTTAGCTCTAGTTTAGTGCTAGTTTAGGCCTGGTGTAGTTCTAGTTTAGACCTGGTTTTAATCTAGTTTAGACCTGGTTTAGACCTGGTTTAAAACTGGTTTAGCTCAAGCTTAGACCTGGTTTTGCTCTAGTTTAGACCTGGTTTAAAACTGGTTTAGCTCTAGTTTAGACCTGGTTTAAAACTAGTTTAGCTCAAGCTTAGACCTGGTTTAGTTCTAGTTTAGACTTGGTTTTGCTCTAGTTTAGTTCTAGTTTAGTCCTGGTTTAGTTCTAGTTTAATCCTGGTTTAGTCCTGGTCAAGACCTGGTTTAGTCCCAGTTTAGACCTCGAGCTTTATTTTTTTACCGGAACATTGTATCTTTTCCTACAATAAAACAATAAAATTGATTGTCATTGTGGATCGAGCATTTAGCCCTGAACTAGTAGATTCCTGGTTCAGGTCAGTGGACATATTCCATTTTTCGAGGCAGAGACAGTGCCTTGTGTGCGTTTGTAGATAAAGATATTTCAGCAGAACAACACATGTTAATCTACACCAACAACTAATATAACTGCCATATTACCAATAGAACACATATGACCAGTGTGGGCAGAACAGTCACCGCTGGGGCTGCACTCACAGCTCTAGCTTAGACCTGATTTAAAACTGGTTTAGCTCTAGTTTAGATCTGGTTTAGACCTGCTTTAGTTCTAGTTTAGACCTGGTTTTAATCTAGTTTAGACCTGGTTTAGACCTGGTTTAAAACTGGTTTAGCTCAAGCTTAGACCTGGTTTAGTTCTAGTTTAGACCTGGTTTAAAACTAGTTTAGCTCAAGCTTAGACTTGGTTTAGTTCTAGTTTAGACTTGGTTTTGCTGTAGTTTAGGCCTGGTTTAGACCTGATTTAGCTCTAGTTTAGTGCTAGTTTAGGCCTGGTGTAGTTCTAGTTTAGACCTGGTTTTAATCTAGTTTAGACCTGGTTTAGACCTGGTTTAAAACTGGTTTAGCTCAAGCTTAGACCTGGTTTTGCTCTAGTTTAGACCTGGTTTAAAACTGGTTTAGCTCTAGTTTAGATCTGGTTTAAAACTAGTTTAGCTCAAGCTTAGACCTGGTTTAGTTCTAGTTTAGACTTGGTTTTGCTCTAGTTTAGTTCTAGTTTAGTCCTGGTTTAGTTCTAGTTTAATCCTGGTTTAGTCCTGGTTAAGACCTGGTTTAGTCCCAGTTTAGACCTCGAGCTTTATTTTTTACCAGAACATTGTATCTTTTCCTACAATAAAACAATAAAACTGATTGTCATTGTGGATCGAGCATTTAGCCCTGAACTAGTAGATTCCTGGTTCAGGGCTGTGGAGTAATTCCATTTTTCGAGGCAGAGACAGTGCCTTGTGTGCATTTGTAGATAAAGATATTTCAGCAGAACAACGCATGTTAATCTACACCAACAACTAATATAACTGCCATATTACCAATAGAACACATATGACCAGTGTGGTTTAGTTCTAGTTTAGACCTGGTTTTAATCTAGTCTAGACCTGGTTTAGACCTGGTTTAAAACTGGTTTAGCTCAAGCTTAGACCTGGTTTAGTTCTAGTTTAGACCTGGTTTTGCTCTAGTTTAGACGTGATTTAGACCTGGTTTAAAACTGGTTTAGCTCTAGTTTAGACCTAGTTTAGCTCTAAATTTGTTCTAGTTTAGTCCTGGTTTAGGTCTAGTTTAGTTCTAGTTTAGTCCTGGTTTAGTCCTGGTTTAGACCTGGTTTAGTCCCAGTTTAGACCTGGTTTATGTTTTGCTTGAGCTTTATTTTTTACCAGAACATTGTATCTTTTCCTACAACAAAACAATAAAACTGACTACATTGTGTAGTCGAGCATTTACCCCTGAACTAGTAGATCCCTGGTTCAGGTCTGCGGACTAATTCCATTAGTGCCCTGTGTGCGCTTGTAGATAAAGATGTTTCAGCAGAAGAACACGTTAATCTACACCAACAACTAATATATCTGCCATATTACTGGTAGAACACATATGACCAGTGTGGGCAGAGCAGCCATGGCTCTGTCAATGGAGTCTGTCAGCACCTGGGCTCTGTTTCTCTGAGCGCTGACTGACAGGCTCCCTCAACTGCTGACAGACTGTGCAGCCTGCCAGTTTGGTTGCGTGTAAAGATTTTATTTAGACAAGAGTGGTGGAGGGAAAAGGAAAAGGGCTGCATGGAGGAATAATGGAGCTGGCTTTGGGAGCATGTTGTGTTCGGGCCTGAGGAGCCGCGCTGACACCAGAGAGGACGGCTCACTCTGGCAGCGCACAGGCCCCAGCACACTACGCAGACAAGTGGCTCAGGGCCGAGTTTACAGATCGGAGGGAGACAACTTTTGGGAGGTCACAAAAAAGGATGTGAACCAGTGAATCTGTAGTGTAACAAAAGAAAGATAGCCTACAATTATGTCCAGACCTGGTTTAGTCCTGATTTGGTGCTGGTTTAGTTCTAGTTCAGTCCTGGTTTAGTTTAGACCTGGTGTTGTTTTGGTTTAGTTCTAGTTTAGACCTGGTTTAGGCCTGGTTTAGCTCTACTTTAGTCCTGGTTTAGACCTGGTTTAGCTCGAGTTCACTCCTGATTTAGATCCAGCTTAGATTTGGATTGTTTTGCTTTTTCAGAACATCATATCTTTGCTTAAAATTAAACAGATTTGAACTTTTACTATGTCAAAAATATAACCTTGGTCATATTGTTGTTGCAAGTGAATCTCTAGCCTTGCAATAGAAAAGTGCTAAGGTACAGTTATGTTACTAAAAGAGAAAACAGTATTTCCAAAAATCAAAGTAACAAATCTCTGCTTATCTGCTCTGAATCTATTATCATTTAAAGGAAAAACAAAGATTTGGTTAAAGACGCTATCAAACACATGGCTGATTCAAGATTTAAGATTCAAAGCGTGTAATGAAATTCTTTCTTTGCTGTCTACACTGAATGCTATATAGAATAAACAATAATAATTTAACAGTAGCATGCAAATACAATAGAAATATAAACTATTTAAACTATGCAAGTTACAATAAAAACATATAAACTATTTAAACTATACAATAGAGATGTACACTATGTATATATTAGCATACATAGATAGTTAGCACTATCTACCACATTATGGTGCTAAACAAGGACATTACAGAGGTAAAAGGACTCTACTCGCTGAGATTATTAGTGTGTTTAGTGTCTACAGAGTCTCCACAGTCAGTATTTAAGCTGCTCTGGAGCTAGCAGCAGCATTAGCCACAACACAGGAACGAGTGTAGCCCTTGGAGGATGCCAATTTTGGCTAAATGTAATATTTTTACAAAATTTAAAAACACAAATTAATTGAATTAATTTGATTTATCACCCAGCCTTAAATAGTTGTATATGAATATGTTGAAATAAGGATGCACAATAGCAGAGTGGTTAGCACTCCTGCCTGTCAGGCACATTTAACTGGCCAGATACTGACAGTGGAACTATCATTTAAAATTAACATTTGAAAGGGCTATACATGTCATTTTAGTTGATTTATATTCAGGGGTTAATTTTTTTTTTTTTTTTTTGCTTACTGGCCACCGTGGCTAGTCTTGTGTAGCCACACTGGTCTAGTCTTTTTACTAGCCGCAATTTAACAAAGTTTTTGTGTATATTATATAGTTATTTTGTTTGAAAGTACTGTAAGCAGCATGTGCTCGTACTGGTTTGAAAACGGTACTGTAGTCTAAATCAAAACAGAACCAAAACAGAAAACTGTAAATGTAAACAACTTTGGCATTATGTTCATTTTTTTTTTTTAATTGTGAATAACTCAGCTGTATCATTGTTATCAATGAAACTAATATTTGATTTATACATGTTTACCTCAATGACACGTGGGTAAATTTTATGAAATATAAAAAAAAATATATACTGCTCATAGCACCTTTAAATGAATATTTATATATCTTTAATCATGATGAATTAGTATATACTAAATGGCATATGCACAAAGCAACATGAATGCAAGCCTAAGCTCTAAAATTAAGATATAGGTGCATTAAATTCAACAAGCCAAAGTGGCTCATTTGTGTTTTTCCCCAAAATGAAAATATACCCGCATTTGTCTGGTAGCTCATGTTAATGTCAAGCCCTGTTTATATTACAGCTTAGTAATGGCATAGTCAAAGTATTTTAAAACGACTTACGACTGTTTTGCAAAGTCACAGTTTGGCTGTTTACCAAAGCAGTTAAGAGAGCAAACGCAGCAACTGATGATAAAGCTCACCTACCGAGCTAATGCAAATCCATGTGGCTATTCATTCCTATCAGAAAGACACACACAGACAGAGTACAGCTTACAATATGTACAGAATGATATTGTGAATGTGTTAAAATGTGTTTACTACAGTATTTGTGAAGTATTTCTGTTGTGTCTGGTTGTACATTTTGTTTTTTCCTGGAGGTTAATGGTCGGAGTGTGAGTGAGGTGAATGCAGTGGAACAGGCTGAGCAGGTCTGCGTTCACACAAACTCTACACCACCACTACTACTACCACTACTATAAGACCACTACTGCTCACTACTGCTCACTATATCTAACAACCATCATAATACCAGACATAAAGAAAAAATAACAATTCTGCAGCACTTATGACAAAACAAACATAAATACAAAAGATAAAACACATTGCTAAACACAAAATACTAATGCTTCAGTGTGGGTTTGTGTTATGACAGTTGTTTAGGGTACATGCCAAAAAAAAAAAGTGCTTGATTGTGACTGGACAGAAACAGTTCCTGTTTTCTGCTCACAGTGAACTGCTTTATTAAAGTAGGTTTTGTTATTTGTATATTAACATTAGGGGATTTTGCTCTTATCATATATTTTATGTAGTGTGCATAGCCTGGGCTCAGTTTTTTTATTTTATTTCATATAAGGCCACTTCCTATGGAGGACCAAAACTGCCAAATCAATCAATAAATTAATAAATAAATGCTCCCAATGACAAATAATTATTTAAACACAACAAGAAATTATTATTATTATTATTATTAATTTATTTTTATTTATTTATTTATTTTTTAAATGAAGATGTAAGCTTTGGTTAAAATAAATAAATAAAGGCCTATAATTATTCACTTCCTGTATTTATTTCTACATTTGCTTTATTTTGTTTTATTTATTTACTATTGCTTTTAAAATTGATTTCCTTATTTATTTCTTGATTTCTGTAACCAAAATGCAAATGAATGGGGAGTGTCCACACAGTGATCATTTGCTCAGATCAACCAATGACACCGCCAGGACATGCCCCCTTCATTTGCATTTCGGTGACAGAAATCAAGAAAGAAAAAATCGTGGGAATAAATAAAAGAGAGAAAAAATTAAATAACTAAAAATAACTTAAAGCAAATGTAGAAATTAATACAGAAAAGGAATAATTACAGGCCTTTTTTTCTCATATTTGCCCACCAGAGGTCCCTGGACCTCACTTTGGGAACCACTGACTTAGTGCAAACAACAGACGTCACTGGAGTCAGCACCTGTTTGAAAAAATGGCTCAGATGTTCCCACTTGGCTTTGTCTGAAACATGAGATGAGACAACAATATCCAAATCTAACAGTACAGTATTACTACAATATTAATCTCACAGTATAGTTATTGCAATATTGTGGGAAGGCTCACACCATAACAAAACCTATTCTCTAAAATGCCCTGATGAGCCTTTAGTGTGTTAATTATTGTGATATTTCAACAAAAAAAAAAAAAAAAAAAAAAAAAAAAAAAAAAAAAGATTTGGCCACATAAGTGTTTAATAATAATAATTCTGTCATGTTGGCTGCACTGAAAGAGAGCAAAGGATCATGGTCTATGTAGTTCTCTTTACTTTTTTATCATTCTGCTGCAATAAAACAATGCATTTTGGCCACAGGAGCTTAAATAGAAAAAAATTCCAATTTTGAGCCTCTGTTTTAATGCTCTATATAGACTCTGAACTATTGACCTAATGTATGTATACTGCTGCTGTACAGGTTTTTGAAAATGAGTTCTCTTTTGTTAAACATGTAACTGTTATGAGAAGTTCTGTGTGATTGAAAAAGGACTCTCAAAAGTAATCTGTACTTAAATAAACATGAAATTCAATACTTGGATCAAGAGACACAAAGAAACTAAAGCAACTGAACTCTGAGCAGATGAGTGCATTCACAACAACAACAGCTTCTGGACATCCAATAATAAGATTATGATGTGATGCAATAGGCCCAGGCAAAAAAAACAAAAAAACAACTTGCGGTTTGAAGCTGCCAACCCTCACAGAGACTCAGATGAGCAACGCTGTGAGAATGCTGAGCTCATACTTTCATCACTTCTGCTGTGAATTACTGTAAGGAAGATCTAAGGCTGCAACAGCTTTAACAGACACTGTACACACTACTACCCTATACCGTACTTATCACTGGCACTAAACATGTGAAACCTTCACCCTCACTTCCTACACAGGAAACAAATGCACAAAGGTTAACTGTGGCACAGTTGTGGCCTGCCCTCACTTGTGCCACAGGTTCCTATCCATTACACCGCTCTGATTTCAGAAGAG
This sequence comes from Bostrychus sinensis, assembly GCA_020698575.1. Classification (NCBI taxonomy): domain Eukaryota; kingdom Metazoa; phylum Chordata; class Actinopteri; order Gobiiformes; family Eleotridae; genus Bostrychus; species Bostrychus sinensis. The sequence continues at coordinate 18,061,334 of CM036261.1, read as the reverse complement.
ATAACTTTCTGGTGAGTAACTGTGACATGGGTTTGGATCCCTGTTACAATCATCAGTGTGGCTGTGCTTTTTTTTGTATGTTTATTTTTTATTTTGCAAACATATAGTGACTATAATTTACTGGTGTTGAAGACATGTAATTATTTACAAGTATAGAAGACATTTCTACATGAAATACATAAGACATGAGACAAACATGGAGCAAACAACATACAGCATGTGCAGATATGTGTGTGTGTGTGAGTGTATGCTTTCTATATGAGTAACAACAACAACAACAACAATAATAATAATGCCTGCGCCCCGTCCACCCTCATCTTCTTCACCCTGTGCCTTTACCCATGTGTTTCTGGATTTGTCTGAGGGGCATTATCCTATTGTTGTATCATTTTATTATTATTATTATTGTTAGCCTAAACTTGTGTATTGTATTAAAGAGAAACAGGGCACGTGGCCCAGCTCAGGTCGTCCTGTACTAACTGTCTTCTGCACTTACAGTGCTGCCTGTGTAAACTCTCACTGAGAACTCCCAGAAGTACAGAGGCGGGGCCTAAGGCTGCAGTAATTTTCCATCATAAAGCCTTCACCAAACTGACTTCCCTGTCATTACAGGAGCAGAGCGTCTGCAGAGAGCACAGGGCCAACAGCACAGGGCCCTCTGCACAAGGCTAACAGCACAGGGCCCTCTGCACAAGGCTAACAGCACAGGGCCCTCTGCACAAGGCTAACAGCACAGGGCCCTCTGCACAAGGCTAACAGCACAGGGCCCTCTGCACAAGGCTAACAGCACAGGGCCCTAAGCACAGCCTCAGAGAACAGATACAGAATACAGCTACAGAGAGTAAAGTTACAAAGAGTAAATTCACATTCCTCCAATTTTAGCCTCTTTTCACAGGCTCCCTGTCCGCTTCTGAATTAATTTTAAAATGATTTAAATGCCTTAATGGCTTTGCCTGCGTTAGCTGTCTGACCTGGAGCCACACTCTTTTCACTCTCTCTCAGGTCGGGTCTACAGTTCCTAACTCCAAGAGAAGGGGCCAGGTGACCAGGTGGCCCCCAGACTGTGGAATGAGCTACCATTACACATCAGACCAGCCCATTCACTGCTTGTTTTAAAATCTCATCTAAAAATATATTTTTTCTCTTAACTAGGTGTGAGGTTTTGACATTTACTGTTTTATCACAGTTCTTATTGTTTTACTGTATTATGTCTATTATTGTTTTATGTATGTATGTTTTGTTGTGTTTTTGTTGTGTACAGCACTTATTTTTTTTTAAGCGCTTCATGAACAAACTGGATTTGGATTTAGATTTAAAAGCTTCAGAGAGTAAAGATACAGAGTACAGCTAAAGGGAGTAAAGATACAGAGAGTAGTTCTACATTCTTCAACGACTGATAAAATACTGATCAAAAATTCATGACTCTTCTTAAACGCAAACAATCAATGTTGGTGATAGGTGCAGGTGAGCAGTTTACATCCAGACTGTCCACCGAAATGTGAGTTATATAAGCTCTCACACTGGGCTCACTGAAGTTCTGATGTTAAAATACTGAGATCATAATTTACTCAAGCACACATTTTCATTCACTTATTGCAGATAAGGGTCACCGGCAACTGTGGGCTTGAGGTGTCCTGGACAATGGCCAGGGTCAACAATTTCACCCTCACATTTGCTCATAACAAATAATGAACTATGACATTTCCCTTCAACAGTTCACATACACAAGAGATCCCACAGTATCAGAGAGAATGGGATGACTGATCTGAGGTTAACCCAGATCAGTAAACACCAAACACCCATGCAGTAGTAAAGGGGATACATTCTGCTTTGATTCATATTTTTAAACCAGTCTTGGTCACCTCTAGAAAAGAAAATTCTTTCAATAATAACTACTGGCATAAAGAAACAAGTGAAGAGACCAACAGAGACCAGCAGAGTGCAGGGTCGTTATGCTCTACTGAACAGAATCATAGAAAAAGAGCTTTTAGTATGATGCCATTTCACTCCAAAATGAAAAAATAAAAATCCATTATAAGAAATTATTTTTACAATTAATCAATTAATAATAGGATATTGAAGCATACATACATACATGATGACCTGCTGGCCCAGTTGGATTTTTTAAATATGTTACTTAAAGGTACTGTAAGCAGCATGGGCTCTACTGGTTTAAAATGGTACTGCAGTCTAAATCAAAACAATGGTCTTTTTTCTGATTGGATGATCAGCAATGCAGTTTTAGAACCAACACAAAAACATGTAAACAAATACAACTTGGCCTTTATAAAAACACAGATTTTAAATTGTTAATTACTAAACGGTACCATTGTTACATGTTTACATCATATCTTGGCACACATGTGGGTCATTTTTTATGAAATTTTAAGAACATATACTGCTCATAGCACCTTTAAGGATGGTTTTCCATCATAAAAAAAAAAAAAAATTGACAACCTTTTTTATAGTTTTTGTGGCTTTACTGTTCTGTATGTAACAAAAGCTCTCAGCACGTGGCATGTTTCAATTACTATGAATACCCTAGATAGTGATTAATTGATTACAAAATTAGATTATGATTAATTTAATAATCAATTATAATCAATTAATCCGCAATTAGTAATTTCAGCCCTACAGTGGAAACAAAGCCGTACACTGTTTTTTGGATAAATGAATGAGAGCAGACTGAAGGTAGTGGGTTTGTTGATTGGTCAGTGCTTCCTGGAGTGGGCGGGGCTTCATGGGAGAGGTGGAGGTTTATTATTGAATTACTCACACAGGTGTGAATGAAACAGAACACAACTCCAGGTCTGTTTTTGCTAAGAAAACAACATTATAAGATGACAGAAAGAGAGGAATAGTTCATTTTGCAGAATATATCCCCTTTAAACATTATAAAACAGATTATTCAGTGCTAGTAGCAGCTCTGAAATGTCGTCCTTTTGTGAGTGGCAGTGCAGGGCCTGTGCTGTGTGAGGAGTATCTGAGAGCAGTCAGGAGCAGGAGGCAGATGCCTGAACAGGTCCAGGCCTGCTCCGCTCTGCTTTGTTTAGTCTGAGATCGTCCCCCACTCTCTCTGATGCTATCAACGGGACACACAGACGTCCTGGGACCCGCTTCAGGACCCCCTCCAACCCCTGGTACCTACTGTAGGACACACTCTACATTCAGAACATCAGAAAGGGCACTCCCCAAGCCTGTCTCTGTCCCACAGGACCAGGTCACACCATAGTCCCGCCTCAGCCGGGACTCTTCTTTTGTTGTATTCACCAAATCTGTGAGATCTCTCAGAGAAGAGAAGACACCTACGTCAGTGATGTCCCCAAGTCAACTCAACCAAAACAGAATGGCAGTGTTTTTTTTTTCATTTTTTCATTGTATTTGTAAGCCGGTTTGTGACTGAAGCAGAGTCTAATGTTCATTCTGACACAATATCACAGCAAAGAGGTTTTGGGTTCATCCAATTACATTAATGTGAGCTGGAAAATCTAAATGTCCCTTATAGTAAATGGTGTCTGTTGTTTTAACTCTGCTCATTGTCCAGTTTTACCTTTACATAAAACCAAAGCAGGGCACACTGTATCTATCTCTCTTAGGGGTCATAAGCCTCCTCTTTGGACAGGGTTGCATCAGGATGGGCATCTGGCGTAACACCTATGGTAAATAAATATGCAACACACTGAGATTTCCCCTATATGTCTTCCTTAACATTCCAAAGTTATCCATTGCACAATGAATTATTGCAGGTGATATCTAGGGCTGGGTACCACTAAACAATTCCTTTGTGGTGTTGTAAGAAAAGATACCATACTACTGGTAAATATATATATATATATATATATATATATATATATATATATATATATATAATAACTGCATAAATCATACAAACTACTGGTTTTAACTTACAGCTAAGAATTTTGCTCTTTTATTCAATATTATTGTGTTTTCTGATTGTAGAAGATGAAGGAGCTCACCATAGGTATCAGAAAAAGTATTGCTCAGGTACCAGTATTGAAAAAATCTGAACGGCTTAGCCCAAGTGATATCAGCATCAAATCTGAGTTAAAAAAAAAAAATAAAAAAAAAAATAACACCTATTCTCAAGGTCATGACCAGCTTTTTTGAAAAAAAAAAATTCCTATGAACTGTTACTGTGATGGTAGGACTGGGCAATAAATAGAATAATTCATGTCTTTCATTTTGGACAATGTCAAAAGTAGCCAAACCGTAAAAACAAATTTTGCCAAAATTAGCGTCCTCAAAGCGCTGCACTGTTTCCTGTGTTGTGGCTAATGCTCACAACATGAAAAACATGAAAAATCACAGAGCATGATTTCTTTAACCTCTGTAATATTCTCATGTATGTGTGGCAGCACATACAGAGAGAAAGAGAGAGAGAATATGTAGCTAAAATATAACCAAAAAATGTAAAAATAACAAACCTACATTTAAAAAGCTTTTATTCAGATGAGACACATACAAAAAAAAAGAACAAAAAAAAAGAAGAAAAAAAAACGATGAAAATTGTAAATTGGCTGAGAACTGAAAAACATCTGGATTTTATTTTTTTTAGCCTTATGGCCCAGCCTTACGTTAGGCCTGGGGCAAACTAATTGGATTGATCATATATAATCGATTATTGGAATAATCCATCCATCCATCCATCTTCTTCCGCTTTATCCGGGGCCGGGTCGCGGAGGCAGCAGTCTAAGCAGGGACACCCAGACATCCCTCTCCCCGGACACTTCCTCCAGCTCCTCAGGAGGAACCCCAAGGCGTTCCCAGGCCAGCCGAGAGACATAGTCCCTCCAGCGTGTCCTAGGTCTTCCCCGGGGCCTCCTCCCGGTGGGACATGCCCGGAACACCTCCCCAGGGAGGCGTCCAGGAGGCATCCGGAACAGATGCCCGAGCCACCTCAGCTGGCTCCTCTCGATGTGGAGGAGCAGCGGCTCTACTCCGAGCTCCTCCCGGGTAACCGAGCTCCTCACCCTATCTCTAAGGGAGCGCCCAGCCACCCTGCGGAGGAAACTCATTTCGGCCGCTTGTATCCGGGATCTTGTCCTTTCGGTCATGACCCAAAGCTCATGACCATAGGTGAGAGTAGGAACGTAGATCGACCGGTAAATCGAGAGCTTCGCCTTTCGGCTCAGCTCCTTCTTTACCACAACAGACCGATACAACGACCGCATTACTGCAGACGCTGCACCGATCCGCCTGTCGATCTCACGCTCCATCCTTCCCTCACTCGTGAACAAGACCCCAAGATACTTAAACTCCTCCACTTGAGGCAGGAACTCTCCTCCAACCTGGAGAGGGCAAGCCACCCTTTTCCGGTCGAGAACCATGGCCTCGGACTTGGAGGTGCTGATTCTCATCCCAGCCGCTTCACACTCGGCTGCAAACCGTCCCAGTGCACACTGAAGGTCCTGGTTTGATGAAGCCAACAGGACAACATCATCCGCAAAAAGCAGAGATGAAATCCTGTGGTCCCCAAACCCGACACCCTCCGGCCCCTTGCTGCGCCTAGAAATTCTGTCCATAAAAATTATGAACAGAACCGGTGACAAAGGGCAGCCCTGCCGGAGTCCAACATGCACCGGAAACAGGTCTGACTTACAACCGGCAATGCGAACCAAACTCCTGCTCCGGTCATACAGGGACCGGACAGCCCTTAACAAAGGGCCCCGGACCCCATACTCCCAGAGCACCCCCCAAAGGACGCTACGAGGGACACGGTCGAACGCCTTCTCCAGGTCCACAAAGCACATGTGGACTGGTTGGGCGAACTCCCATGAACCCTCGAGCACCCGATAGAGGGTATAGAGCTGGTCCACTGTTCCACGGCCAGGACGAAAACTGCATTGTTCCTCCTGAATCCGAGGTTCGACTATCGGCCGAATTCTCCTCTCCAGTACTCTGGAATAGACTTTCCCGGGGAGGCTGAGAAGTGTGATCCCCCTGTAGTTGGAACACACCCTCCGGTCCCCCTTCTTGAAAAGAGGGACCACCACCCCGGTCTGCCAGTCCAGAGGCACTGTCCCTGACCGCCACGCGATGTTGCAGAGACGTGTCAGCCACGACAGCCCCACAACATCCAGAGACTTGAGGTACTCAGGGCGAATCTCATCCACACCCGGTGCCTTGCCACCGAGGAGCTTTTTAACCACCTCAATGACTTCAGCCCGGGCAATGGATGAATCCTCCTCCGAGTCCCCCACCTCTGCTTCCTCAACGGAAGACGTGTCGGCGGGATTGAGGAGATCCTCAAAGTATTCCTTCCACCGCCCGACAACATCCCCAGTCGAGGTCAACAGCTCCCCACCCTCACTGTAAACAGTGTTGGTGAAGAACTGCTTCCCCCTCCTGAGGCGGCGGACGGTTTGCCAGAATCTCTTTGAGGCCGACCGATAGTCCTCCTCCATGGCCTCCCCGAACTCCTCCCAGACCCGAGTTTTTGCCTCCACAACCGCCCGGGCCGCCGCACGCTTGGCCTGCCGGTACCCGTCGGCTGCCTCGGGAGTCCCACAAGCCAGCCAGGCTCGATAGGACTCCTTCTTCAGCCTGACGGCATCCCTTACTTCCGGTGTCCACCACCGGGTTCGGGGCTTGCCGCCACGACAGGCACCAGAGACCTTACGGCCACAGCTCCTGACGGCTGCATTGACAATAGAGGTGGAGAACATGGTCCACTCGGACTCAATGTCTCCAACCTCCCCCGAGATCTGGTTGAAGCTCTCCCGGAGGTGGGAGTTGAAGACCCCCCTGACAGGAGGCTCAGCCAGACGTTCCCAACAGACCCTCACAATACGTTTGGGCCTGCCGAGTCTGTCCAGCCTCCTCCTCCGCCAGCGGATCCAACTCACCACCAGGTGGTGATCAGTTGACAGCTCAGCCCCTCTCTTCACCCGAGTGTCCAAGACACACGGCCGAAGGTCAGATGACACGACTACAAAGTCGATCATCGACCTCCAGCCTAGGGTGCCCTGGTGCCACGTGCACTGATGGACACCCTTGTGCTTGAACATGGTGTTCGTTATGGACAATCCGTGACTAGCACAGAAGTCCAATAACAAAACACCGCTCGGGTTCAGATCAGGGAGGCCGTTCCTCCCAATCACGCCCCTCCAGGTGTCACTGTCGCCGCCCACGTGAGCGTTGAAGTCTCCCAGCAGAATGACGGAGTCCCCAGTTGGAGCACTTTCCAGCACCCCTCCCAGGGACTCCAAGAAGGCCGAGTACTCTACACTGCTGTTCGGCCCATAGGCCGAAACAACAGTGAGAGACCTGTCCCCAACCCGAAGGCGCAGGGACACGACCCTCTCATTCAACGGGGAGAACTCCAACACATGGCGGCTGAGCTGGGGAGCTATGAGCAAGCCCACACCAGCCCGCCGCCTCTCACCGCGGGCAACGCCAGAGTAGAAGAGAGTCCAGCCTCTCTCAAGGAGTTGGGTTCCAGAGCCCAAACTGTGCGTGGAGGTGAGCCCGACTAACTCTAGTCGGTAACGCTCAACCTTGGAATAATCGTCAACTAATTTAGTAATCAATTAATTGCTATATGTGGTATTCATAGACATGTTCTGTGCTGAGAGAAGTGGTTTTATTTCCAAAACAGAGCAGCAAACCCACAGAAACAGTTAAACACAATGTACAATTTGTCTTTTTAAATAAAAAAAAAATCCTCCTTGTTTATATGCTGTATCTAAAAGTCTTTAAAAATGATATTTAAGTAAATGTTTATTATAAATTGTTAAAAAAATGGTTTTATACCCTTTAAAAATTGTTAATGCTACAAAATATCACTAAATGAATTACAAAATCTGAACCAGGCAAAGGTTCAAATATAATTTTTAAAGACTTTTAGATACAGCATATAAAAATCCTCTTTGTTTATATGCTGTATCTAAAAGTCTTTAAAAATTATATTTGAACCTTTGCCTGGTTCAGATTTTGTAATTCATTTAGTGATATTTTGTAGCATTCACAATTTTTAAAGGGTATAAAACCATTTTTTTAACAACTTATAATAAACATTTACTTACACTTCACTATCCAATTATCAATCAATTAATTGTAAAATAAATTGACTGATTAATCGATTATCAAAACAATCGTTAGTTGCAGCCCTAGTTGCGTTACGTATTTTAAAAGTCCTTACAATACTGACACTATATTTAACTTCCCCCTGACCTACTTTGGGGTCCTGAACCACCAGTTGACATCACTGTTCTCTGTGACAAACACTCACACACATACCTCACCATAATCATAAACAAGAGCCTTATTCAAACTGAAATATGAACAAATATGAAAAGTGGCAGTACTGCAACCTGTGGGAAGTGTTCTAAATATTGATCACACACTTGAATAATACTGTGCTGGTCTAAAATCCAGAGCTGACTGTTTTGATTCTGCCCCGTGTGAGAGCAGAGTGGTATCAGCAGGAGTGTAAAGGCTGGACCTGCCTGTACATGATGTGTGTCCTCTGCTTTTATCTGCAACTGCTCTGACTTTGAAGTGTAATGAGGAACTGTCAGAGAGGCATTCACTGCGCCACAGATACATGCATGGATCTCAGGACAGCATTCATACAATGGACCAAAGAGGATGCAAACATAAAATAAATACAATTTTCTATATTTGTAATGGGAATCATCTGCGGTCTAGGCAGTGTCTAGGCTTTATTATCAAGGAAGCTTTGGCCAATCATATGCTTGCACACTCAAACAAAATATGCTGATTGTCAACATTAAATAAGAGAATCAGGGGTGTGCAATATATTTTGTTATTGACGATATCTAAGTTCTTGTTTTAACAATATGTAAAATCCCATTATCGCGTATTCATGTAGCAGCATCAAATGTAGCTCATGTTTTGTGCAGAGCTTTCTAGTGCAAGCCCTGGAGAGGCTCACATCTCGCTCAGGTGTGCTTTCCTCTCAGTATTTCCCTCCAGAGCACACACAGACCTGTAGCTCCGCCTGAGTGTGTTTACTGTCTGAAACTCTTGAGCTAACGCTAACTCTCTGAACGTTCCAAAGTCAAAATAAAAAGTGGCTGCACATCCTCGTGTTGTAAAAGACAGAGTTTAAAGCGCTGTCAGAGACACGCGCTCTTGTCTTTGTCCAACGCTTTAAATGACTCTCATAGTTTGTGTCTCTCAGCACAGCGACTTTCCGCTGATTCTTCGATCAGCTGTGCATCCAAACAAACCCATCAGGCACATATGACTGTGTGGAGTGGGACAGAGTTATTACAACAGGCTCTGTTATTAGACCTATACCAATAGTCCCCAGGCCAGCACCTGCTGTAGGCTGTAAGTTCTATATTTCATTGTCATCAATCATGAATGTCCCTATTGTGCATAGTCACATTAATTACACTATTAATGATTTAAAATTATTAATATTAATCAATAGGCTTACTGATAATATCATAACATAATACTACTACCACTACTTTATAGACTACTTTTTACTGTATACAAGAGGTTGTACAATAGTAATATATTTACAAACACATTTTTGGCATTATTGTAGATATCACCTATTATTGTTATCAGGATAATAAAAAAAAAAAAAATCAAGATATACATTTTTGCCAATATCACCCACCCCTAAAGAGTATGCTGCTAATACAGAGAAAGTGTCTATTCAAGTTAGATACCAGAAGCACAAAAGAGAAACATGTATCGGCAATGCATCCACATAGTGCAGGGCTTTTTGAAATAGTGTGGGACACCCATGCATTAACATTTCACATTTTATACCCTAAAGTAATGTACTGAAAACATCTTTTGGGGAGCTGTTATTTTTGCTTTGATGAAAATGCTTGGATTAAGTGTCTGTCGCTTTAAGGCCTACTTTTGAGGGATGCTTTTGAGGTGGAAAACAACAAAAATAAAAACAACAGGGGACCTTTAAAGAAAAAAATTGCTGGATCACATTATTCTAACAATGAACTAGAAGTTTAAGGTCAGCTCTAAACTCAGTATTTTTTTTTTTATTATCTGGGTTGTGGACTTGTTGTGGCGAGTGAAATTTCCACATCAGTGCCGAAATATAGCTCAGTTGGTAGAGCATGCAAAGCTAGAGCAACTACATCTTGTACCGTTTCTACTCCACTGTCCTGTTGAAAAAAGCCAAAAGACCAAAAAATATGCAGTTGTCAGGAGCAGAGTAAGCTAAGCAGACCGTGACTCAGCTCTTCTTCTGGAGGAGGCTCTGCTGGTGGATCTGTGTGAACAATCCCCCGCTGCAACAACAAACCCCGTTCCTGCAGCGTTTGTTTGAGCAGAGGCCAGGCCCGGAGTAGCACACAGGGGCCCGGCCAGGAAGAGGGGCCACAGGCGCAGCAGGGGCCCATGCAGGAAATGGGTGGGACCACATGGAGCTGCAGACAATTCAGTCTTCACAGAGGGCAAAGCAGACTTCAACGCCTGCTTGTATACAGATCAGCGGGACTGGACTGGGGCTAGGTCTGAGCACATTCACTACAGTTTCCTGCCTATCTCAGCAACTATGGGCCTGAGGCGGGGTGTTCTGGAGGTAACATTTTGAGACACACACTAACCATTTACTGTCAGATTCTTTCACTATAGGGGCCATTTTGATTAATCCATGTTGCTGTACATCTCACTAAATTGAACCAAATCAGGGTTCTCGCGACCCCCTTTTTTCGACCGGTAAATGGACATTTTCCCACAGCTAATCAAATGTTGCTTTACCCCAGCTAGTACCTCATACTGTGCAGTTACTGGTAAGGCCCCAAACACACTGGATGCGTAACTGCAGTGTGGTGACACTGTCAGGGAGCCATTTTCACTTCAGCGCCCAGCTTAGCAGATCAGAGCAGCCACACTGCCGGCGTGAGACGCGAGGCTCGACGGATCCGTCAAACACGGCTGTGACGCCATCAAACCCACGCCGAATTTTGACGCTCAGGGCTGGCACTGTGTCGCGCTTTTCACCCAAAATACACACAAAATTAGCATAAATTGTTGAGCACTACCCATACCTGATGAATTTTTTTAATGTTTGGAGGATTTCTGGCTCTGATGGACCATGAACAAGGACTTTCACTTTTACTGTAAAAAGTCTTGTGTTTGGAATGTCCAATTTACAGAGATAATAAACATACGCCTCTTCAGTCAAATATAGTCACCATATGTCTGTTATATGTGGCTGTACTCTCATATAGACTTCTGAATGTTTTTTCTGTAGAGAAGGAACTGCCAGCAGCGAAATGCTCACGCAGCCAGTGTGTACAACCTTGCGTTGTCGCGACGCAGCTGTGACGCCAATACACTTGCTGCAGCGCCCGACGCAGCCAGTGTGTTAGTGCCATTAGATACAAATCTTATCTACTGTAATCAGGGATTACAGTTGCATGGAATGTGTAAAGTTTAATAAAAGTACATCTAGCCAGAGTCCCCCCCCGAAAGAGGTAAACTTCCATGACGTTATGCGCAGTCCTATATTAGACAGAGTTCCCTGCGCAGTGACATGTGATCACAATGGCGGCCACAACAAGCCCTCGCCTTCCAATGTTGGGCAATGGTAAAAACAGCTGGGCATCCATCACGATTCAGATTGTTACGTGTGTTTGCGGAGAGTTGTAAATAAATAATTTTGTCACAAATGCATGGGGCCTTGGATTATGAAAAACTACGGAGAATAACCGGATTAAGGTATCTCAACAGCATGGTGTTTTAGAGATCAAAATATCGCACAGATATGCTCAGAAAAGCCGTTTTCAGGTAGGGAAATACAAAAATGTTCCATGGGTATCTGTGGAGGGGGATAACCCCAGTGATGCCAAGGTGATGCCATGGGGGCTTCGCGCCCTCGGATTGGGCACTACACGTGCAATGTTTATTAATATCTCCAATACGGAATTTTTATTTTATTTTATTTTTTATTTTTTTTTGCGGAAACCCTGCAAATATTTAGCGGCATAAATATCAAGATCCAAGGCCAACATTAGAGCAATCCAAGCTGGCACTTGCACTGACTGCAGAGCTTCAGAGGATGGCACAAACTAATTTTTTAAATAACAGAATAAATCATACAAATTACTGGTTTTAACTAAAAGGTAAGAATTTTGCTCCAAAAAGTTGTCTTTTATTCAACATTATTGTTTTATGATTGTAGAAAAAAGTATTGCTCAAGTACTGAAAACCAGGTATTGTTTAAGAACTGGTATAGAAAAAATCTCAACGGTACCCAACTCTACTTAATAGTGAACAAAGATGGAGGAACACTGTTTTTTTTTCAGTCAGACAAACTTAAGGCAAATTATAAATTTTGGATTTTTAAAAAACCCAAGTAATCAGGAGTTAGACATGGCTCATGTAGTTTGTAGGCTCTGCAGTGACGTGAACAGTAACCTACTGCTCTCTGTCTTCACAGAACAAGACACTACACCAATCTGCTGCTAGCAACAGGTAACATTAGCACAGAGGCAACGTGTGTCACTGAGGGAGGACAAAGTTACTGATCCTCTTGTGTCTAACTTGGCCTGAAATAACCACTGCATCCTGGGTTCAAGTGCAGCAGCAGAGAGGGTTCTCCACTGCTGGGACATTACAGCTCAGCTCAACATGTAGATACATTTGTTTCTTCACAAAAAGCATGACAAGGCTCATACAGGACAATGACTCTTCAGTGTAAATCTGAAGAGGACCAGAACATTAATGCTATACATTTAGTTTCTTGCAATGTCAATATTGTGTTTGCTGATACTGTGATATACTGTGCAGCCCTAATGTATAGTAGATACTAATAGAAGAAGAAGAAATAGATAAATAACAAAAAATATAACAGAAGACCAAATCCATATGTGTAAATGAGAGGGATCCAAAACTCTCTAGACCTTTGGCTGGATCACTCCTCAGTCCAAAGCATAACCTAAGCACAAAGTGTATGGTTGAGTGACCAATAAATATCACAAATGAGCAGACAGTGTGAATGAGTCCACCTCAGCTAGTTCAGACTCAGGTTTTTACAACTGACAGCCACTTTCTAAGTGAAACCAACAAATGCCCAGAATACAACTCCAACACCAGAGGCATCAGAGGGTCACAAAACTTAACTAAAATTGTGTGGATTTACTAATGAACTTATGCTGTTTCCAATATTTTCAATGGTAGATGTGTCAAACATGGATAAAATGAAAAACCTGCACAGCAACACAAAGGAAGACATTCAGACTTCACTCAGAGCAGCATAAGTATACAACAACAACATATGGCCTAAATAGTTGAGAAGTTATGTCTGGTGGAAGAGAAGGTGGATGGTGCATTCACTGACCATTGAAGAAGCTCTTGACCTTGAGGTAGCCCACGCTGAGGCGCAGCACGGACAGCTTGTCGAGGCGTGCCCGGACGTCCTCGCTGAAGGGCAGCAGGCTGGTCAGCTTGTCCAGCTCCCCATTCAGACGGTCCCGGTGCCGCTTCGACGGGTTGGACTTGGCCCCCTCTGGAGGAGACGCTTTGGGGCTGAGGGACACACAAAATAGAAATAGATTAGAACAGATGTAGGCACTTTTTGGTAAACAAGCGGAAGTCTTCTATCTCAGCAGTGTACATAGATTTTTTCTATGGCAGGGGTATTTGGGTGTGTGATTTAAAAGAAAAAAAATTCAAGCTGTACTGTTATTTCAAGTCGTAATCCACATGTGAATGTGGATTATACACAAAATATACATTGTCCCTAAAGCAGCCTTTGACTTGGAGCAGTTTTAAGGTAAATACTGTTCTCAATGTCAAATTCTGACACACTTGTTTTAGTTTTATAAGCATTACTAAAACAATAAACTATATTAAATTAATTTCTTTTATAAATAAATAAAAAATCAGTATTGGCATTGGCCTTAGAAAAAAACATATTGTTGACTTCTAATCATAATATTTTGTAACTATATACTGAGGTTTGAAACTTTTGCCCACTATATATACTTTCTGTGATGTCATGCATAATAATGGTGCTACTGTGCTGCTCTGCTTTCATAGTCAAATGTGGGACCAAAGTGGTCAAGAATTCTGCCAAGGCTGTAGAGGGCAGCGCTGTACTCCTAGGCACTTGGTCTGACAAACACTATAACAAAAATAAAAATAGAAATCATATTTTTAATAATAAATAAATATTGGAAACTGACTCGGAAACATAACCTGTTTTTTTATGTAAATACGTCTATAAGTGAACTGTCAGTGTAGGTTCTCAGTAAAAATGAAAATAATTGATAACATATCGCAATATTTGTTGTATCATAGTATATCGAAAGCTTTTGGATTGAAGGAACTGTATTGAACTACAAGCATCATGATAGTATAGTATTGTGACAAAAGCATATTTTCCCAGCCCTAAAACATAAGTCAAGATTGATTATTATAATTTTCTGTACAGACACATACAGACACATTTCTGCTCTCTACTATCGGTGTCATACAACATGGAATAAGATAAAAATAATAGGACTGAGAATGAAAATATGTAAATGAAATACAAACACTTCAATATACATTAAATACAAAATACAATAAGTTAAATGTACTGTGCACTAAATACAAACTAGATAACCCTATGTGACAGTATTGATGGTAACAGTGCAAAAATATATTTAGACAGTAATTCCAAATGCAGCAAACAAATAAAAAGGGCATCTGGTGTAGACTCCACTTAAATACTGATAACTGTTCACCAATCAAAGAACTCAGCCACAAAGAGACACAGGCCAGTGGAGTTTTTGTGCTGGTGCCAAGCCCAGATAAATATAACTGGATTCTACTGGGGAGTGATCCACTCCCAGGATAGTCAGGCTATAGATGTGCCCAGAACTGTGGAGAACCAAAACTGGCAAATCAATCAATAATAAATAAATGCTGTCATTGACAAATGACAGCAAAATATGCAAAAAAAAAAATAAAAAAAATAAATAAAAATACACAGTATATATTTTTTAAATGAAGATGTTAAGTTTTGGTTAAATAAATAAATAACGGCCTATAATTTTCTTTCTGTATTTATTTCTACATTTGCTTTAATTCATTTTTATTTATTTATTTTTTTTCCTATTTTTTATTCCCACATTTATTTATTGATTGATTTCTGTCACCAAAATGCAAATAAAGGAGGCAGGTCCTGACAATGGCATTGGTTGATCTGAACATGGACTATCTGCAGCTTAGGTCCATTTTCCCCCCTTCATTTACATTTTGGTGATAGAAAACAATCAATAAATAAATGTGGGAATAAAATGAATTTTTTTTTTCAATAAAGTGAAAATAAATTAAAGCAAATGTAAAAATAAATAGAGAAAGGGAATAATTATAGACCAAAACGTACATCTTGATTTTAAAAAAATATTATTTTTATTTTAGCATTTGTTGTCCAGTTTAAATAATTATTTGTCAGTGAGAGCATTTATTTATTCATTTATTTATTGATTGATTTTGGCAGTTTTGGTCCTCCATGCCATGCCATAACTGAAGATTATGGTTCATTTGCTAAAAAACATACAGGAAGAGGGTTGGAATTCACTGTGGCGACCCCAAGAAAGAACAAGCTGAAAGAACAAACAATTCTAATAAAAGCTCAGCACTATAATTACTCATTACACATTTAATTTCAGGCAGCTCTGTGAAGACGAGAACAAGCTAGTTTTGTGGGAAACTAAACATTTTAATACAAATTCTGAACCTGTAACATATCAGTCAGCTTCAAAACACATGTATAACTGCTTAACTCACATTTAGGGCCCGGTGATGTTCAATTTTTTCAAATGAATAAATGATACCTACTTTTCCTTTTTATTAAACCTATGATGACCTAATATATCTTCTACAATCATAAAACACAATAATATTGAATAAAAGACCAATTTTGGGACTTAAAACCAGCAGTTTGTGTGATTTATTCTGCGTTATTTATTTGATTCATCCATGCAAAGGAACATTAAGGATCCCACTAGGTATTACATTTTTTTTAAAATACCAGTAATATCATAACTTTTCTTTCAATACCACAAAGATATTGTTTAACGGTGACCAGCCATACTCACAGAGCAGTGAGGAAACTCAGAGACAGGCCCAGGATCACACAGTACACTATGGACATATTTCTGCCAATGCAAAATGCACCACTCTACTGTAAAAATCTATTTTGGGGGCAAATGAGTTGATAGCAAGCCATTCACCACAGTCATGTAGAGTAATCCTTTAGGCATCTGGCTGCAGGGAGGCTGTAAGTCGTAATAACATTTAAATTAAATAAAAAAAAAGCTCATGAAAACAACAAAAAAATCCCACATCCTACAACTCATTTATACAGAGCAGCCCAACATTCTCCTGCATCTCCTGGTTTCACTGCACCTCTGTACTAAGGTTGTCTGCAAAACATTGTTAAAGTGGAACTCTACTTTGGCATGGCAAAAATCAAGAAATAAAGCCATTGCTAGGTTGTTTGGCTCTAACCGCAATGTGCCGCTTTCTCGCAACGCGTGAGACTTCCAAGACACCAGGTTAGTGACATTTATGGTACGTTCACACCGGACGCGAATCAGGCGTCAGGCGCAAGTGATTACCATGTTAAGTCTATGGAAAGCCGCGTTCAGGCGCAAACAAGCGTCCTGTAGCGCGAATGACGCGAATGACGCGAATGACGCGAATGGCGTGACGCGAATCAAGTGAATCCCGCGAATTACGCGAATTTGACGCTTAATTCGCGTCCGGTGTGAACATACCATCAGACTTGCAATTGCACTTGTGTCAATTTTGGGCTGGAGACACCAGAGAGAGATGCAGGGTGCTTTATTTACAACTTATTTAACCATCACACAGACTCCCAAACTGTTTATTTAAGGTATAAAAGTTGCTGACTTCTGCTTAAACCCTCCTTTCTCCCTTTTAGGATTTTTCAAATGTATTTTTGCTCTCATTGCAGTATTTCTTATGCTAGGGTGATGATATTTGACCAAGACACAACTGAAATTTGCTTTTTAATTTCTACTGTCTGGACAAAAATGCACATTCTTCCTCTTAAAGCCCTTTTTGGTTCCATTGGCTTACATTAAAATCACTTATTTTTACTCTGCTGCTGTTGCAATACAGAAATGTTAAATCATGTTAATTCCTCTGTAACCCTGTCAGTCAGAGGCTAAAAAATACACAAACAAAAACATCACTACCAGATTCATAACAGTGACTGTAGCCCAGCCTCTTAGGGCTTTAAAAAGAAGAACCTGAGTTTCAGACCAAAGTAAAAATGTATTAAAAGCAGTGTTAGGGAGAATCAGAGAACTATCAGGAACTGGTCTTTTCTCCACAAACAAAAAACACTTTGCAGTTTTAAATAGTAAATTCATTCAATAATTCATGTTTTATTTAAAATATGTTGGATGTAAACAAACTGGCATTTAGAAACAAAAGCAGGCGTTTACCAGGACAAAAAAAGTTAAAAAATAATAATTAATAAAATAGGTGGCAGTATGGAACATAAGGTGTATAGAGGAAACCCAACAAAAGCAAAAAATCCAGTTCTGTAATGTCACTGTTAGACCTCTAAGGTTGAAGTGAGGTTAAAAAGGTTGAAGTTACTGACCTGAAGAAAAGTTTTAAATAAAAATGCAGCTAAGTGTAGAAGGAAATACATCGTTCCCTCTCTGGCAAAGGATTAAAAATATAAAAATGAATTCTTCTGCTCTCTGTGATGAGGACAGGGGATAATGATCAAAGAGAAAGAACATGATTTTTTATTTTTGTTTGTTTTATAGGAGGCCTGAGGGTTAAGGTCTCGTCTAAAATCACTGTACTCCCTGTGAGAGCTCTCTCTACAGTTTGTGAGCAGCAGGTTGTGAAAAAAGGCCGGCTGCGCTGTTGTAGCTGCAGGATGAAGAGAAGGAAAGCCACTTTTCTTCAGCTGACCCTCCCTGACCCGTCCAAACCACTGCACTTTAAATCTGAACTCTACACTGCACATAAACACACAACAACTGCATGCACATTATATTTATATATATTTACGGTATTTATTATTAAATTCTCAATTTGAGGCTTATACTATTTAAACCGAGCGTTCTGAGGCCTCCGAAACTCAGCACCAGAAAATAAAAGATTACTCAAACAGATGAGAATGAAACAAAACACAACTCCAGGTCTGTTTTTGATGAGGAACATTATAATATGTGAGAAAGAGAGCATTTGAAAGAAAGAAAGCCTATGTTTAGAAGGTTTTTACAGAGGGATATTGAATTTGACCTGTCTGTATATATTGAGGATGTGTTATAGATTATAGATCTAATGGAATTGTGTAAAGCACTTTGTGACTGTTTTAAAAAAGTGCTACAGAAATAAAGTTATTATTAGAGATGCTCATTAAGTTAACTTAATTTTCTTTAATCAATTAACTGGTTGTCTTAACAAATGGTTATTGATGAACCAGGAACCACTGGCTTGACATCACCTATCATCAGTGGTGGACAAATTACTCAAAATCTGTACTCAAGTAAAAGCACTGATACTTCAAAATAACAATACTCAAGTAGAACTAAAAGTATCTAACAAAAATGTTCAGTAAAGTACAGTGTTGGGGGTAACGCGTTACAGTAACGAGATTACAGTCGTCAGTAACGCAGCAGATAACGCGTTACTTTTGAGCCCCCAGTAATAATATTACAGTTACTAACAAAATACCCAGTTAGTTACTTGCGTTACAGTCACTGCAGTCAGTTTCATTTACCTGCAGTTTATGGCAAGGACACAGACTGAAAATGCATTAAACGAATAGCGCTAATACCTTTCCTAACTTATTTTCATCCGTTCCCTTCTCTGCTTTTCTTTATGCGCGCAGCGGCCACTCGTCCTGTCCGTGCACTGATCCCTCTCCGTGTGTCGGGGTGCATGCAGCTGCCGCTGCTGTCAGCGGGGACAGTGGGGAAAAAAGAGGCATGCACCGCTTCGGCGCTAACAACAAATGCATTTTAGCTTCAATGTAGTGAAATAAAACTGTGTCCACAGGACTTGAACGCTGCACAGGAGCAGAGGTGAACTTAAAGAATGTAATAACAGTGCTGGTCAGGGCAACAGTGAGGCTATAGGCTTCTTCTGTTTAGAATTGGGTTTATTTAGGCCTTCCTGTTAGAAAGTAATCCAAAAGTAAAGTAACTAGGTTACTTTCATGAGTCAGTAACTAAGTAAAGTAATATATTACGTTTTAAAAGAGTAACTAGTAATCTGTAACTAGTTATTTTTTTGAGTAACTAGCCTAACACTGGTAAAGTATTGCAAATAAAATTTACTTAAGTGGAAAAGTACATTTTGTTGTAAATTCTTCTTCTAGTTTTGTACCCAAAACCTTCTGATCGCAGGTCAGATGTGCTGCCCACTATACCACAGAGGACAAAAACTACTTTTAACTTCTCAGACAATTTAAACTTTTACTCAGGTACAACAAAACATCATCCAAAATTTACTTGAGTAAAAGTATATTCTACAAAATGTACTCAGAAAGTACTTCTTCTTCAAAAAATGTCCTTAAGAGAACTACCTGTGTAAAAGTATCTCATTACTGTCCACCATTACAATTTATAAAAAACAGCTCTTTAGTCAAAGTCAGGAACCATAATAGTGGCTTTTTTAAGTTAAAGGCTTATATATTTTATGTTTAATTTGCCCAAACTCTTTAGTGGGACTGTACTGCACAACCATTATTGTTAGTATTTCCTTTAATAAATTATGGCCATAATGCAGATTAATCAATTAACCACGAACACAACTAGTTATTATTATTATTATTATTATTATTATTATTATTATTATTAAATTCTTGTCTATTGTATTGCTTTGAATAGAAGCCTCCACTCCAGTTCTGACACAGTGATACAGTGATATACAGGGTTTCTGCACTCTGTCTTAAAAAGTAAAAAAAAAAGTCTTAAATTGTAAAATCTGAACTGAAGGCGTCAAATTGAAGGCATTTTAGGTCTTAAATAAATTTAAACAGGTCTCACATAAGTCACGTACACTAGATGCAACTACCTAGAATGTCCTAGAATGCATTTTACCGCCGCCAGTATGAGAGCTTAAACCTTTTCTTAATACTTTACTGTCACAAATGTCCTCAGCTTTTTGTACACTGCATGCTTATGAAATAGGTCTTATTTTTCTTGAACACTGGTCTTAAAAAAGAAAAAAAAAGAAAAAAGTTAAGTTAAATGAAACTTATTAAAGCGCGGTGTGCTGATGGAGCAACAGCCACATGTAAAAAGCAGAAGTGAGAGTTCACAAACATCATGGGTTCTTATGACATTCACAAGGGAAGGATTATTACATCAAACAGCAACTGTTCAACTCAGACAAGTTTTCATAACAAAACATGTGCTTCTCTCCCAAGAGTCTCCTCCGTCCTCCCCCCTCCCTCCTCATAGATGGTCCCCTGAGACACTCGCCTGTTTAAGAGTAAAGTGAATGACTACAGAAAAGCAGGATAGTACTCTTTCCAAAGTCACTCCTGAAGACTTAGGACACATTCTGTGGAAAATACAAGAGCACAGCCTCTCACCTGAGACTCTTTTACCATGGAAACAGGCCACACCCACAGTGCAGTCCACAGCGACTGCAGACACTCCAGAGGCAGACACCAGCCAAGTGTCAAACTGACAAACCAAAAATACTTTCAAGTACTGCATACTGCTTTGACGAGGATGCATCAGTGAAGGAGCTGCCATTTCACTGCTGAATATTTTCTAATGATAAAATCCCATGATAAATATATACAATTAGGGCTGCAGTGTTTATTAGATTAACTGTCAAATGTTGACTGGATGTAAACACTCCATGGCACCAATTTCAAGAGTTAGCCCAAAAAACAATCTGAGGCTGTGACATATGATAGATAACTTACTCTTCAATATAATAGTTTATCATATTTTGGTTAAAAACTCCTGCACAAAGAAAGGGACCAAGAAGCAGCCCCTGAGCTCAGACTGGGGACATCTCCTGCAAAAAGGGCTGGGCTTCAGATATAAGAAGATTGTCACTCTCATGAAGCATCCTTATACAGTAGATGAAAGTCTGGAACCTTTTCAAGGCCACTGCGTAAAATCTAAGGCTAAATATTTAATGCCAGCCTACTGCCAAAACATGATCAGTAGTTGTAACTCATTTAATTAATAAGATTAACTAGAATGGTTCATCCCTGAACACTATGTGTCCCACACTATCCACACTGTTCTTCACCAATATGGAGCATGCACTAAAAAAAATCGATCATTATCTATCAAATCTAAAGTTTTTAACCTGTATAAATTACTATTTATTAGAAAAGCTTAACTATCACAGAACAGGGGCGTTTCATGTAGCTGTTTACAGCTCTGCTTCAAAATTTTACCTTCAGATGCAACAACTGTTGGGGTACACAACAAGAACTTAACACAGATATTTTTCTGTAATAACGAGGGCTTTTCAATAATAACGATAATTTAATAAATACTTAGCATTAAGCAGGCACAAATGAAAGTAGGTTGCCTTCATAATTAAATAATACACAATTATGTGAGCCAGACAGGATGCTAATAATTTATCTTCAGGCTTTTATTTCAAAGGCAACCCTTCTTTGTTTACGTCATGTGTCTTCCTTTTTTCATGAGAGAATGAGAAATACCCTTTACAACAAGCATTTTCATTCATCAGCTTGAACGAACGCAAATTAATTATATTTTATATATGGACCTTTTAACCAGTCTTTTCTAGTCCACCACATTATGCCACATTACTAATGCTTCACTGTCCAATTATTAATTTATTTGTTGAAAAAAATTATCCACAGATTAACTGATGACCAAAAGAACTGTTTGCTGCAGCTACTGTATATGTAAAATATGCCACTAAAACAGCAGAAACACATATTATCACTGGGCTACATAACTGCCATTTAAAATGTTCCTTGGCTCACAGGGTTAACTGTAGGGATGTGGAAAAAATGATACTGAATTAAATTTTGATTCTTATCCTTGAATCAAATCAATTCAAAATGAATCGAATCAATTCAAAATGCTTTTAAATGACATTACTTCAGCCCCAAACTCTGAAACTCTTCCTTCTGAGCATTAGAGCTTCAACACCTATCAGGAACTTCAGATGCTAAAAACTTACCTCTATGCACTGGCTTTGACCAGAGGTGGCAAAAGTACTATCATTCTGTACTTAAGTAGAAGTACAGATACTTGTGTAAAAAAAATTCAGCAGTTTTACCGAAGTAAAAGTAAAAGTACAAAAGTACAGGCTCAGAAATGTACTTAAGAATAAAAGAATAAATTTTTTTGCTGTCAGTGATACACACTGCCATTAAATCTGTGACACTAACAAAGCACACTCTCAGCACACACAGAAATAATGGTGTGGTTATAGGCAATACAGTACTACTGCAGTGTTGAAGTGCTTTAAGTGGAGAAAAACAAGTGAGCGTCCTTTAATTTGGGAGAATGTGCTAAGCGCTTGGAGAAGTAGGTAGTAGTAGGTGATGTTTTGGCGCAGTAAAAAGTAATGAGCCTGTTCTGACAAAGTAAGGAGTAAAAAGTACAGATATTTGCACTCAAATGTAAGGAGTAAAAGTAAAAAGTCATCAGAAAAACAATTACTCAAGTAAAGTACAGATACCTAAAAAATGTAGCGAAGTATAAATACTTTGTTACTTCCCATCTCTGGCTTTGAGCCAAGCAGAGCTGGATATTTTTTATTTATTATATAGTTTTTATTTATTGTACTCTTTATTTTTAGTTGTGTTAATTGTTTTTAAGCTATAACTGTCTTTTAGCCTTGTTTTTATTTGGCTCATGTATTTATTCTGATATGTATTACCATACTGTTTTGTTAAACTTGTACAGCACTTTGGGGCAGTAGTGGATGTTTTTAAAGGTGTTATATAAATAAACCTAAATCCTTAACCTTCCCTCACTGCTGTGAACCTGCCAGTTTCATTTATACAGGACCCTATTTTTTGTAAGCCAACAAAAGATTTAATAATTAAATATTAATGCAATACAAGCGGCCGAAATGAGCTCCCTCCACAGGGTGGCTGGGCGCTCCCGTAGAGATAGGGTGAGGAGCTCTGTCATCCGGGAGGAGCTCGGAGTAGAGCCGCTGCTCCTCCACATCGAGAGGAGTCAGTTGAGGTGGCTTGGACATTTGTTCTGGATGCCTCCTGGACGTCTCCCTGTGGAGGTGTTCCGGGCATGTCCCACCGGGCGGCGGCCCCGGAGAAGACCTAGGACACGCTGGAGGGACTATGTCTCCCGGCTGGCCTGGGAACGCCTTGGGGTCCCCCCGGTAGAGCTGGAGGAAGTGTCTGTGGAGAGGGAGGTCTGGGCATCTTTGCTTAGACTGCTGCCTCCACGACCCGGTCCCGGATAAAGCAGAAGAAAATGGATGGATGGATGGATATTAATGCATCAGCACTTTTCTAGACACTCAATGTCGCTTTACAATTTGGTCCATTATTCCTTCCCTCCTCAGTCACACTCTACAGTGGTGACATCTGTAGCCACAGCTGCCCTGGGGCAGACTGACAGAAGCATGGCTGCCAAACTGTACCTATGGCCTCTCTGACCACCACACACAGTCACACTGACACATTCATACAGGCAAGGTGAGTGAAGTGTCTTGCCCAAGGACACAACAACAGTATGCAATGTCGGTAGCTGGGATCAAACCACCAACCTTTGGGTTAGTAGTCAAATGTCTCAGATTTGGAGCCAAAGAAAGAAATGTTTGGCATAAATGTTATCTTTCTTTTCCATTGTCCTTGTGTTTATCACCCACCAGCACTTGTGGGGGTTCTTCCTGAGTCTGTACGGGTTTCCTCAGGGTGCTCTGGTTTCCCCCATCAACTTAAAACATGCACAATAGGCTAATCTTCCAACGAGGTACTCCTGACCAGGATCCTGGCTTAAGATCTGGAGAAGGTCACCCACTGCTCCTGACAGGCCACCAAAGAGGCACTGAAGGATGCGTCAATTGCAGAAAACAAATTTCCATACGGAGACAATAAAGTCTACCCTATCACACCTTAAAATAAATCATAAAAATCAATCAATCGAACAATATTTTAATCATTGCCACATGAGTGACCTTGAGTGTCCGGAAAAGACATATTACCAGTGTTATTGTAAATGTCCATCAACTTTGTTTGTTTTCCATGATGCATGCAAGTCCAAAGTCAACACAAAGCACCATATGAACTGACTCCAGACTGAAGACCCTGAACTTGTCCTGTTTTGAGCTAAGAGAGCTCTAGACTCACACCAGCTCCCTGCTTTTATTTATTCAGAAGTCATTTAGAACCAATTCACTACTGCAAGAAGAAATAAAATACACAACTTTAATCCAAACTTTAGAGCTCAGAGTTCCTTGATACCACACCACAAATATTACATCAGGAAGAGCATATGTTCCACCTTTGGGAGTCAGTACTTTGAGTGGGACAACGCAGAGAGGTCCTTCCTGTAAACAGACATATGCTTCCAATAACAGTGCAGCGGCAGCAAGACGTATGTGAGATGAGTATCAGAGCATTCCTCCCAGCGCAGCAGAACAATGAGCTCCAGGCCCTATCTGTTCCATCAGAGGTCTGTCCCACTGACAACACACAAGAGGGCTTTGTCTGGGCTGGACCACAACACCTTCTCACCGCACAGCAGCACTCCACTGTTCATCTGCAGAAGGGTTTGGAGTAAGACCGTCTCTATGCATTTGAAGTCTCTGTTGGTCTTTGAACTATCATTGGACTACAGCTGCTGCTAAACGCTGTCATTTTATATGCTTTGGTAGAAAAAGCTGACTGTGGATAGGCTCCATGCAGGGATACACAAGAGCATGTAAACACACACGAGCAGCTCCTTCATAAAGAACCAACAAATAAGCACAAAAGATGCACCAAAGAAGCAACAAAGGACCACCAAAGAAGCACCAAAGAAGCACCACCGAGTGTGACTGAGGAGTGAATGAATAATGCACCAAATTGTAAAGCGACTTTGAGTGTCTAGAAAAGGGCTATATAAGACTAATGCATTATTATTATTATTATTATGATTCAAAAAATAAATAAAAAATTAACTTCAAGCATCAGCATCAAAGCAGCATCAAAAAACACAAAAGAACTACCAAAGGAGCACTAAAGAACCACCAAAGAAGCACCAAAGAACCACCAAAGAAGCACTAAAGAAGCACCAAAGAAACACCAATAAACACCAAAGAACCGAACCACTGAAGAAGCACCAAAGAACCACCAAAGAAGCACTAAAGAAGCACCAAATCTGTAAAGCCCATACATCGTCACTGGATTCGTTCTGATCTAGCACTAAAGAACCACCAAAGAAGCACTAAAGATGCACCAAAAAACACCAAAGAAGCACCATCTGATCTCAGAGAGAGAACTTCTACAGTGAGAAGACCATCAGTGTAAGAAAATATTTGAGTAATCATGTATGCTGAGGTGCTGCCCTTCTCCAGAGCTGAAATTGCTCGGTCTGACGGCTCTATGTAGACACATGAAACCAGAAAGTGCTCCTGCGCATTTCTAAAGCCCATACACCATCACCAGACTTGTTCTGATCATTTCAGCCTTAAACCTCCGTTACTACCTGTCTAGATGAGGCCACCTGCTGCATCCTATGGACTTCCTCAACCTATCTCACCCACTCTCATCTGGATGAATCCTTACAGAGCTGATCTATGATCCTATAGATGAACTAAGGGACTAACAGTCCTAGATGCATTGCCTGTCCGTCCTGAGAGAGGATCTCTCCTTCAATATGGGCTCCATAAGGTTTCTTCTTTTTTCCCGTACCTGGGTTTTTTAGGAGTTTTTCCTTACCGAGAAGGAGGGTCTAAGGACAGGAGTGTCCTGGGTCTATTTAGTTTAGTGTAGTTATTGTTTGTGCTGATTGTGTGTTAAGTCTGATTGTGTGTTTATGTTTGATCAACTGTTTGTGAAGCCCTTTGAGGCGACTTTTGTTGTGATATTGGGCTATACAAATAAATCTGAATTGAATTGAATTGAACTACGAAGCAGTCAGCTCATTTATCTATCTTTTTTTTTTTTTTTTTTATATGGGACAGCGTGTATTAATGAACAGCAGCTAGTGCTGTAAATACACCGGATTATA
This sequence comes from Bostrychus sinensis, assembly GCA_020698575.1. Classification (NCBI taxonomy): domain Eukaryota; kingdom Metazoa; phylum Chordata; class Actinopteri; order Gobiiformes; family Eleotridae; genus Bostrychus; species Bostrychus sinensis. Next base: position 18,035,175 of record CM036261.1, on the reverse strand, counting down.
GCTCAGAGCTAATTTCCATCCGTAGTCCCGTCACTCACTCACATTCAGACGAACACAGACATACAATCTGTTAGCCTCATGTTGATAATAACCATGCTAATTAGCCATTTTATGCTCTGTCCAGTCCCCACCATTGCCAGCAGATATATAGCACATACAGGATGAGACTTTTGAAATGTTTAACTAAAACTGTTTTACTTTTTATTAGGGCTGAGAATCGATTAAAAAAATTAACTAATTAATCGCAAATCTGAAAAAAATGAATCGCGATTAATAACTACCAGTTATTAATCATGATTAATTGTGATTAATCGTATTATGAATTCACGTACAAACACAAAATTGTAAATTTAGAACATTTATTTTCACTTAACCTTCACATACTGTAAACTTGTGCAATGCAAATAAAAGTTGCAAAGAAAATAAATTAATAGTCTTTTTGAGACCTGTAACTCAGACAAAGTTTGCCTAAATAAGGTACAACCAACAAATACACAAAACTTACCTAAAAAAGCATGTGTAATCTCTTTTAGAAATTTAACAAAAATAAGTTTAATTCTTCAATTAATAACAATTGTTGTGGTAATTGAACTCATCCTTGCATAAACTAATTAATCGATGCGTCAATTGAAATTAACGCGATTAAATCAATAAATTAACGCACTGCGTTCACGCGATAATTTCCCCAGCCCTACTTTTTATATAAATATCAGTCTATCTTAGTTATTGGTTGCTCTGCAGCGCTCCTACTCTCCACTGGGACCTCACCTGACCTGACCTCTCTGCTTCACATGATGAACACAAATGTGATAGTTGCATGCGTTTGGGGAAACCGTGTTAAAGAGAATCAGATGATAGTGCCACTGTGGAGTCTACACTGAGGAGGGGTGGTGTATTACTGAAGTAGCGAGTGAACATTGTACATTTCTGTTTGTAATTGATCAAATATGACCTCAGACACTGTGGCTGTCATTATGTTTTCACTAGTTTTTGTCTCTTCACACAGCACAAAACATGTTTACATAAGAAAACTAACTATCATTAGTTTGGACAGATAAAGTGTAAATACAAAAACTTGCATAACCATGAACTCAGGACTGAAAAAAAAAGAAAAAGAAAAACCAAAAAAAAAACCAAAAAAAAAAACCCAGCAAAGTCCAGTACTCCTCAGGGTTCATCAGGTGCAGTGTGTACCTCAGAGACAGCAGCAGCTCCTGTCCAATCCCTGACATATATTTATACAGTAAATGTTAAATACTGACAGACTGGGCTCAGTGAGGGAGTCAGAAAGTAAGGCATTAACAGCAGCTCTGTGGAGCTAGCACATGCTACGTGCTGAATGTATTTTCATGTTTATCAGGTGCAATAAAGTGTGCCTCCAAACAAACTCAGCCTTACACATAAGTCCACCAGTCACACCTTTGCTCGTCCCGTCAAGAACTTTTATCAGTTCCACAGATACAGGGAGCTTTCACTTACTAAAACTATGGAACTTTTTACCACCAAAAAATGCCTGACACCTTGGTTGTTTTTAAAACTACATTCTTATTCTTACAGGCTTTTGGTTGATTTTAATCTTATTTTAATCTTGTTTTCATTTGTTTTTATTTATGTTTTTTTCTTTCTTAAATGTATTGCTGCCGAGTTGTTTTTATGTATTCCATTTTTTTTTGCACTTAAGCACATCAAGTCTGTGTATCATCTGAAATGTGCTATATAAAAATATGTACTCCTCAACAGAGGAGTCTCACACAGCACACCAGTGGCGGCTGCTGGTCGCTGACACAGGGGAAGCTGAAAACATTTAATCCTGGGCTAACTAGCAGCTAATCTGCCTACAATGATATTGAATGAACAAACGAACAAAACTAAAACAATATGCAAACTCAACAGCGCTATAACTGTTGTTTATTTACTGTGTAGTCTGTACAAATGGTGAAACTTAAGTAAATCACTTGCTTTAAACACTGTACAGCTCCTTCAACTCACATCTGCCTCCTCTGTTGCTCTCTGCTGTGAAGTCGGTGAACAGCAGGAGAACGCCGCTATTGGCGCTCACTGCTGTCTGTCAATATCTTCCACCTGTTCCACCAATCATCATCGATCAGCCAGCGTCACGGCACACCCACTGCTCCATTCACTCCCAGAGATGCTCAGCGTCCACAGGCGGGACGATTTTGGAGCATTTATCCAATCAGCGTCTTGCATTTTTGCTATGAAAAAAACACTCTGAGCAGTCTCGTAGGAATCCATTGAAGCTCAGCGTCAATGGGGATTTACACAGCATCTGAGCAGCTCCCAAGTGAGAGGAGGATCGCGTAGGAGAACCAGACTAAACAGCTGATTAATGAATAACATACTCATGAAATTAAACACATTCTAGCGCACTTTTAATGCAATTTAATATCTAATTTTATGAAATTCAACAGTGCATATTGGACAATTTATTTTATGAAATTTTAGGAGAAACTCAGCTTCCCTTGTTGTCAATGAGCAATCGCCACTGCAGCACACATATCTCAGTAATACTAATACTGTATGTCTGTGTCATGAACAGGAACACAACAATTTTGTGGCTAGACACAACTTGTTGTGCCTTTCATAATGAGATTCCACATAATGAACTTCTTATTAATCATGTAATGATGAAGGTAATGAGAGAAAATGATGGGACATAAATTTTTATGCAACTGTTATTGTAGTTGTCCCCTTTCCTTTTCCTTTTAAGTCTGAGGAGATATCTGCGTTAGCTGTGTATGCGTATGTACAGATAATAAACCCTAACCCTAAACCCTAACCCGAAGAAAACTCCAAAAAACAAAGTGAAAGCCAAACAGAGGCCCAACAACACCACCTGCTTCATTCATAACATGTACTTTTGTTTATTTCTGAGCTGACTGTTTCGTTGTGATGGCGGTTTAAGGCTGAAATGATCAGAATGAGTCCGGTGACGTATGGGCTTTAGAAACGCACAGCTGGTTTCACGTGTCTATGTAGACCTGTGAGACTGAGCGTTTTCAGCTTTGGAGAAGGGCAGCGCCTCAGCATACAGGATTACTCAAACGTGTGAATGTGCAAAAATACTACTCCAGGTCTGTTTTAAGGAAGAGGAGATGACTTTATAACATGGTAACAAGTTCATTTAGCAGAATAGGGGACCTGTAAACAAAATAAACCCACATATATAAGAGTGGAGGAGAGCTTTTTTGTTAAATTTGAACTTTTTTCACATTCTCTAAGATTCAGGTAGTGGGCCTTTAAGAGAAATGTGATAATACTGCTTTATTTCTTCAGAAAGTATTCTAAGAAGTCAGGCCTTGTATTTCTACCTCAGTGGCATTTATTGTTTCAGTTTAATTTTGAGTTAAAAACAAACTAACAAACTAAAAATGACTGTGTACTGTCAGACTGTAATAAAAACACAAAAGACCTCATTTGGCCCTGGAGCCTAGGGTTGACCTGTGTGAAAAGTCCTGTTTGCCTCACTCATACTGACTTTACCAGCCACCCCCCTCCCAAAAAAAAGGGAAAAGTCAACTCCCCGAGCAGCAGCTTTTCCCAAAAACCAGGCAACTCTGAAAAACTTACATAAGTTTGCGTGACACAGAGCTATGTTAATTTGAGTCGAGGGAGGGAGGGAAAAAAACAAGCCCTCGAAAAAACACACACGCAGACAGAAGGATCGCCGGGAAAAAAAAAAGAAGTGTGTTGTGGCAGTGGGAGGAGGAGGAGAGAAAATAGAGCGCGGATCAGATTACGACATCCTCCCTCCTCCTTCCTCCCTCGTGGAAACATCGCGTGAGAGCACACTCGTTCGGCGTCCTGATTATGATTAATGCAGGTAGTGCCACACACACTCACTCTCTGACCGCGCTTCTGGCACCGCTCGGACACTTCAGCACACTCACTGCCGTCCAGACACGAGCGGGAAGGGCCAGAGTAAAGTTAGAGAGCTGGAAAAGATAGATATACTGGACTTTTGAGTGATTAGTGTGAGACAAACTGTCAAAAAGAGCAGAGAATGGAGTTAGAAAAGTCAAATATACTGAAATATCATGTCATTTACAGTTGACAGTAAACACAATGCGAAGACATAACTGACACAGCAACAGCATACATAACTATTACCCACAACAAGACCAATAGTACCTATGTTCCCCAGTTTGTATGTTTGCATAGTGAGGGAAACATAGGTACTGGGGAACAGAGGTACAAGTGCATTTGTGAAAGAACCTATGTTCCCTTGTTTGTATAAAGTCCCAATGTCTTCTAACTCTAGCCCTAACGTTAATCCTAACCTTCATTTTCCATGGGGAACATAATTACCTGCATATTTGTGTAAGAACCTATGTTCCCCAGTTTGCATATAGTAAGAAACATACATAGGTCATGGGAAACATAGGTATTTGCACATTTGTGAAAGTACCTATGTCCCCCAGGACCTATGTTCCCTGGTACATACATTCCCCAGTTTGTATGTTTGTATAGGATGGGGAAGATAGGTACTGGGGTACAAAGGTACCTGCATATTTGTGTAAGAACCTATGTTCCCCATTTTGCATATAGTAAGGAACATACATAGGTACTGGGGAACACAGGTATTTGCGCATAGATACAGGGAAAGACAGGTACTTGCAGATTTGTAAAAGTATATGTGTTCCCCAGTACCTATATTCCCCAGTTTGTATAGAGTAGGGAACATAAGTATTTGCACATTTGTGAAAGTACCAATGTTCCCCAATATCTATATACCCCAGTCTGTATAGAGTAGGGAACATAGGTATTTGCGCATTTGTGAAAGTGCCTATGTTCCCCAGTTGGTATAGAGTGGGGAACATAGCTATTGCAAAAAACATGTACCTGCAGATTTGTGAAAGTATCTATGTTCCCAAGTACCTACATTCCCCAGTTTGTATCGAGTAGGGAACATAGACATTTGCACATTTGTGAAAGTACCCATGCTCCCCAGTTTATATAGAGTAGGGAACATAGGTATTTGTGCATTTGTGAAAGTACCTATGTTCCCCAGTACCTATATTCCCCAGTTTGTATAGAGTAGGGAACATGGGTATTTGCACATTTGTGAAACTACCTATATTCCCCAGTTTGTACAGAATAGGGAACATAGGTATTTGCGCATTTGTGAAAGTACCTATGTTCCCCAGTTTGTATAGAGTAGGCAACATAGATATTTGCACATTTGTGAATGTACCTATGTTCCCCAGTACCTATGCTCCCTAGTTTGTATAGAGAGAGGAACATGGGTACTGGTCAACATAGGTACCTGTGCATTTGTCAAAGTACCTATGTTCCCTAATACCTATGTTCACCGGTACTTATACTCTCCAGTTGGTATAGAGTGGGGAACATAGATATTGGGAAAAACAGACACTGGACTTTCTGAGTGACTGGTGCGAGAAAACATGTTCAATAGAGCAGAGAATTAACTAAGAAAAATCAAATACACAGTACTGAAAAATCATGTCATTTACAGCAGACAGTGAACACAACACAAAGACATAAATCCATCTGAGCCAGTGAAAACCCTTTCCATTTACACAAAACTGATAAAAGTATTTTAACAAGACCAAAATCTCCAAAAAAATGTCTTTTGGGGTTTTCGCATTCAAAATTCCAGGTTTTCCAGGGCCAAATTCCAGGTTTTCCAGGGCCACACAAACTTTTGATTTGATTGTCACCAAACACAACACCACATATCAAATCAGTGCAGAATACAGCTGTGTCCACAACTCACCAGAGAGCCAGTTTCCTCTGGGTGTGTACCTACCTATGTTCCCCAGTATCTATGTTCCCTTGTACCTATACTCCCCAGTTTGTAAAGAATGGGGTACTGGAACACAGGTACCTGCCCATTTGTGAAAGTAACTACATATGTTCCCCAGTACCTATGTAGTAGTTTGTTTAGAGTGGGTAACATAGATACGGGGTACATAGATACAGAGAACATAGGTATTTGTGAAAGCACCAATGTTCCCCAGTACTTATGCTTCCCAGTTTGTATAGGGTGGAAAACATAGGTACTAGGGAACATAGGTACCTGCACATTTGTCAAAGTACCTAAGTACTGGGGTCCTATAGGCATCTGCACATTGGTGAAAGTTCCTATGTTCCCCAGTACCTATGAACCCAGGCTGGAAAAGGTACTTGGACATTAAAATCCTGGTGTTCCTGAACTCTAGCCCTCACCTTAACCTTCCTTTTCACTGGGTAACATAGGTACCTGCACATTTATGAAAATACCTATGTTCCCTTGTCCTGGAGAATGAAAGTACTTGCACATTCTGTTAAGTCATGCTGTTTCTTAACCCACTAATTCTAACACTAACCCTAATTTTCCCTGAGGAACATAGGGTTGACCTTGTCTCCTCCTGATCTCTGTACACATACACTTATAATAAAATAAAAAATTAAAATAAAATAAAAAATTAAAATATGACAAGGAGATCTTTACAGAAACCATTTTAATCAGCGCTTGCTGTTAGACCTGATCAGAAACGGCCCAGACTAATTCACCAGAAACCACGAGGAAACTAGATGAGGTATCAGATATGGCCTTTCGCTCTGAGCCGTCAGTCACCTCCCACAGCCCAAAAAATCACTCAATGACTAAATATGTCAGAGGTCACGCTCTACGTAAACTGATCGTTAACCGCACATTACGCAGACGTCAAGCGTAAGATACTTTTTTTTATCATAATTCCTAAACCTTTTTCATAAGAACACTGCAAGTCCAACTAGAATCATATTGTAAACCAAAGTATAGATAAGAAATGTGCCTGAAGTCCTCGTGCACGGCTGTAAATAGACATTTAACTGCTCGTCCGTAAAGTGTAGTAAAAGCCTCAGTCCAACACTATTATGTTTACTAAGAGCAAAAATAGCAACATAACCAAGTATAAATGCGCTCTGGACGTGTTAAACATGAAAAATAAAGGCTTCTGAATGCATCACGGTGCGTTAGTGTGCTCCACTTACATTTTCTGAACCGGCTTCTTTCGTTTCTTGGCCGCGTACAGCGTCGTGCTCATGGTGGTGGTGGTGGTGGTGGTGGTGGTGTTGGTGGCGGCGGTGGTGGTTATGACAGTGGAATAAAAAGTTGGCTATATCCCGGGTCGACGCGCACTCACCGTGGTACAGTACAGCCGCGTTACGCACACACGCATTCCCCCGAAACACGACAAAAACGTTAAGTGTACACGAGTAAATCCGTTTAAAATCCTTTAAAAAGTGTCCGTGCTCGGGTGCCGTGCGTCTCACGCGTAACAGAGTTTGTTCTCCTGTCCCGTGCGTCCTCGCGTTCACGTCCCCACCATATGCTTCTGCTCGAAAGTTCAGCACGAGCTCGGGTTGGAGAAAGACTGTAAAGTGCCCACAGAAGTTTTTGTGTGTGTATGTGAGTGTGTGTGTGTGTGTGTGAGACTTGACTTTTGTGTAAGCCTGCCGCTGCTCGTGCCCGGACTGATTTGACAGAGCTGGTGCGGAAGCGAGGCGCGTTCACGTCAGAGGCACCCATTTTTAAGGTGGTTCCAAAGTTGCGCACACAGACATATATGCGTTACAGCGGTATTACTGGCGTATTACAAAAGGGAAGACCTTAAAAGAAACTTGTTGCGTCCTGTTGTTGTCTTGTCTGAGTATTACAGTTATTCAATAAGAATATGAAGTCATCAAAATACCGTGATTTGAAAAAAAAAAAAAAAAAAATTGTAACTTGTTTGTACAAAAGTTGCATTTTATTGATTCGTGTAATAATAATATGTTAAATGAAGCTACATATTTCAGTAACACCAATGACAACAATGTAACACCAATGACTTTATAGAAGTAGTAGTAGTCATAAGAGTAGCAGAGTTTATTTTAAGCATATAATAAATATAAAATAACAATATGTACACATACGCTTTCTACACATGTATAAAAGAAACAAAAACAAACAAGACAGGGCTACCTAATGGAAATATATATATATATATATATATATATATATATATATATATATATATATATATATATATATATATATATATATATATATGTGAATGGAGTGGAAAGAAGTACAAACTTATTGAATCCCACCCCTCCTCCCAATGTATCAAGACTACATTTATCTGCTTCCTATTTATACTCAATCATGAGTTTTTAGTAAATAAACAATCAATAGACTTTTCTAAACAAACCATATTAACTTACCTTACATTATACAATTATAACATTAACCAGACCAAATTAAATACCTTGTGAAAGTCAAATGTCTCAATTTCTATACCTTTAGAAACTCATATCTTTAAAACATTTTTTTAATTTTTATTTTTTTTTACTTTAAACTGCATGATGTCCGATAACGTCTGATTATTTACTGTGGGGGCGTAACACCAGTGACAGTAATGCTAATGAAGAATTTCCATAAAATGACCCCTAAGCTAACTGCTGCAAATCAATGTAACACCAGTGACGGACAGTAAAAAGTGATCTTCCTACATGTTCACCTCTGACCATAGAAGTATTTGTTCACATATTTTGAAATGTACAGATCTTTGATGCTGATAACACCAATGACATGTATTGTTAATTACTGTCTTCTTATTCTTTTTTATTATTACTCTTATTTTATTATGTCATATTTTGTCTTATGGCTGTGGGATGTATTTATGATTTGTACAGCAGTTTGGTCAAATAGGATTGTTTTAAATGTGTTTATATAAATAAAGTTTGACTTGAAAATCAAATCAAAGGACTGATATTTTTCTTAAAATGTCTTTTTTAAAATTTTCTTTACATTTCTTACTATCACGACTACTAAGACTACTCTTATTACCACTACTACTACTGTTACTCTGAATGTACAAGACAGTGGTGAGACTATGTTGTATGGTCTAGAGACAAAGGCTTGGAGGAACAGACAGGAGCAGGGCTGGAGGTACTGGAGTACAGCAAAATGACAACTTTGATTACTCTAACTACTAAAACAACTGCTGTTGCTACTACTGCTACCCTGCTACCACTACTACTGTGCAACACAATCTTGTATCATACATCAGTCACCTTGTCACTTAGGTAAAAATGCTTTGTTTATGTAAAGAAATTGTATTTGCATAAACGTATTTTTGTCCAAAGAGTAGGCTGTGAGTTTACAGTAACAGTTATAGTAACAGTTGAAGTAACAGTTATAGTTAGTGTTGCAGTAAGTTATAGTTACAGTTGCAGTAACAGTAACAGTAACAGTTACAGTTACAGTAACAGTTACAGTTACAGTTACAGTAACAGTTATAGTAACAGTTATAGTAACAGTTACAGTTACAGTAACAGTTATAGTAACAGTTATAGTTACATTTACAGTAACAGTTACAGTTATAGTTACAGTAATAGTTATAGTAACAGTTACAGTTATAGTTACAGTAACAGTTATAGTAACAGTTATAGTAACAGTTACAGTAACAGTTGCAGTAACAGTTATAATAACAGTTACAGTACCAGTTATAGTAACAGCCATAGTAACAGTTACAGTAACAGTTATAGTAACAGTTATGGTAACAGTTACAGTAACAGTTATAGTAACAGTTATGGTAACAGTTACTGTAACAGTTATAGTAACAGTTTTAGTTACGGTTTTAGTTACAGTTACAGTAACAGCAACAGTAATAGTAACAGTTGCAATTACAGTTATAGTAACAATTATAGTTACAGTAACAGTTACAGTAACAGTTATAGCAACAGTAACAGTTACAGTAACAGTTACAGTAACAGTTATAGTAACAGTAACAGTTACAGTAACAGTTACAGTAACAGTTACAGTAACAGTAACAGTTACAGTAACAGTTACAGTAACAGTTACAGTAACAGTTATAGTAACAGTAACAGTTACAGTAACAGTTACAGTAACAGTTACAGTAACAGTTACAGTAACAGTTATAGTAACAGTAACAGTTACAGTAACAGTTACAGTAACAGTTACAGTAACAGTAACAGTAACAGTTATAGTAACAGTTACAGTAACAGTTACAGTAACAGTAACAGTTACAGTAACAGTTACAGTAACAGTTACAGTAACAGTTATAGTAACAGTAACAGTTACAGTAACAGTAACAGTTACAGTAACAGTTACAGTAACAGTTATAGTAACAGTAACAGTTACAGTAACAGTTACAGTAACAGTAACAGTAACAGTTATAGTAACAGTTACAGTAACAGTTACAGTAACAGTAACAGTTACAGTAACAGTTATAGTAACAGTAACAGTTACAGTTACAGTAACAGTTACAGTAACAGTTACAGTAACAGTTATAGTAACAGTAACAGTTACAGTAACAGTTACAGTAACAGTTATAGTAACAGTAACAGTTACAGTAACAGTTACAGTAACAGTTACAGTAACAGTATCAGTTATAGTAACAGTTACAGTAACAGTTACAGTAACAGTAACAGTAACAGTTACAGTAACAGTTACAGTAACAGTTACAGTAACAGTTACAGTAACAGTTATAGTAACAGTAACAGTTACAGTAACAGTTACAGTAACAGTTACAGTAACAGTAACAGTAACAGTTATAGTAACAGTAACAGTTACAGTAACAGTTACAGTACCATGTTGTTTTGTGCAGCTGGGGCAGATCTGATAAGAAGTGGGACAGAGAATGACCTGTGCTTTTATCACAAGAGTTTCATCACAAATGTTTGATTCTGGTCTAAGTCCAAACCCTGCTCTGACTGGACTCTGACACAGACCTCAGGCAGTCTACAGCGTGGGGGAAAACCACTCGTTTATTCTCTGAAAATATGACTGTGTCTGACAGACTGAGACTGGGCCAAGTTCAGAGTGAAAAGCACTAGCTGATGACAAAAAATTCAGTTTTAGCAGGATATAAGTACTGGGGTTTATAGCTTTGTGATGTTTTCAGACCATTTAAGCACATTTCCACTTGAGCAGAAACAGTAACAGTAAAAAGTCATCAGACAAAAAGTTTAAGGACGTGAAGCGCTCTTTTTCTATGTTTCTGTGTCTCTACTGTTACCTCACATCATCAGCTGTGGTCAGGACGGTTTTGTGTGGGTAGGTGCTTCCTTAGAGACGGGTGAGGAGCTCTGTCCCCAGGGTGGGGCCGGGTCCTGCTGGGTTGCTCTAAATAAATATGCTGCTTGTCCTTTTGTGAAAGAATGGTGTGGTATTTTTTCCAATAACAATGCAATTATCTCAAAATGGAAACTATTTGTATTTGTAAGTGCCATGTAACACTGAAGTCAACACTAGGTGGTGCTCTTGATTGTCTGTGGCCTCTGCACAGTCCCTGGGGCAGATGAGGGAAGTGTCCAGGCTCTGAGGACTTGTTCTGTGTTGTACTTGACCAAAGCATCCTGGGAAATGTAGGTGGACTTTGCAGAAGAGAGGCAACCATAATACGGTTAAGTCACAAAACTTCATTCACATTTCTTTCTTTCTTTCTTTCTTTTTTTTTTTTTTTTTTTTTTTTTCCACAAATCTTTTAATCAACCTATGCCCTGATATTAAATTCAAAATATGTTTTAGTCAAAAGAAAAGAGTAGGCGTAAATCATTTTTTATATTCTCTAAGCCAAGTGGATTTTTCTGGTTGCAACATTTTCCATCCATCCATCCATCTTCTTCCGCTTATCCGGGACCGGGTCGCGGAGGCAGCAGTCTAAGCAAAGATGCCCAGACTTCCCTCTCCACAGACACTTCCTCCAGCTCTACCGGGGGGACCCCAAGGCGTTCCCAGGCCAGCCGAGAGACATAGTCCCTCCAGCGTGTCCTAGGTCTTCCCCGGGGCCTCCTCCCGGTGGGACATGCCCGGAACACTTCCCCAGTGAGGCGTCCAGGAGGCATCCGGAACAGATGCCTGAGCCACCTCAACTGACTCCTCTCGATGTGGAGGAGCAGCGGCTCTACTCCGAGCTCCTCCCGGGTGACAGAGCTCCTCACCCTATCTCTAAGGGTGCGCCCAGCCACCCTGCGGAGGAAACTCATTTCGGCCGCTTGTATCCGGGATCTTGTTCTTTCGGTCATGACCCAAAGCTCATGACCATAGGTGAGAGTAGGAACGTAGATCGACCGGTAAATCGAGAGCTTCGCCTTTCGGCTCAGCTCCTTCTTTACCACAACAGACCGATACAACGACCGCATTACTGCAGACGCCGCACCGATCCGCCTGTCGATCTCACGCTCCATCCTTCCCTCACTCGTGAACAAGACCCCAAGATACTTGAACTCCTCCACTTGAGGCAGAAACTCCCCCCCAACCTGGAGAGGGCAAACCACCCTTTTCCGGTCGAGAATCATGGCCTCGGACTTGGAGGTGCTGATTCTCATCCCAGCCGCTTCACACTCGGCTGCAAACCGCCCCAGTGCACGCTGAAGGTCCTGGTTTGAGGAAGCCAACAGAACAACATCATCCGCAAAAAGCAGAGATGAAATCCTGTGGTCCCCAAACCTGACACCCTCCGGCCCTTGGCTGCGCCTAGAAATTCTGTCCATAAAAATTATGAACAGAACCGGTGACAAAGGGCAGCCCTGCCGGAGTCCAACATGCACTGGGAACAGGTCCGACTTACAACCGGCAATGCGCACCAAGCTCCTGCTCCGGTCATACAGGGACCGGACAGCCCTTAGCAAAGGGCCCCGGACCCCATACTCCCAGAGCACCCCCCACAGGATACTACGAGGGACACGGTCGAACGCTTTCTCCAAATCCACAAAACACATGTGGACTGGTTGGGCGAACTCCCATGAACCCTCGAGCACTCGATAGAGGGTGTAGAGCTGGTCCACTGTTCCACGGCCAGGACGAAAACCGCATTGTTCCTCCTGAATCCGAGGTTCGACTATCGGCTGAACCCTGTACCCTGGAATAGACTTTCCCGGGGAGGCTGAGAAGTGTGATCCCCCTGTAGTTGGAACACACCCTCCGGTCCCCCTTCTTAAAGAGAGGGACCACCACCCCAGTCTGCCAGTCCAGAGGCACTGTCCCCAACCGCCACGCGATGTTGCAGAGACGTGTCAGCCACGACAGCCCCACAACATCCAGGGACTTGAGGTACTCAGGGTGGATCTCATCCACACCCGCTGCCTTGCCACTGAGGAGCTTTCCAACCACCTCAGTGACTTCAGCTTGAGTGATGGATGAGTCCACCTCTGAGTCCCCAGCCTCTGCTTCCTCAACGGAAGGCGTGTCGGTGGGATTGAGGAGATCCTCAAAGTATTCCTTCCACTGCCCGACAACATCCCGTCGAGGTCAACAGCTCCCCACCTCCACTGTAAACAGTGTTGGTGAAGCACTGATTCCCCCTCCTGAGGCGGCGGACGGTTTGCCAGAATTCTTTGAGGCCAACCGATAGTCCTCCTCCATGGCCTCCCCGAACTCCTCCCAGACCCGAGTTTTTGCCTCCACAACCGCCCGGGCCGCAGCACGCTTGGCCCTCCGGTACCCGTCGGCTGCCTCAGGAGTCCCACGAGCCAACCAGGCTCGATAGGACTCCTTCTTCAGCCTGACAGCATCCCTTACTTCCGGTGTCCACCACCGGGTTCGGGGGTTGCCGCCACGACAGGCACCAGAGACCTTGCGACCACAGCTCCGAACGGCTGCATCGACAATAGAGGCGGAGAACATGGTCCACTCGGACTCCATGTCTCCAACCTCCCTCGGGATCTGGTCAAAGCCCCTGGTAGGGTCTCCCATGGCAAACAGGTCCTAGGTGACGGGCCAGACAAAGAGCAGTTCATAAAGCCCTTATGAGTAGATATATATCAAGGACCGTGACGTCGCCCGGTATGGCGCAGCCGGGGCCCCACCCTGGAGCCAGGCCTGGGGTTGGGGCTCGAATGCGAGCGCCTGGTGGCCGGGCCTTTGCCCACGGGGCCCGGCCGGGTACAACCCGAATGAGCGACGTGGGCCCGACCTCCTGTGGGCTCACCACCCGCAGAGGTAGCCGTAGGGGACCGGTGCAATGTGGATCGGGCAGCAGTCGAAGGCGGGTGCCTCGGCGACCCGATTCCCGGACACAGCTTCTAGCTGTGGGGACATGGAATGTTGCAACATTTTGTTACTACAAAAAAATCTCAAATCTATCTAAATTATTGATGTTGGTAATTGGTTGGTATTGTTATATATTGATACTGTATATAAATGTGTTTTTTTATTTTTTATATGTGGTCTTTTGTTTTTGTGTAGTGTCATTTGGAATTATTTTGTTTTTTTTGTAAGTGTGTGTTGCTGTTGTGGTCCTGTTGTTAAACTGTTAAAATACATAAAAAAGAACTTTTTACACAAATATATTTCATTCTACACCTTTTCAGTTTCTGCAATTTGTTGAAAACATAAAAAATTAAGCAACAAGCAGAAGCTTTACATTTATTTTCGGTTCTGTGGTTTTCCTGTCCTGCTCATGAACACTGTACAAGCACTGACAACGGAAAACACCTAAAACTACCCGTTCACCTGCTTTCAAGTTCAAGTTGTACTACTTTAGGAACATAACACTGAACAGAAGAACGCTCCAGTGCCACCTACTGTCCAACAGGAGGAAGTGTTGTCAAATTAGATCTATATATATTTATATATCTATAGATCTATGGGTATTTTGGTTTTGTGTACCCACAGGACCTGATTTAGTCCTGGTTTAGTTTTAGTTCTGGTTTTATTTCTGGTCTAGCTCTGGTTTAGAGCTGGCTTAGTCCTGGTTTACACCTGGTTTAGACCTTTCTTGTTTAGCTCTGGTATAGCTCTGGTTTAGAGATGGTTTAATTCTGGTTTAGTCCTTGTTTAGTCCTAGTTTAGAGCTTTTTTTTTTAGCCCTGGTTTAGTTTTAGCTCTGGTTTAATCCTGGTTTAGAGCTGGTTTGGTCCTGGTTTAGACTTGGTTTAGGGTTAGTCTAGTTCTGGTTTAGACCTGGTTTAGCCCTTGTTTAGTTCTGGTTTAGACCTGGTTTATTTCTGGTTTAGCTCTGGTATAGCTCTGGTGTAGTCCTGGTTTAGAGCTGGTTTAATCCTGGTTTAGCCCTGGTTTGGTGTTGGTTTAGTTCTGGTTTAGACCTAGTTTAGTGTTGGTTTAGTCTTGGTTTAGAACTGGTTTAGACCTGGTTTAGCCCTTGTTTAGTTCTAGTTTAATCCTGGTTTAGACCTGGTTTATTTCTGGTTTAGCCCTAGTTTAGTCCTGTTTTTTTTTTGTTTTTTTTTTTTTTTTTAGCTCTGATTTAGTCCTGGTTTAGTCTTAGTTTAGCCCTGGTTTAGTCCTGGTTTAGAGCTGGTTTAGTCCTGGTTTAGAGCTGGTTTATTCATATAGTTCTGATTTTAGGCACGATTAAGTCCTGGTTTAGTTTTAGTTTTGTCCTGGTTTAGTTTTATTTTATTCTTTAAAAGCCATTCATATAAATGGACTATAAATGATCATGTAACTCTACATACCCCCTGCAATGTGCTGGCATACCCCTAGGAGTCCGCACACCCCTGGTTGGGAAACACTGGCTTAATTAATATATTAGTCAGTGAGGTCTGTAAATAAGCTGGCCTTATTTATTACTTGATAGCTTTTGTTTTTAAGATAACAAACTCTGATTTTTAGAATGAAAGTATATTTTACTGCCATACTTTTCTGAATATGTTTTATTAATGTGACACACACACAGCCCTTTGGTCCATTTGGGCGACTACAGCGCTAGTGAGTTGTTTGTGTGTAAAGCGTGTGTATCATGAGCGCTGGTGTTATTTCTCTTTGACAGAGTGTGGTCAGAAAAATGACTAAAGACAGAAGGGTTTTAGGGAATTTATGTTTTTTGTCCAAACTGTGGACTGTGTCAGAGTTTAGGGGAATCTGTGACTCACTCCGAATTGTGTAAACGTTTGAAGAGTCACCAGTTCAAAATTCACTGTCATTGGATAATTGACTGTTTTGCATAAACAGTCAAATAAACACAGGCTTCTTCATTAAAGTACTTGATGATTTTAGTGTTTTTATTCCTTATGTCTGAATTTTAAAATGTTATGATGTTACTGTTCAGTGACAAAAGTGCGCCCATCACAAAACATCATAAAAATGTATACTCTCAAAACTTTTGGGGCTTTTTTGCATAGATCTTTTAATTAACTGATCATAAACGTCATATATTTCATTATTTTCAGTGTGTGTAATAGCATCTAATTTTTGTAGTAAAAAACACACATAGATGTTTTGGTTTGTTTTTTGTTTTTTGTTACTACAAAAAAGAAACAATAAATTTCAAATAAATCTTAATCAATCAACCAATAACTACTTTCATTTGAAAATATTTCATTTTCTATGTGTGTTTTTTACTACAAAAATTACAAGCTATTACATACACTGGAATTAAAAGAGTTACCCCAAAATATGAAATTATTGATGTTTATGATCAGTTGATTAAAAAATTTATGCAAAAAAGTCAACAATGTTATGAAGGTATACATTTTTTTATGATGTTTTGTGACAGAAACACTTTTGTCAGTGAACAGGAGAAATGTAACTTTTTAAAACTGGGGTAAAATCATCGAGTACTTTAATAAATCCACTTTGCATTGAGAATATAATGCAAAAAAAGTAGAAATATGAATACATATTATTTCTATGATGTTTTGTGAAGACGACATTTTTGTGTCTGAACAGCAGCAGTGTCACAGATTTACTTTTACATTTTTTTATTTACTAACACTTTTTTTGGTCCCAGTGTTTGCAAACCACTGCACTGGGCTGACAGAGGGTCACCTGTAGAGTGTAGTGTGCATATTTTTGAAGAACGCCTCTATTCGCAAACAGAAGGGCCCCTGGTTCTGTGAGGGACAGGACTCAGACTGCCACTGTGCTGCTTTTTATTTACTCTGAATGATGTGAAAAAACAAAAAACAAACAAACAAACAAAACAAAAAACAAAAAAACAAAAAACTGTCAAATCCATGCGTAACCAGACTTGCACTCAGCGACCAGCCTTGGAGCTGACTCCTGGCCCCGGCTCTGAGCCTGTACAAACACAGCCCTGTGGCTCATCTGGACTTCATTAGAACCCACAGACTCTCACACGCCGTACAAACCCACTCACCCTTTCACACGGGCCTTCACTCATCTGTTCTACAATGACAATACTGTATGTGTATGTATGTGTCAGGCCCATTGTGGGATAGGGCCAAAAATACTGACTCCAACCACAAGGGGTCATGGACAAGTGGGTACTTTTTGGTGTAGAGCCAGCTTTTTTTTTTTTTTTGTTTGTTTAGTGGCTTCTTGACAATTGTGTGATATACTGCAGTGATTCTCAAGCTGTGGTAGGGGTCCCACTGGTGGGACGCAGGAGTCCTTTGTAGGCTGATTTATTTAATTTTATTTCCGTTTTAGTGCTGCTTGGTTTAGTTCTGATTTAGACCTGGATTACTCCTGGTATAGATCTGCTTTGGTCCTTGTTTTGTCTAGTTTAGCCCAGCTTTAGTCCTGGATTAGTTATTCCTGGTTTAGTCCAGGTTTTGACCCAGATTAGTTTTGGATTGGTCCTGGTTTTGTCCTGTTGTTGTACTGGATAAATCTTGGTTTAGTCCTAGTGTAGGTTTAGTTCTGATTTAGACCTAGTTTAGTCCTGGATTAGTTATTCCTGGTTTAGTCCTGGCTGGTTTTGACATGGATTAGTCCTGGTTTAGTGCACTGTACTTCCTGGTTTTGTCCTGTTGTTATGCTGGATAAGTCTTGATTTAGTCCTATTTTAGTGCTGGTTTAGCCATTATGAAGACCTGGTTTAGTCTCAGTTAGACCTGGTTTAGTAATGGCTTAGTCCTAGTTTAGACCTAGTGTAGTCCGGGATAAGTGATTGCTGGTTTAGTTCTGGTTTTGACCTGGATTACTTTTGGATTCGTTCTGGTGTAGTAGTCCAGTGTTAGTCCTGGTTTACTCTTGGTTTAGTCTTAGTTTTGTCCTGGTTTAGACCTGCTTAGTCCCGGTTAGACCTGGTTTAATCCTAGTTTAGACCTAGTTGAGTCCTGGATTAGTTGTTCCTGGTTTAGTCCTGGTTTTGACCTGGATTAGGTTTGGATTCGTTCTGGTGTAGTAGTCCAGTGTTAGTCCTGGTTTACTCTTGGTTTAGTCTTAGTTTTGTCCTGGTTTAGACCTGCTTAGTCCCGGTTAGACCTGGTTTAATCCTAGTTTAGACCTAGTTGAGTCCTGGATTAGTTGTTCCTGGTTTAGTCCTGGTTTTGACCTGGATTAGGTTTGTATTAGTCTTTGTGTAATCCAATGTTAAGCCTGTTTTTTGTCCTGTTGTTACACTAAGTCTTGATTTGGTTGTGGTTTAGCAGTTATGAAGACCTGGTTTAGTTCTGGTTAAGTTTTATTTTAGTGGTACTCGGTGTGAAAAGTTTGAGAATTATTAATGTACTGGTTTGTGGCTCAATGGACAGAGCATTTACCCCTGAACTAGAAGATCCCTGATTTGAGTCCAAGTCTGGGCATAATATCCTTAATATGCAAGTTTTGTTTTGGTGATGGTTTCTTTTTTTTTTTTTCTTTTTTTTTTTCTTCTTGATTTTCTCTCTCTCTCTCTCTCTCTCTCTCTTTTGTTTCTTGTTTTTTGTTTTGATGGGGAAAAAATGTATTGAAAAAGAAAAAAAAATCTTTCCATTGGGTTTCTAAACAGTTTAGAAGAACAGCAAAAAGGAGAAAAGAAATGATTTTTTTTTATTTGTACAAAAACACTTTTAACATTAAATTATAAATCCCACCACATGTTTTGTCATTAAGTTAAATAATATTAAAATAAAAAGTATTTGTCTGTAAAGCCTGTTGAGGACTCAGTCATCATGCAGTGTGGCTTCAGCAGCTCCGGTGAATTTGCTCGATTTCAATTGTCCCACAGTTTTGATGAAACTGACAGAGAAAGTGTCAGTAAAAGTCCTTTCTTTCAGTCTGACTTTGAGATGTTATGTTTTCAATAAGCAGCTCTCTGACTGAGGCTGCGTTCACATGGTCTTAATGCTAAATTCAAATTTTTTGCTCACATTATGTTTTAAACGAGACCTCCATCAGTCTCATGTGTGAACCGTCATTGGTCCTGAAGTGACTGGCCTGAGCAGGAGGAGACATGATGGAGCCTGGAGGGGTGGGACTCACTGACACAGAGTTTAGCCATCATTTCAGGACATTCAAGAAGATGTTTGAATACAACTGTCAATGACTCTCCTCAATACTTAATTATCTTATTTCTCTTCTCATTTATCCTTGGACCCCTTGAGTTTAGCTTAAACAGAATTGTCATATTAAATACTAATTAATCCTCAGGTCCTCCTTTAAAAAAATCAGGTTCTTCCTCTTAAAGGTCTTTTAGGTCACTGGGTCACATTTCAAAATATAAAACATTAACCCCTGTCCTCATACATAACAAAAGTGAACTCAGGTTCCCACTCTTAAAGCCTTAAGAAGCTGATCTACAGTCATTGTTATCTAATGAAAATATAAGGGAATTATTTCCCATAATGCAATAAAAAAATGGTTGCTCTGGTGGTGATTTTTTTTTTTTTTTTTTTTTTGTGTGTGTATTTTCTACCCTCTGACTGACAGGGTTACAGAGGAATTAACATGATTTAACATTTCTGTATTGCAACAGCAGCAGAGTAAAAATAAGTGATATGTGTCAGATTTAAGAGCACATATGAGAGTGGCCTGGGACGCATTTTTGATTTTTTACATGACAATAGGAACAGCACGAATCAGATTTTTTTTCAAATTCTACCCAGGCCATTTTTATATGTGGCAGACAATGAAAACAAAGTGAAGTTTTATTATTTAAGGTGACAGTCCTGTTGAAGCTAAAGCTGAGGGTCACACTGAGGTTAAATGAGAACAAAAATAAGATGAGAAATATTAAAAAAGAATGTGTACAAACATCTTCCTTAATGTCCTGAAATGATGGATAAACTCACCCCTCCTCACGTCAAAGTCCCACCACTCCAGGTTCTGTCATGTCTTCTGCACTTCCCAAAAAAGGCCAAAAACAACAACAAAAAATAAAAAATAAAAATATTCCAGCAAAAAATCTGAATTGAGCATTAAAACCCAAAGCTGCAAGGAGCAAGTAGTGTCTGTCCAAATATCAGTTAGAAAAAAGTGAAAACTGTAAAAATGAATGCCTAATCTGAAGTCTCCCCAGGTTGATGTGGTCCCGGAGCGCAGTCCTCAGTCCTCAGTCCTCAGTCCTCAGCCCTCAGTCCTCAGTCCTCAGTCCTCAGTCCTCAGTCCTCAGTCCTCAGTCCTCAGTCCTCCTCCTCGGGCTTCAGTGGCTCTTTACTCTGCAGCTCTGTGTCTGACGGCACGTCCTCCTCCTCCTCTTCCTCCTTCTCTTCCTCCTTCTCTTCCTCCTTCTCTTCCTCCTCCTCATCATCCTGGTCATCTTTGGTCTCGTTGGTGATGTATGATCCTTTCTGTTTGCGTGAACACCATATGAACACAGCGATGGCGATGCAGACCAGAACCAGAACCAGCAGCCCCCCGGTTACCCCTACCCAGAACACAGATTACAGATACACATTCATCAATTCACGCACAAAACTGCAGATTTATGGATGACAAACACGATATTTGAATTATGTTGCATTCTGCACATGAACAGGTATGAGCTTCTCCAGTACAATGTGACAAGGCCTGAAGGCTCAGAGCTGTTTTTAACCTGCTAAAGTCAGATTTTATACAACACATTTTACAGTACAGTAGAGAAACGTGGGCCTCTTACCTCCAACAAGTGCTGCTAACGTCCCATCCTGCCCCCCATCATCTGCCAACAAGGATTCAAAAGAAAATATCACCTTTAACAACTTGTTACTGACAGAGTGTATTTTGACAGAGACAAAAGTAAAGTAAGACAAGGAGCAAAGGCAAGAAAAAGGCTTCAGACCTGAGCTCTGTAAAAAAACAAATCAACAAACAAAAACTTTCATTTCTAACAATGCTCTCAAACCAAACTGTGAAGTCATGTTTAAATGTGATTTTATTAGTGAAGTCTTGATACTTTTACTTAAGTACTTTTAGTTCTAATTTTTACTTGATGGTGCAGAGGATAGCGTTAGATGGAGGCAGATGCTTTGCTGTAGTAATAAACGGAACAGCCAAAAGGAGAGACTTTTACTGGAGTATATTTTTCTTTTAATAATAATAAAAATAAATAAATAAATACAGACACAATCAGTGTAAACAGATCCAGAATATCCCCTGTTTTCAGTAAGGAAAAACTCCCTAAAAAACCCAACTGTGAAAAAAAAAAAAGAATTATTTAGAATAATAAATAACTTCTGTACCATAGCTGCCGTGGGGCAGACTCACATTGATTTGGCTGCCATTCCTTTCTCTCCGACCACCAACAAACACACAATCACATATAGGGAAGGTGGGTGAAGTGTTTTGTCCAAGGACACAACATGCTGATAGCGGGGATCAATCTGCCAACCTTACAGTTAGTGGACGAACAGCTCTACCTGAGCTACTGCTATCTGTCTCTTTATCTGTCTCTTTCTTTCTCTCTAAATGATTGACAGTTTTTTTTGTTTTTTTTTGTTTTTTTTATGTAGGGGTCATGAAGCTTGTGAGTAGTAGCAGTACTTTCTAGAGGTGGGAGGCTTGAGTCACATGACTTGACTTCAGTAATTTTTATATCTTGATACTTGCTTGACAAATATTCCAAAAAGACAACTAGACTTTGCCATGCATTTGTGTTTACTTATGTTAATGAGCATAGGAGCTAAACGGGTACAAAATCCTGAAAAGTGTTGACGGCAGACTATGGGGCCGTTTAGACGACAATGCGTTTTGCCGACTCTGCAAAGGTTTGATTGCATTTTGTCCTTTCATTCACGCAAGGACAGGGTTTCTGTTTTCTGCGTAGAGCATTTGCAGAACCCACAGGTACTACAGTTTCCAATTGTTTTCCTTATACTTCACTGTTGTCGTGTAACTCGGAGGTGGCATGACTGTTGCGTTTCCCTGGGCAGTGTTGTTGTGTAAACAGGCCCTATATTTGCCTTTAGCCTGGCCTAGTCTCACACACCTCATTCATCTATTGTCTGTTATTTCATATTGCAAGTTACCAATCAATGTCGGCACATTAGACATAGCAAAAATTACAGGACCTCTTTTGGTTTATTTTAATTTAAAACTACTCAGCTCTGTGTGGCCCTCCACTTTTTGTCTTCCACAAATGTTTATATTATATATTTTCTTTTTAACAGACCAGTACTGTGTTTTTGTACCTTTACATGTTTCGGACACTTCCTGCATCCTTCCTCAGAACCTTGCCTATTATGCAGTAAAGTGTACATTGGAGAAACAGGGAGAGCATTCAACACACATAAAAAAGAACACAAAACAGAATTTGAAAAAGAAAAATCAGGGACACGCACACGGGCAAAACAGAAACAAAGCAGAACAGGAAGATCTTAAATCCACAATCTCAGACCATCATAAAAGGGAAAGGCACATTATGAACTGGGATAGGGCAAAAATAATCAGAATGGAGGACAACAAACATTAACGTTAAATTAGGAGGCAACTGAGATCCGTAAACGTGCCCACAGGACAATAAACTGAGACGAGGGGGACAATCAGCTTTCACAGACCTGGGATACTGTCCTGAAGAAGTCGGACTGCAGATGACACCATTCCCCTACCACTCCAGGTAGGAGAACAGCACCAAAACCTGTATAAACCAGCCGGCAGGACATATCACTGTAACATCAGGTGACTGTTTTGAGGAAGGATGCAAGAAGCGTCCAAAACATGTAAAGGTACAAAAACACAGTGCTGGTCTGTTAAAAATCTACACTATAAAGCAGTAGTACTAGTAGCGACAGCAGTAGAAGCACCAGTAGTAGTAGTACTTGAGCAGCGTCACACTGGTCCACTCTGCTCAGTCCCACACAGAAGCCCTATATCTGTACAGTAATAAGTCATGTCCTCTGCTGTGGTAACTCATACAGAGCTGAGTTTGACTTGGGGCAGATGAGACTCGTTTGTGGTCCTGAGGGTCTTATCTCCACGGCAGCAGCCCCAGAGGAGCGGGCCTGGGACCCAGAGGAACGGGTGTGGGGCAGGGTGATAAGACACACCCCCTTCTCCTTCTTCACTTTACATCTGAATGTTGTGTCCTGGACTATAACGGGTCATGTCTCTGTCCCGCATTGGCTCAGGACTATACACTTGACTTCTATGCACCAGTCTATGAAGTGCCAGTATCAGTCTCAACTTTTGTTCATATTTTTGTTACCCACTGCTGAATTTTTAGGTTGTAAACTGAAACTGATTGTGAATCTAAAGCACATTATTAATTTTTAGTATTATTTGGATGTCGTGCACTCACCAGGGGTCACCAGCGTAAAGGCCCCAGGAGTTGCCTCTGTTGGGGTCAGGGCCGCAGGAGTTGAGTCGGTGAAATCCTCACCAATATCGGGGGTAACTGTCATATTTGCTGAAGATAAAATCACACACACACACATAAAATCACACCTAAGAATGAATATTTTTATTTGAAAATGGCTCCATGGACCACCATCACTTGCCAAAATTTTGTTCTCCGAAGTTATTGTATAACAGAAATGGGCTTAAATGTAATTAAATTTAATTTAATTTACAATTAAGCAGGATTTTACCCGATTTTACCCGGATTTGCACATTTCTTAAATCATGATTTTAGGTTTCAATTAAGGCACTGTTAATGTATAGTAAAAAAAATTTTCTCAAACCATGAGGCAAAAATATATTAAATGATATGATTATATGAATATCTCATAGATAGCAATAGAAATTCAGGCCTAAACTCTATACTTAAAAATATTTATATATAACATCCAAGCAAGCCCTGGTTATTTTATTTAAAGCATAAATATGAATCTAACAGGTTAAACACATTTTAAAATATCTAAAATACATCTTAAAATAATTTTGAAAAGTTTCAAAATGTTTTATTCAAATTAGAAAATTCTGGGATCACTCACCAGTTTGTGTGTCCTCTCACCGAGCAAAGACAAAAGAAAAAAGCAGAAAGTCAAACTGAGACAGCAGGGTGTGGTGTCCTCCCCAGGGTCAGGCTCAGCCAATCAGGAGCCACCCGTCTGTGACGTCATCATCACTCAAATACTGCCTTCTCATATACATCAGCCTTTCAAATACAACCTCAAAAATACTTATAAAAAAAAAAAAAAATACAAATACAAATACAAATAATACAACCAAAACACTACAGAATAATACTACAGTAATACTACAAAATAATTCAGATAATAATACAAAAATACAAACATTACTACAACTGCAAGAAATAATACTATAGAATTACTATAAAATATAACAAATAGTACTATAGATACTAGAAATAATAGTACAAAAGTACTTTGTATACAACTACAAATAATACAACCAAAATACTACAAATAATACTACAAAAATAACAGACTGATGTCTAAAAATTGCTTAAAAGTGATATTTTTAAATAAGTACTCAATTGTAATTAATGTAATTTTTTTGTTTTTGTTTTATGTATTGTATGTAGATGACCTTTGGTGGCCCCCCTACAGCACCTTCACAGCCCACCAGGGGACCCAGGACCCCACTTTGGGAACCACTGGTATACACCATAATGTACAGCACAGGCCAGAGTTTTTAAGGTATTTTTACTATTTTTATATCCATGTATATATTGTACACAGGACATGAGGCTTACAGACAAGTACTACATAAACAAAAGTAGGTTTCTCCTTCATCACGTTTTGAAATACAGTTTCACCTCGCACCCTTTCACCAGCCTTTCCTAGTGGAGGCCTCTAGGGGGCGTTATAGGTCTATTTATCTTAGAACTCCATCTTCTCCGTGCTGATGTTAGCTTTACATATAAGAATAGAAACAGTAAATGCTCAAATAGAGCTTTTCTACCTCCATAGGTGCTTTACATGAAGGAATCATTCACCCATTCATACTGACATACACTCACACATTCATACACCACTGTATGAAACACACAGGCCTTGCAGGGCTATACAGCATACTGTATTTAATTCACTTCCTATCAGTGGCGAAATGTAACACAGTAAAAGTACTTAGTTACTTTACTTAAGTATCATTTTCATGTATCTGTATTTTACTTGAGTATATTTTACAAGGGGTACTTTTACTTTTACTTCACTACATTTTAGAGCAAGTATCTGTATTTTTTACTCCACTACTTTTTAAAAATGATTTGAAGTAAAAAGTATTTTGAGTTTGATTTAAAATCATTCGTTTTTGCTGTGTCCTCATTGTAGACAGTACATAAGTATAACATATGTAGTAAAGTAGTACTCTTCAGAAAAACTTAGAGATTCAATCTCTTCTGTCGCACTGTTAATCTTTAGTTTTCAGCACAGTATTTCAGCAAAATCCCTCACATTCATTAGTTCTTGAATCTCTGTGAAATATCTTTACTTTTTTTACTCACAAGTACATTTGAAAGTTAGTACTTTTATACTTTTAATCAAGTGGAATTTTTGATGTGATACCTTTACTTTTACTTGAGTAAATTTTTGCTCCTTTATCTGTACTTTTATTAAAAAAAATAGCACTTCTTCCACCACTGCTTCCTATACTTAACTCAAAAGTATTCTAACGTAATGATATTATGATAATAATACTAATACAGGGGAAATGTTAGGCCCACCTCCCCTAATATGTTTCCAAACCCCCCATGAGTAAGTCTTAGTAAGGAAAACCAGGACTAAACTGTGTGAACCACATCATTTTGTACATTTTAATCCAGTGGTTCCCAACCTTTTTTCCACTTTATCAATTGATATGTTAATGGTACCACCCTTCACCTCCCTGACCCAGGAAAAATTAAGTAATTTATTGGGCAAATTTCACTGCATAACAAAAACCTCACTGAAGTGTTATTTTTCTATTTTTGACAATTTCTAAACACATTTTCTGTGACCACTATGCATTAGCCAGTCTTCCTTGCATTATCTTTCAGCCCTAGCTTAGACCTCTTTTTCCAGAGGCCCTCACGACCCACTGTGAAGCTTTGGGAACTCCTAGTGAGGGTCCCGACTTCCAGGTTGGATTTAGATTAATTAAGTCCAGATTTAGACCTGGCTTAGTCCTAATATAATGCTCTTGTCTCTGTCACATCATCAGTAAACACCAGAGACCCAGTGCCATTGGAAGTTCTGCAGCTCATGCATCACTGCTCCAGCGGGTTTTACAGAAGATGTGGTGAGCTTTGGATCATGAGCCGTTCCAAGCCTTCTCCAGACTTTTCTCTGCCCATCATTCTGGTACAGGTTGGTCTGAGTCTCTGTCCAAAAAGTGCTGTTCCAGACCTGGGCTGGCTTCTTTAGGTGTTTTTGGCCAAGTCTAATGTGGTCTTTCTGTTGTTGAGGCTGATGAAAGGTCCGCACTTTGTGGTGAGCCCTCTGTATTTTCTCTCATGAAGTCTTCTTGCTATAGTGGACCTAGACAATGATAGACCTACTTACTGGAGAGTGTTCTACTCTTAAGGTAGATGTTGAAAAGGGGTTTTTCAGCTTTTTTTGATCCAGCCTAATGATGGTCTGGTTCACTTCCATTGAGAGACTGTATGCTGTGATTTCACAGAAACAGCTTTCAAATGCAAATGTAACACCAGGAATCAAGTCCAGACCTCTAGAAATAGCTTTTGAAGCAACTGTCCAAATACTTTTGAGCCCCTGAAAAAGAGGCAGCTCCACATTAAGGAGCTGTAATTCCTAAAACCTTTGTCCAATTTGAACGCGACAACTCTCAAATTACAACTGAGAGTCTGCACTTTAAGCACATATTAATTATATAATTGTATTTTGAACAGTTTTTGTAAAAAAAAGCTTAATTAGCAAAACTTGAGTCAGTTTCCAAATACTTATGGACCTAAGTGATAATGTTATTTGTCTCCCAAAAAACAAACAAAAAACAACAACAACAACAACACAACCAGATTCAAGTCCAACTGTTTCCAACTATCTTTATTTGCTGAAAAAAAGTAACCTACATTCGCCCCAAACATTCTGTGTCCTCATACAAAATCATTCATGTTATAGAGGACATGAAGGCAAGTCATTGTCCACACTAATGCATTTACATTTCAAAACAGCAGTCAGCATCACATAAAAATCATGGTATATGTTCTTTTCTGACAACAACATTGTGAAAAAAGCTGTGCTTATAATAGCTTTGTTGTTGACTTGGTGTTGTCGGTTCTACTCCGGACTCTGACACACACACACATATATATATATATATATATATATATATATATATATATATATATATATATATATATATATATATATATATATATATATATATAAAATTAATATGTGCGTAAAGTGCAGACTCTCAGCTGTAATTTGAGAGTTGGCGCGTTATATATATATGCTGGATGTCTCATGATTTTACCAGTACTATAATTGCACAGCAGTGACAAATGCAACCATTTAAAGATTAATATTCATGCCATTAATGAGTCAAATGTCCAAAGGCTAAAGTGCAACATGCAGTACTTTCTAAAAATCTCAAAAAAGTATGTGTTTTAAAATGAAAATATATTAGTTGGACAAAGACTTCAGTGTGTTTCAAAGTAAAAGCAGAGTAAAAGCCAAACTAACACATGCTCTGTCCTACTCCCTCTGCTCACTCTCTGTAGCTCCTCTGTGTGCTCTACTCATGCTCGTGCTCATGCTCGTGCCCGTGCTCGTGCTCATGCTCATGGTGGAAGAACTCATGGCAACAGACGGTCACTGCGGAAACCAGCGTCATGAACTCTGGGAAGTCACACTGGGCGTCTCCGTCCTGGTCCAGGCCGTCCATCAGGCTGTCCAGAGAGGCCTGGTCTGAGACGTGCTGGGGAGGGGTGGGGGGGTCACATGAGGACAGGACAGGGCCTCAGTCAACACATATACATAACACATTTAACATATGTAACACATATACATATAATAACAAAAGAAAACAACATGGAGGCGTGCGGAGGGGGCCCCAGGACAGGAGTCTTGTGATTAAAACACAAAACAGTGGTGTAAGGTGGTAAGGAGGGGCCACAGTGCAGGTTTGTCACAAGATTTATTGCACTATATTTAGGTCAAAATGTGGTAATTGTTAGCACCAAAGTGATGCACCCCTCTTCTTTCCTCACCGCAGCACCTAACTGAACCCATATTTAAACTCTAGAACAGGTTGTTGATCTAATATTGGATGATTTACCTGATGAGGGCCTGCTTTTGGACCGCATAATGGAGTCAGCTCCTCACATGTCTACACACAGATGCACTACATACAGTAACGTTACATAATCTGCCTAACCTCCTAGTGTTTGCTAGAAAGTATTCACATCTATTAGCTCTTGCGGAATAAAATAATATTTTTAAGGGGCTGACAGTTATCATATAGTCTGTGTGGTCCACAAAATACATATTCATGATCGTCACAGTTAATGAGAATCAAAAGTCACTATGAAATTCCATTGGAAATAAAGGCGGGTCATTTTTGACCCACTTATAGAAACTAGTGGTAGTGATCCAAAAAACAGACTTTTGTAAAAAGTATAAAAGGCAAGTTAAAATTTTAATGGCATGACATCAATAACATGTTTTGGGAGGAATACCTGGACTACAAAATGATAACTACTTTTCACTACAAAAATATAGCAAAAAAACAACCTCAACATATGCATTTAAGGTTTAATCATAAAAGTTGCACTGGAATTTCTCAAAGCTGACTAATACTCATGGCCTGGCCAGTTCATAAGCAAACTAAGCAGATGCCAAGTCAAATTCGGCTTAGGGTCCCATGAAGGCTTGGGCCGGTCCTGCTAATAGTAATACTAATCTTTAAAATATTTAAACACGTGAGAGCCACAAGAAAATAAAGTTGTTGTTTTTTTGTTTTTCTTACATAACTAAACTTTTAAACATTATTTTAGAAAGAATTATGCATTTCGTACATTTATATCTTTTAATCATAATCATATTTTCCCTAAACAGAGTTCTGTGTTATTATTATTATTATTATTATTATTATTATTATTATTATTATTATTATTATTATTATTTATAGCCCAGGCTGAAAAAAAAAAAAAACTAAAAGTGACAGTAATTGAGGACTCTCAATGGGGGTCCCCTCATGTCCTGGGCCCCTGTGATGCTACGCCCCTGAGTCTGAAACAACATCAGAGTTGAGTTGAGAGGCGCCTGGTCTGAGACAGGCTGAGGAGCGAATGCTTTTACTGGATTATTGTACCAAATAATATATGTCTGTAATGAGATGGGAATAGAACATGGATTTAGGTTTAACACTCCATTATAGCACACTGTGAAACTTTAAAAATGTTCAATTTTAAGTTTTACTCACTATCATTATTTTTTAACTCATCTTACAGCCACAACAAAAGTTGTTGTAAAATTTTTTAAATTGTTTTGATAAATTTTGTACATTAGGTTTTATTATTACCAATAATGCATTTTTTTCTGAACAACAGATAGTAAGTTGTCTGAAAGATGAGTTCAAAAAAATAATGACAGTGAGTAAAACCTAAAATTAAAACTTTTTAGACATATGAAAAGTCAAAAACTCAAGGCAACAGGATCCCTTGAGATTTTTGAGTTTTGGGGCCAACTCAAAATCTAAAATTTAATTAACTAAATAATTTAACATGTCTAAAAACTTTCAATTTTAAGTTTTACTCACTATTGTTAACTTTTACAGCCAACTTACTATCCATTGTTCAGAAAGTATTATTATTGATAATAATAAAAACTAAATATACTAAATTTACAATAACACTGTAACAGAAATGAATAATTCGCATTAATTATTTATCTCTGTAACAGTTGTATTTATAGTTTCAATTTCTGTTATTGCTGCTTTTTATTTTAATTTACATATTCCTGAGCACAACAACAATGTTGCAATTGTTTTGTTAAAATTTGTATATGAAGTTTTATTATATTTTTCTAATTTATTATTGGATTTTTTTTTTTTTTTTTTTTTGGCCTATTCCTGCACTGTAAAAAAACAAAAAAACAAAAAAACAAAACAGATACTGCCTATTATAAATGTTTGTGTACAACAAACAAAAGTAACACAAAACCTTACCACTAATGAGAATGAACAAAACATTAATAAATATGTAATTACCTGTATTTTAAGGAATAGGTGCTCACACTAGAATAACTCACACTATTATGCATTAATTAAGTTTTAGTTAAGGATTTTAAGTTTTAGTTAAAGATTATTAAACAGTTAGATTATATAGAAAACATTACATCAAAACTAATAAACACCATTAAATTATAAACATTATTACTGTTTAATTCTTAGTAATAAGCTCATATAAATCAGTGCTATATTAGATACATCAGTGTTAAATCAAGATCTATAAACGCTTGTTAATTACATATTTATTAAAGTTTTATTACTTCTTAATAGTTGTGAGTTATTCTAAAGTGTTACAGAAGAGTTTATAGATACTGTATTGACACTGATGTTTATATATTTGCATTAATTGACATGAGCTTATTACTTGAGAATTAAATGTTAATAACAATGTTTTTTTTTTATGAAATGGTGTTAATATAATGCTTTGTACATAGTTAATTAAGTCGTTACTAATACTAAACTAATACTTAACTAATATTTTCCAGTCTGAGTCACTATAGTGTTGCCCAAGAATTTGTGGCACCAGAGCCAAAATTACAAAAGCCACTCCAACTGAACAGTTTAACCTGTGGTTACCAGGAACACTCTCTGTTTAACCCTGGTGCCCCACTGAGGACAAAGGTGTCATTTTCCAATCTTATTTTTGGGTAATTTTGCAGTGTTTCTTTCCTTTTCTCTAAAATGTGTCTCAGGTGTGTATTTTATCACTAATGTTGATATTCTAAACACAAATCTAATATTACTTCATTTTTACTCTCTCTAACTAAATCTGTTACACTGCTCCTGTTCAGTGGCAAAAGTGACCCTGGTGAAAAACTTAATAAAAACTGCATACATTCATATTTTTTTTCTTTCTTTTTTTTTTTTTTTTTATCTAGCAATATCTGCCCTCACCATAAATACCTAATATTTAGTTTTTTTCAGAATTTTAACCCTTTTTTATGTCTGTACACTGTTAAATAATAAATAAATAAATAAATAAATAAATAAATAAATAAATGAATAAATAATAAAAAAAAATAATAATAAAAAACTCAAAAATTCAAAAACTTAAGTCAACAGGATCCCTCAAGATTTTTGAGTTTTGGGGCTGACTCAAAATCTTTTCAATCTTTTTTTTTTTTTTTTTTTTTTTTTTTTTTTGGTATAAAACAGAAAAATAAATAAATAAAAAAAACAAACAAAGAAACATTTATTTTTGTAACATAAAGTGATGTTGTTGCTGTTAAGTGACTGTTGAGTGTAAATGTCCCCATCACAAAACATCATAGTATATGTCAGTGGTTCCCAAAGTGGGGTCCTGGGCCCCCTGGAGGTCCACAAGGCTGTCTAAGTTAAGTACATAAAAATAAATTGAGTTTGAGATGAATTACTTGCTTTATTAGTTATACACTTGTTTAAAAATATAATTTTAAAACCATTTTTAGCCAAAAGTTAGTGTTTTTGTAATATTTTTATAGACATTTACAGAGAAAAAACATGACTTGATCTTTGAATAGATGTAAGTTCTACAGTTGGGGGTCC
This sequence comes from Bostrychus sinensis, assembly GCA_020698575.1. Taxonomy (NCBI): domain Eukaryota; kingdom Metazoa; phylum Chordata; class Actinopteri; order Gobiiformes; family Eleotridae; genus Bostrychus; species Bostrychus sinensis. Next base: position 18,003,458 of record CM036261.1, on the reverse strand, counting down.
ATGTGAGATTTTCAGAAGTTTAAGGGGGCCATGAGTCTTGGCTGGTCTATGTAGTAATATTTTTTCAACTTTTTTTTTTTTTACATAAATCTTTTAAACAGGGTATACCCTGACAGTTACGTAAAAAAAACACTTAATAAATAAACAAACAAATAAATAAATAAATAAAAGAAAAAAAAAAGTAAAAGTAAAATGTATACTATTTTTTATTATGTTTTTTGGGACAGTAACTTTACAAGAGCAACATATTTTTTTTAAATTGGGCTATAAGGGTTAAATTGTCTCTTTTACACAACAGTAACATCTCTGATTAATTTAACTTCTCCCTGATTCTAGTGAGGGATTGTGGGAGCTGCAACCATCCTCATCAGCTCTGACAGAATGCTGCAGTGCGTTATCAGTCAGCGTTTTACTCTGGGTTTTATTCCGAGACCAAGACAAAAATACAACAGTGCTTATCTTTGACTTTTCCTGTAGGAGAAAGTCCCTCTCTGCCACTCCCCTCCCTCCCTCCTCCCTCCAGGGGCCCACCTCAGAGAAACGCTGATTCACAGGGGGTCCGTAGAAACCGCACCCCATCCACAGACCTGACCTGGCTGAGGTTCAAACCAAACACTTTCAACAACTTTAAGATCATTAAAACAGGCAGGATACAGGAGCAGGCTGCACAAGATGTCAACAATTTTACTTAACTGGATTTTACAAGGAGTACATTTTACATAACTACATTTTTACTTTATTCTATGCAGTTTAGTTACTTTATTAGTGCGTATTTTTTTAGAAAGTGGTCATGAAGATATTTGTGTTTATTGGTAACACAAATTCTCCTGCATTTTTCTTTTAAAATTAAAATCCACACTAAAAAATACCATAAAAAGAATCTGCCTGTATTTATAGTTTAAAAATTGCAATATAAATTCTGATTATATTTACAAATGTTACTATTATTAATTTTATCTTCAAAATAAACTTAAAAAAATACAAATAATATTCAGTAATTCATAATAAATTTAAATAAAAAAATAATTTAAATAACTATTTGAAAGAAGCTATAACAAAAAATAAATAAATAAATAAATAAAAAGATACTTTTGCATCTTTTAGCTTTTCACTCCACTACATTCTTTACTTTACTCAGTTTAATTACTTTATTATTGAATAATTACTTGTTCAGTACAAAGACATTTTGTACTTACTTTTATTCTAAATACTAATTCTCCTGCATTTTTTCTTTTAAATTTTTAATTCATGATAATAAAATACAAAAAAAGATAAAAAATATGACAAAATGAACTCTGATAACATTTACTTATTTTTTTATCAAAACAAATGTAAAAAATAATACAAATAATAATATCATAAATCATTATACATTTACCTAAAAAATCATTTAAAAAACTATTTGAAAGAGGCTATAAACCTATAAACAAAATAATAATCACAAAATATAATATTAAAATCATATTCTTAAGCTTACTTCTTTCATAAGCGTAGGTAGTTCAGTATGAAAAAAAACCAAAAATTCTTATAATCTTGAAAATAAATTGTGAAGTAATTCCAAGTGCTTACTGTCATGAGGTCGGGCAGCTCGTCATGGAGCAGCTCCTTCAGCTCGCTCTTCTTCAGCTTGTGCCTGTCCCCTTCTCTCTCCGAGTATTTCTGAAACACCCCGATGATGGTTGCCATGGCGCTCTCCAGGTCTGTCATTTTTTTATCCTTCAAGACAGAAAAGAAACCCATTGCACTGAGTAATTCATGCCACCTGTGGAAATGTTTTAGCACCACTCCTAATTCTTTAATTTTAAATTAAATAAAACTGTGTTGGAAATTGTTAATTCATTTCTAAATTTAGGTAGTTCTCATGACTTTGTCTTTCATTAACTTTCCCATGAGAAATAATTCAGGCTGGTGCTAAAACATTAGGTTGGTGTCCTACCTCAGGCTGGCTGCAGAAGAGCTGTGGGGCAGACAGTGGATGGGGCAGTGGCAGAACGGGACAGTGGTTTTATAGAGGAGCAGATGTGTGTATGTGTGTGGGGAGGGGAGGGGGGGGGGTGGTACCCTGGAGTTGACCTGTCCGTCAAAGCGCTGGCCAATCAGAGGAGAGTATCTGTGCTCACTCCACTGCTCTGTCACTGGAGTCATTTCAACTCATGTGACTTTAAATGTACTGAAGTTGTAGCTGTAGCATGTAACAGCAATAATAATGAGTGACTTATCTGATGTCTAAATATGTATCACAATTTTAATACAATTGTAATTAAAAAGTAAAAAAGTAAAAAAAAAAAAAAAAAAAAAAAACTATTAAATAAATAACATTTTAAATATGTGTCCCCAGGTATGATGGAAACAATGTTTATATCCAATATAAATGGTCATATTTATATAGCACTTTTCTACCTCCATGGGTTCTCAAAGCGCTTTACATCAAGGATATATATATATATATATATATATATATATATATATATATATATATATATATATATATATATATATATATATATATATATATATATATATATATTTACAATACAATTTCCATGTTTTACTTACTTTTCTTCTGCTGCAGCATTTTAGCATTTTACCTCCACACACTTGACTGACTCCCTCACTTTTGCCAATCATCACTAAATTAGGCTGTAAAATCTATCCACACTGGCCAAAGAACCAAATGTAAGTGGATTTATGCTGTGTATGTGCCTACAGACTGCACTACAGGTAACTGCGGGGTTTTCTTGGAGACCCGCCTCTGTAAATGTAGTGCTCAGCTTCACTCCTTTTCTTTCACTTTTGAACGCACCACTCATAGTCTCTCTGATCGTTCTCACAGCTGACTGATGCACACAGGGGACAGCAGTCTGTTAGGTTCAGAGGTGAAGGAGAGAGGACAGGTCTACGAGGAGGCCACAGGAGGAGCACAGAGGAGGAGAGAGAGGAGGGAGGTGCACCATGCCCCCATGTTACTACCATACAGACGCAGAGGTATCAGACACTGAATCTTGCCCTGTATGACCGCTGTGTTAGTTTGGAATCAAGATAAAATATCCCAGATCATACAAATAAGCTCCTATATTGTATTTATGACATATAAATATTGCTATTTGCTAAACATGAGATTAATTGCGAAAAATAACCCTAATTACAAGCTTGTAATTAATTAGATTAATTTGACTGTGTTTGTAGAAATACTACTGGTCCTTTGGCAAAAAAAAGGTTGTGGAACGCTGTTTTACTTAAGAGCCAAGTTGTTTTATTTACATTTTTTGTTTTGGTTCTAAAACTGCATTGCTAATCGTCCAATCAGAAAAGAGATCATTGTTTTGATTTAAACTGCAGTACCACTTTCAAACCAGTACGAGTGCTCCTGCTTACAGTACCTTTAAGTAAAAATAAGTAGTAAGTAAGTCAAATATTATTTTATTTTATTTCATTTATTTATTTGTTTATCTATTTATTTTTTGCAATATTTGTATTTTTACAATCTTTGGAAATTAATAATTACAATTGTATGTGCTAGTAATCAAAATCTGAATTTGTAAGTGTAAGTAATTTCAAAATTTGGTTGCTATAAAAAGTTATTATTATTATTATTATTATTATTATTATTGTTATTGTTATTATTAATATTAAGTTACTCATAATTAACTGACTTTAAATGTACTGAAGTTGCAGCTGTAGTATATAACAGCAATAATAATGTGTGACTTACAGTACCTTTAAGTAAAATTTTTGATTTTTATAATGTTTGGAAATTAATATTTTCGATTATATATGTCTGAATATTGATCACAATTTTAATACAATTTTACGTGAAAAATAATTGTAATATGATGTAAATATGTTTAAATAAAATATTTTTTTACTGATAACAGTGATACAGCTGATTAATTCATGTAAAAAATAAAATAAAAAAATTTACATAATGCCCAAGTTGTTTTTGTTTTTGTTTACATTGTTTGTTTTGCTTCTAAAACTGCATTGCTGATTGTCCATTCAGAAACAAGACCATTGTTTTGATTTAGACTGCAGTACTGTTTTCAAACCAGTATGAGTGCTGCTGCTTACACAACATTTAAGTAAAATAAGTAGTAAGTAAAATATTATTTTATTTTATTTATTTATTTATTTTTTGCAATATTTGTACTTTTACAAACTTTGCAAATTAATATTTACAATCAATATGTGCAAATAATCAACATCTAAATTTGTAAAGTACAGATTTAATAAAGTTATTTCAAAATTTGGCTGATAGAAAAAAGTTGTACGTACTGAAGTTACTACAGCTGTACGTAGTATGTAACAGAAATAATGTGTGACTTACAGTACCTTAAGCAAAATATTTTATTTTTATAGTGTTTGGAAATTAATATTTTTGATTATATACAAGAATAATCAAAATCTGAGTCTGTAAAAGTTAAGTAAAAAAAAAAGAAGAAGATGTATTTGTAATTAATAATATGCAAAACACAGTGCAGAAATAAACTGCACTGCTAAAGACACAGCTCCGGTCCATACATCATGGTGGTGACTGGAGTAATTAGTCTGGAGTGAAGTAAACCAACAGTAAAACAGTGCCAGCCCAGATCTGGTCCAGACCGAGCCCCAGCCCCAGCCCCAGCCCCAGCCCCAGCCCCGGCCCTCACTGTTTACCCTGCAGGGCCCTCCATCATGGCTCCACTGCTGCATATCTGTGTTTGTTGTGCTGGAGCATGTGCTGCCCACAAAGGCCCGTTTGAGAGGAAGCGCCTGCCCCGCATGTTAATGAGCCGCTCTTTTCACTGCTCTTGGCCAGACGTGTGCTTTGTGCAGCCTCGGAACAGGAACACCTCTGCCCACTGCCAACTTAATGCTGTTAGAGGTAGGTTCTGACTGTAGGCTGGAGGAGTCACTCTCTATGTATACACTACAGACTGGTTTATGGGATGTTTGTCCTATGGATTCTGACTTTTATCACTGTGCAGAACTCCTCTAGTGATACACAGCTCAACTTTGTCTGCCTGGCAAGTGTAAATTAGTAACAGTAAGGGTCTAAGAAAATATAAACTTCAACATATCATATTTTATTTGTCAATACTGTATTGCAGCCATTTCCAAAGTCAAGAGTGTCACAGCCCCCTAAATTTCCAAAAAATGCAACCCCCAGCAACAAGACTTCAACCTATTCTAAAGACTATTTCATGTTTTTCCTCCATATATTTCTATAAATGTTTTAATAATCTTTTTGTTTTATAAAGTATTTAACTGTACTGTACTGTATATATATATATATATATATATATATATATATATATATATATATATATATATATATATATATATATATATATATATATATAATATATATATATATATATATATATATATATATATATATATATATATATATATATATAAAGGGCTGTGGTTTTCAAAATACAGAAACTCACAGTATATTGCTTTTCTTACAGTATTGTGATATATGAAGCTGCAGCAAAAATTCAACCAGGAAGAATGATTTCTGATTTCTTTTTCCTGTTTAGCCTATATAACCTGTCATCCAATCATAGCCAGCCACCTACCTCTCCTCCTCAACCTTTCCATGTCCTCCTCTTCACCGCATCAGCAGAACCATCAGCCTCCACAGCCTCTCCTTCAAAGTAAAGCTAAAGAACTTGTCTATCTTTTCTTACACTTATCCAGGGCTGGGTCTCACTGGGGGCAGCGTTCTAGTCCCAGACTCTCTTCTCCCTAGGCACTTCCTCAAGCTCAGATGGATCCTCTGGAGATGGTTGAGCAGATTTTACCAGGCGATAGACCTCCAACTCCAAGAAAGAGCCCATCCACCGCATAAAGGAAGCTCATTTTAGGCCACTTGTACCTAAGAACTTGTCTTTTTTTTTCTTAATTTCACATTTAGGGGCAATATAGCTCGCTGACAAGCCTCAACTCCAGCCTGGCTTAAAAGTGGGGCCCTAGAGAAGCTGATAAGGCAAAGTGATACCAACTGCATTTTTTTAAATTTCTTCATAAAGGGCCTACAATTTATATATACAGAAAAAAATATATAAATAAAATAAAATATGATGCAGATCCAGTGTCTCTTGTTGTAGATTATGTTCAGGCAGGTTACAGGCCAAGATGAAAATGTGCTGAATTCCCAGAATGAGCCCTTGGCCCTGGTGACCCCTGACCTTTGTGGAGTCTGTGTGGTGAACAGAGCCGTCTGATGAAGAGTGTCTTTGTTTGAGAATAAATAGTGTTCAGATCAGCCACGGCTCACTGTCCCGGGTGCTGCAGCTGAGACGACACACACACACACACACACACACACACACACACACACACACACACACACACACACACACACACACTGGTCTCCTTTGTCTTTGACTCTGCACACATAAACTCAAACATATGCACTTTATTGAGTAAAATTAACCTTTTATTTACTGCTATTGTACTGTTGGTTATCTGTTTCAGTGGTTTCTAACATATACATCCTATAAATCATATTAATCATCTGCCTTTATTAGTACCAAGACATTTTAGAGTTTCTTTACTTAATTCTCTTGCATTTTTATAATAATAATAATAACAATAATAATAATAATAATAATAATAATAATAATAATAATAATAATAATAATAATAATTATTATTATTATTATTATTATTATTATTTAACAATATAAACTCCTGTTCAAAATAAATAATAAACTTAAACTAATAAATTTACTTCCAAGAAAAATGTAACTAATTTAAATAAGCACTGTTTGAAACAAGCTACTAAACCTAAAAAAGCAAAATATAAAATAAATAAATAAACTAATAATAATAATAATAACAATATTATTATTATTATTATTATTATTATTATTGAGCAGTTTTACTTACTTTTCATCAGTCAAAAGGACACTTGAGTTTGCTTCTCTTTCATTAATTTTAACAATAGTGCAATGTGAAAAAAAATAAAAAATTCCAAGTACCCTCTGCAAAGTGGTCACGTACCCCTAGGGGTCCCCGCCCCCTGGTTGGGAAACACTGATCTATTTTACAAATTATTATTATTATTATATGATTATTATTATTTGGCGTTATACACCACACTGAGCAGTGATGGAGTGTTTCAGCTCTGCCCTGAGCTCCGTCTCTAAACCCTGAGTAGAAACATTCTTTCAGGTCAAGGCCAAGGATGAGCTTTGTCTTTTGGGTGAGCTTCCTCTTCAGCTTCACCTCTACATCGGTAACAGTGCTGCACAAATCTCTTAATCTCATCTTCCACCTTCCTCCAACCAGGAAGAAGACCTTGCTGAAGACCCAGTTTGTTTACACAGTCCAGAGATGTCTACAGGTCCAAGGCCTGCCACTGAGTCACTGCCCTGTCCAGTGGTGACTGAGGGACTGTGTTGCAGATCCACCTTGAAGTAGGTAAAGAACTGACCTCCTCTGCCAGTTCAGTGATCCCATGGGTGGCCCTGAGGTAGGTGGGCTGGATTTTCATCTCACCTGCTCTGGACTGAAGTGCTGCTTAGTCTTAAATGCTTTTCTTTGTGCATGCTCTTTCTGACAACACTGTATACTGTATCTATCAGCTGGCTCAGACACGATTAGAGGTCATCACCAAACATAAAAGTTCCATCTTCTGGCATTACTGATACAGCCTGGTTCCTCATTCACAGCAAACCGGTTCTCTCCGGTCGATTTGGAACTGTTTCTCTGCACTGTGTCTTAAATAAAAATAAATGCAGAAGGTAGCACTGACTACCAAGCTAATTTAATAACTTCTCTGAGCTGATTAACGGTGTTTAGTGTTTTTTTTTTTTTTGTCACCTGTTGATTCTGCTGAAGTCAGTAAACAGTAAAGTCTTTCTGATGTCTCACGTAACAACCACATTCAGACAAACCCACTTTTTCCACAAGTCTTTGTACAACTGGCTTCTGCTGCTGTCCCCGATCAGAAATAAGTACAGAGTTGCTCATAATATGCCATATTCTGGTGTTTTATGGCAAAAACAGCGAACCACCATATTTGTTTGGGTCAGCAGTGCACTGCTTACGTCCCGCCCTTTGTTTCTCTGATTGGTTATTTTTCCGCCCATAGAAACAAAATTTAAGCAAAGGGGTACCAGACTAACTCCTAGGTACCGGAGACTAAAATAGCAAAAATACACTTTCTTAAGTTATTTACTACAGTATAGGGTTCTTTTTTATATCTTTTTTAATCTTTTAAGTGAATCCAGACTTTAAAAAGACTACATTCTCTCAAACTCTTATGTTTATTATATGTGTTATATGTAAAATGAGTGTTGTTATGGCTGCTGTTGGTTTGTATGCAGAGTGGCAGCAGTTCTCGCTGAGCCTCTTTGTCCCTCTGCAGCTCTCCCTGGAGACGGCGTCCTCGAATGCCCCACACAGACACAGGTCCTCGAATGCCCCCGCACAGACACAGGTCCGTCACCATGGCAGCCCTCAGTGCGTCCCGCCGGGGTTAGTGTGGTCTCATCACCTTGACTAATGCAAATTCAATTCAGAGCATTGTACCAGCGCTCCAGAGGCAAGTCTCTAAAAACAGATTTTATACAAAGAGTGATGAAGTTCCTAATTAATAAAAAGCCACAATAGTAACACATAACACTATTACTGCATTTCACTAAATTCTATTCATATTCAAAGATTGTCTTGACTTTAACTCTATATACAAATATTCAGGATGACCAACTGTCTGTAATCTAAATGAAGAGGGTAAGAACTCATTTGCAGAGACAAGGGGGAAGAACTGAGGGCAAGACCTAGCAGAGACAGAGGGGAAGAACCGGGGCCGGGCAAGAGATAGAGGGGAAGAACCAAGGGTGAGACCAGGGAGAGAAAAAGGGGAAGAACCGAAGCCAGGCAAGAGACAGAGAAGAGACAGGCAAACACAGAGGAAAGAACTGAGGGTGAGACCAGACAGAGACAGAGGAGAAGAACCGAAGCTGAGACCAGACAGAGATAGGGGAAGAACCGAGGGTGAGACCAGGCAGAGATAGAGTGAAAAAAACAAGGGCAAGACCAGAGACAGAGGGGAAGAACTGAAGGTGAGACCAGGCAGAGACAGAGAACCAAGAGTAAGACCAGGCAGAGACAGAGAACCAAGAGTAAGACCAGGCAGAGACAGAGAACCAAGAGTAAGACCAGGCAGAGACAGAGAACCAAGAGTAAGACCAGGCAGAGACAGAGAACCAAGAGTAAGACCAGGCAGAGACAAAAGAAAGAACCAAGGGTGAGACGAGGCAGAGACAGAGGGAAGAACCAAGGCCAGGGCAGAGACAGAGGGGTCCTCACCTGTATGCAGTACTTTTACATTACTACATGCACAAAATTTTAGAAAATATATATTTTTAAATGATTAGAACAGTCAATACTGCCACTATATTTCATAAATAAGTAGCATTTTCCCAATGAGCAACAAAATCAAGTGCTGCCAGAAATTATTTTTTAATAAAATACCAAAAATATTGTCAATACAAAATATTGATAACGCTGTTCTTGATATCAAAACAGTATCACTGGATAAAATATTGCTATATATTGATATTTCAAAATGTTCTTCCACCCCCAGTATTTATACATACTGTTTATTATAAATGTAATTACAGTACTAATATACTTTTTTACAATGGGCCGTGATGTTCTCATGTAAGTCTATGAGAGCAGTCCATATTGAGTTAATTGAAGCTGATTTACTGCTCTAACATGTCTCTTTGCCATCAGTGGCCCTGCTAAACAAATAAGATCTGATTGCGGCAAAAACTTTGCTGGCGCCTCTCAAAAACTGCAAATGGATGAGTCAAATCTCTGTACCAAGGATGTGGAGAACTTCCTTAATGACTAAAACTGTTCATGGCTCTTCAATCCGCCTCACGCATTCCCACACGGCACCTGGGAGCAGATGATCAGAATTGCTAGGCGGATCCTTGATTCTATGTTTCAGGACAACAAAAAATCACAGTTAACCCATAAACTGTTAAATCCCCTCCTACTGGCAACTTTGGAAAAAGGAATACTATCAAAAGAACAATGGAAAAGAGTATAAAGTCTCATGAACATATTTTGGTCTAGATGGAGACATGAGTACATTCACACTCTACAGCTTCGTCACAAGTGGCAGGACAAGAGACCAAGCCTTAAAGAAGGAGACACTGTTTTGCTCAAAGACGCTCAGGTGAAAATGAATGTTATCACAAAGACTTTTGGTCAAGATGGACTAGTCAGGAAGGTCAAGGTGACAACTTCAAATGCAGGCAATAAAAAGACTTTCTGTCCCCTAGTTACAGAAGTGGTTTTGCTTCTGTCCCCAGAGCATTCTAGTGGTTGAATATCTTAATGTGGGATTATTATGATCCCAGGTGGGGAGTGTCATGTTCACTGTTTGAATGGTTGATGTTTATAACTTGCTAAAATACGCCATCTAGTGGTTGTTCTTAGGTATCTGGGTAAATGTAGTAGAAGAAAAACGAGACAGAAGACAATAGTCTAATTAGAAACACACTGTTTATTGTTTGTCACTTACATGCTAAACACATGGCTTACTTTTACTTTTTAAAAAACTTTTATACAAATAAAGTGTGCTAACTGCTAAGCTAACTATATGAACACATGCCTGTATATGTCATTGGTGCTAGTGTTTGTTTATGTGTAGTATTATTTGGCACAAACATTAATATGCGTTTCATTAGTAAATTTCACTGAACATCATTTGGAGTCTGTGGAGTTTCTGACACTGCATTTAGCTGTTTGTATAGCTAGACCATCATCTAGCAAGGCCTTTACACTGTTACTGGTCTCGTTGGTCTCACTGACTTCAACCTGGAGCAGCATGTTGTGCCTCTCCATGGCTTTACTCTGAAGTTGCTCTGTGTTGAGGGCTCTGGAGGCTGGACCTCTCATTGAGCTGCTGCTGCTGCAGGTTTTTGTTCTTCTACGTCAAGTGGGTGACTCTTTCCTTGGAATTCTGGGCTGGCGTAGCACCTTGTTGAGTTCTTCCTCCATCTTGTCATTGCAGCTTTTCTAAACTTTCCCCTGCTACTGTGCTGTGGCCATCCATAAACTAAAACAGCCGAAAGGAAAAGATGATTTTACACTGATAAATAAGTAAATGTCTTTAATATTAGTATTGTTGTATGGGTGGGTCATGATCTTTAGGTCTTCAAGAACACTACATAAAAAAAAAAGACATGACTCTGTTCTGGAAATGCCTGCATGGATCAGGAACACTTCCAGGAGTCACTGTCTCTGAACACAGTTAGCTCTGACACAGGTTACAGCTTAATCAGGTAAAGAAGCTCCATATATGAACAGGATCCATGCAGAAACTTGATCAGTTCTGATCAAACTGACCATAGAACAATCTTCTATTTCACCTCAGTCCATATGAGCTTTGGTCCAGGTCAGACAGCAGAGGTTCAGATCATGTCACACATAGTACAGGTGCAAAATGCGTTAGAGACTTCTGGAAGTGTTCCTGATCCGTTCAGTACAAATGTTGTGTTGCCCCCTGCCCCAATTTTTTTTGCACATGATGCTGCCATCAATTTCAAAATGAGCTTTTATATTTCATAAAATGGTCAAATATGCCAGCAGCGCTTGTTGTTTATGATCTGTTGTGAACAAAAAAAAAAAAAAAAAAAAAAAAAAAAAAGATTTGCAAACCATTTCATTTTGTTTTTATTTACATTTAACATATTGTCCCAACTCTTTTGGAGTTTGGTTTGTAGGAAATGCACCACAGGAGTCAGGGGTCCTGTCAAAAAGTCCTGGTCCGAGTTTGAGAGGTTAGGGGACATGTTCTCTCTTTTTTACCCTCAAATTAAGCCCTGTAATTATGTCTAAAAATGCTGTTTACTTTTCATTTTATGTTTATAGGAAGACCTGTAGGGTTATACTTAGTACTTCATTTGTAAAGCTAGAGGTCGGGGAACACATTGAGGATTGTTTCAGGCTTGTTCCCTCAACACAGAGCAGGACAAAAAAGTCAGGGAATGTCCTTTGCTCTTAACATTCAATTTAGCTTTATTTTGGAACTGCCTTGTTTGGTTTTTGGTGTTGTAGTATATTTAATAAAAAAGAAATCTGGTATTACATAAATCAATAAAAATACATAAAAAGGTGTGGAATCCTGTCAAATAGGTAACAGAGGTTTGATCATGGTGACTCTAAGAAAAATACGATATAAGAACTTGTGAAATGTGTTAATTGCTAAGGCTTTGATGTGGAGGGCAAAAAGAAAACAGATACCATGTGCTGTCATAAAAGAGATGCACAAATATCCCTTTTGTAGCCTATACTCTCATATCAGTACCACTCACTTTCTACTGCACTGGGAAGGAGTCAGAATGCCCTCCAGTGGTTAGACTGGGGAGCAACACTGAAATTCACTCAGATTAGTTTACAACCAAACAACTTCAGCCAAAACCAACCAAGAGTCAGCCATGAAAAAGCCCAGCTGCGGGTCACCCTGACCCTGGGGCCTGGGTAGGGTGACTGTACAGATTTCTAAACCCCATAACCAGGACACTTTTTTTTTTTTTTTTCATGCATTTGAACTCACCAAGTGACCAAAAAGCTTCTGAAAAACATACAATTTTCTGTCATGTGATTCAAAGTAGTCCCTAAAGCTAGGACTTGGATTTGGATAATCACAATTTATTGATAAATATAATGATATTGTAAATACATTTAGTGACAAGTCTTTAGATAAATTATTTTTGTTTCCTATGGTTAAAATTGGGACATCTAGGACATGGTTTGTTGAAAACTGGGACATAACGTTTTAATAGATTATTTGTTGGGACATGGGGCAAGGAGCCTAAAACTGGTACTGCGCTAATTAAATAGGGACACCATACCCAGTGGACGGCTCTGAAGATGGGTCTCTGTCAATAAATCATTTTCCTTTGCCCCAGATATTTGGGCCAAATATACAGTAATGTACAAAAAGTGTCTGGCCTACATACCAAAATGAATAACGGACCAATTCTGGCCCAAGTGACTCAGCCTTAAAGCCAGCACTCAGCCAGGACTAGACCAGATATAAATTCAGGATCCAGTTTAAAAACTTGTGTCGCCCAAAGGTTTTTTCTGTTACCTGGGCCAAGGGTTTCATTTACAGAAGTGGCCCAAACACAATTTCCTTTCAATTTTGAAGGTCTGGCAAACTATGAGTAGGACATGACCCATGTCTGTTATGCCAAGCCATATCTCACGCAAAGGTGCCCCATAAATGCCACATCTGGCCCAAATGTTTGCTGTAATTTTTAATTTATAATTTTCTATTACCTTCTGTGTACACTGTGTGACAACAGTAAGATTAGATGGTTAATAATAATAAATAATTCAGACTACTTTGAATTATTTTGCATAATTTAGAGTTTTGGTGTTAGTATGTCCTATGGTATGTATGGTGTAGCTGGTAACTGTGATTATTGCACTTAAACCTTGTCTTGATTTGTAGTTTATCCCATTTTGTTTTTATAAAACGCAGTCGGCTTGCAGTGGGCCTTGCTAACATTAGCATTAGCCTAGCGCATGGTGAGGCCCGGTGTTAGCCTAGCTGCTGCTAAAGTGCAGTTTTCCAACTGGAGAGTGGACAAACCGAACAATGGGGTCCATGCCACATACAAATCAGCCCAATAGTTTTTCTGTCCTTTTGTTTAGATAAATGTCTATTTTGACATCAGATGTTTACTCGGTTGTGGAGCTCAAATTTGACTCAACTGTAGTCGCAGCGCTTTGTTTTGGGTGTTTAGCATGGCACCTGGTTTCATTCTACTTAAATGTAATATCTCAAATTAAATCCATTGTAAATGCACTTAAACTCCGGGGGCCTTTTACTCACATTATTGCATTTTGGCTGTTGTGTGTCATGTAAGAACCCAAGGTGTGGACCAAGGGTGAGACTAGGCAGAGGCAGCTCACCTGTATGCAGTACTTTTACACTACTACATGCACAAAATTGTATAAAATCTATGTTATTTAATGATCAGTACAATCAATATTGCCACTGTATTTCACAAACAAGCCTTGCCTTTTTCCTAATAAGCAACAAAATCAAACTGCTGCCAGATTTTATTTTGAATAATACAAAACAATATAGTCAACACAAAATATTGATACAGATGTTTTTGATATCAAAACAATATACTGTATATAATAGAGAGAGAGAGAGAAAGATAGAGAAACAACTATTTATACAGAAGCAGAAGGACAGAAAACAACAAAGATCACTTTGGAGTTCACTTCACTTTCACTACATGGGATAAATAAATGCAATAAATGTCATGTTTCTGTAAATAAAGAGTCTACTAAATATGAATATCTAAAATATGAGAGAGAATGATTAAATATAAATAAACAAATCAAAAACGTTTGTTCGGACTGACATCCTTTGAAAATCTTGGATTGGATCTTGAAAATCTCGGAAATTTGGATCTTGAGCGCGTCAGTTTCCTGTTTGGTGTCATTTGAGCTCTGTAGATTGATCTGAAAGTAGTCTGCTTTCAAAAAAAATAAATAAATAAAAAAAATAATAAAACAAATAGACTTGCTGTGTATCTCTGGCCCAGAGGTGTGGAAGCTATTGAAACGCTCTCATTCACTACAATGACAGCACATTTTCTGTGTGGTGCAGTGAAAATTGGGGGTTGGTTGCCAATACCTGACGCTGATTCAACATGTTAAATCAGCCCAAACTAGGTCCAACTGTCTCCCATATGTCCGATAGGGCAGAACACACCAAACAGACTCACGTCACTGACCGCATCATACTGGCCAACCTTTCCAGATGCTGATTATCGGCCAGGAGTATCCCAGCCTTAACCAAGTTGTATGAAAGACTTTTCATAAAGAAGGAGATGAGCTGGACCTCTGACCTCCTATAGCCTTGAGTATTTTGCATGATGTCTTCTGTTGGGGTCGTCTATACATAAGGCAGCTCGTCCTCCATCAGATCACACAGAGTCACAGACGAACCAAACAAGAGCTGAAACCCAGGGAAGAGGGGCTCTGTGAATGTGGTTTCGAAGGTGTGGAGGAGAATCAGTTCATCAGAAGACACTGCGTAGAATGACAGAGTTCCAGCCTGGAAGTCCACATACACCGCCGCTCTCCCGAAGGAGGACGAGGAGTAAGGCAGCACGGTCGTCTTGCTGTTGTGAGTGACAGTGTAACAGCCTCTGGAGCAGCTCAGACTCCAGGACTGATTGTTCAAACCGAAGCCGCACACAGAACTGTTCCCTTTCCTCCTGACGCCCCTGTAGGACACTGCGATGTGAACCCCTCCCGTCCACTCCACCTCCCAGTAGCAGTGGGCTGTCAGTCCAGAGGAGCACAGCAGCTGGGGACATGAGTCGAATCTGTCCGGGTGGTCTGGGTACATCTGCTCCTTCTTCACATGGGAGGCCTTCTTGGAGTTGTGAGAAATCTGGAGGTAGCGGTTTGCTGTGTTTGAATCCAGTGTGAAGTCAGTGAAATCTGATGGACAGACAACAAAATCAGTCTTTTTAGGCACAAGCAAGATTTTTTTGCAGATTTAATTATGATACATCTCTACATCTATAGACATTTTTTGTATATTCAATATAACATTCTTTTTTTAAAATCTTTCTGCTGCTTCCTTTATTTCAGGGTCGTCACAGCAACCATCACACAGTGATTTGACAGGTTTTTACGCCAGATGCCATTCCAGACGCAACCAGCCACATACTGTGACTGACTGGAGTTGGCAATTTAGGTTAAGTGTCTTCCCCAGGGACTCAACTATAGTTTGCGTTTGAACTGCTCAGCCCCCGGTTGGTGGGTGAACACTTAACCAAGTCTCACCCCAAATTTAATATAAATAGACTTGGCTTTGCTCATAATAAAAAAGAAAGAAATACTAAAGACATAAAAACCCCAGGCATGACACCACCAGCAGAAGTCACATTTCAGGCAGAGGCCACAAAGAAGTATCAAAAAAGTCATTCATCTTCATATTAGCTCATGACATGTTGTACATACCACCCTATTTGAAACCAGATGTTATTCTTTCTTCCTCTGCTTCACAATTAGTTGCACAGATAATTTAATTGTTAAAATTTGGTTGTAGACTTTTAATTTGTTGTAGACTATTAATGAATCAGTATTTACCACTTTGACTGAAGCGGAAGACAGGTGGTTATATCTGATCACGTCTGCTGCTCTTCATGTGTTCTACACCATCATTCTTCATTTGTGTATGTCATTTCAATCATGTTTAAATATTCGCATATGTAAATACATGTTCCTATGATCCTACTTACATTTTATCAGTGGTCTCAGCCATTGGGGTCCAGCAGGTTTCAGTCTAAAATACATACATATTTTTAATGCAATTTTTAATCAATCAATCAATCAATCAATCAATCAATCAATCCCATTGTGATGATGAGAGACCTCTGCGTACCTGAGAGAGTCCAGTCTACAGTGGGGCTCCCCCTGTAGAGCAGACAGGACCTTCACTCCAGAGGGGCCTGGGTGGTTGAAGCTCAGGTCTAACAGTCTCAGGTGGTATGGGTTAGCACTCAGAGCTGAGGCCAGAGAGGAACAGCCTTCCTCGGAGATCAGACAACCAGACAGTCTGCAAATATACTATCGAGATGTCAGTGGTACCAAATGTTGGACTACTTATTTTGCATTAAATAGTTTTATTAAAGAGGGTAGGAGAACTATGGACAGCTCCTGAGGTTCTCAGAGTAAATGAATGAGTACATCAGAGGGACAGCTCAGGATGTAGAAAGAACTGAAAGTCAAAAGGAGTGAACGAAAAAGACTAAAAAATAAACTAAAAGTAAGGATGGTCTATAAGAAAATGTAACCTCAGTTGTTCCAGTTTGCAGTTGGGATTCCTCAGTCCCAAAGACAGCACCTTCAGCCCAGAGTCCTTCAGGTCATTGTAGCTGAGGTCCAGCTCTCTTAGACTGCCCGATTCAGAGGCAAGGAGTAAGGACAGAGCTTCACAGCTTCTCTGTGTCAGGTTACAGCCACTGAGCCTAGAGAGACAAATTGCTTGTATAAAGTACTGCTAGTGTAGTAGAGCAGCACAATATATAGCAAATTTATTGTTATCACCATATCAACAAGTTTAACATCTGTATTGCAAGAAACTAAATGTATAGCAGTAACACTAACATCCTGGTCCTGGTTTAATCTTGTTTCAGTTTTAAATACTGAGACTTGGATTTCTGCTTAAATTTAATTCGCAATTGCAATATTCTACATAGTTATCGCATATCAATTTTTTTTCTGTTATGGTGCAGCGCTACATTTTATAATTTATATATTTTATACAAAGAATCTGTCTGGTCCCTGACAATAAAAGGTGAATTTCCAGGGGGCAAACAAATAAACATTGCATCAAATACAACCAATCAGATATATCCAATTGTATTAGGACTGACACAATTAAGCCGGGTATACATTGCACAGTTTCAACCGTCTCAGACAAAAGACTCCTAATAGGTTGCGTTCTTGTTCTAGAATTTAATGTCATAAACTCAGATTGAGCAGGAGCCCATATAAAGTATACAGAAATAACTTTACAGAAAATCCACTGATGTTGAACCTAATTATTTTTTGTGAGTGATTGGGTCCACATCCTTAATATTAATCTTGTGGCTTAAAGCCCTGTGTGAGTAATATTACCATTCTTGAGGCCATAGTGAAAACAATATTTCACCTGAGTTAATCTGTGTGGACAAAGAAGGCATTAAAAATTGTGCCAGTTTGTAATTGCAGAGATATTAACCACAAACCAGGCCAAGAAATCTCCATTTTGCACAACAAATTCTACCACAGAATTTTACAACACACGCCCTTTAGAATGTTATGAGATTACATGAATGCGAGCTATTGAGGGAAAAATTGTCCGTCATAGCTCGGTGGCCGTACATCTTGACCAAGAGAAAAATGTTAATGTATCCTCAAACGTGAGCACATATCCCTTTTTTCCTTTTGATTTAGTCACTTTTCCATGCACATAAACACCACTGTAGCAAAGCAGTGCTAGATTCCCAATCACTGGCACTATGATGACGTAAATACACAATGCCAGAAACTGAAATTTTCTCTGGCGGACTTTGATCGCTTTACACATTCAACATGTTGAGTGTTAACTCTTTTGAAAATAAATAATCACACTGTGTACATCCAGCTTAAGATAAAATGTTGTAAACAGTAGTAGAAAAAGGTTTATTTGTGGGCCAGATTAACATGTAATAAAATGATATAAAGCAAAACAATACTCACAGAGCTCTGCTGGAGGCTTTGACCACCGGCAGCAGTCTGAGCAGTGCCTCTTCTGTAGCAGAGTACTTCTTCAGGTCAAAGACGTCTAGATCTTCTGATGAGAGGAGGATGAAGACCAGGGCTGACCACTGAGCAGGAGACAGTCCACCTTTGAACACACGTCCTGAACAGAGGTACTGCTGGATCTGCTCCACCAGAGTGCGGTCATTCACTTCATTCAGACAGTGGAACAGGCTGATGCTTCTCTCTGCACTCAGGCCCTCACTGATCCTCTGCTTGATGTACTCCGCTGTTTTCGGAGGTGATTTAACACCAGTGCCAGTCCGTTTTAGCAAACCTCGAAGGAGACCCTGATTGGAAGGCAGTGACAGACCCAGCAGAAAGCGAATAAACAGGTCTAAATGTCCATTAGGGCTCTGTAACATCTTGTCCACTGCAGTCTGGTAGAACTTCTCTGAGTTGCTATAACCAAAAAGCATTGAGCGTATGGATATGGTTTGTTCATCAGAGAGCAGGCTGACGCCAGTGTTGATGAAGGTCTGATGCACATGAAGAGCAGCCAGAAATTCCTGGACGCTCAGATGGACGAAGCAGTAGACCTTGTCCTGGTACAGGCCAGACTCCTCTCTGAAGACCTGTGTGAACACTCCAGAGTACACAGAGGCTGCAAAGGTGTCCAGGCCACACTCACTCAGGTCGGACTCGTAGAAGATCAGGTTTCCTCTCTGCAGCTGCTCAAAGGCCAGCTTACCCAGAGTATCCACCATCCTCCTGGTCTCTGGGCTCCAGTGAGGATCTGCCTCATTCCTGCCTTCGTATTTGAGGCTCCTGAGTTTCGTCTGGACTACCAGGAAGTGGATGTACATCTCAGTGAGGGTCTGGGGCAGCTGGTCTATGGTCCCAGTCCTCATCACATGGAGCAGGACTGTGGCGGTGATCCAGCAGAAGACCGGGAGATAGCACATGATGTACAGACTTCGGGACGTCTTGATGTGGGATATAATGGCACTGGCTTGTGCTTCATTTCTGAACCTTTTCCTGAAGTACTCATCCTTCTGTGGGTTGGCAAACCCTCGGACCTCTGTCACTATGGAGATGCACTCAGCCGGGATCTGATTGGCTGCCGCAGGTCGTGTGGTTATCCAAATGTAAGCAGAGGGAAGCAGGGTCCCCCTGATGAGGTTGACCAGCAGCACATTCACTGAGCTGGACTCTGCTGTGTCTGTCAGAGCTTTGGTTTTGGTGAAGTTCAGAGAAAGTCGGCTCTCATCCAGGCCGTCAAAGATGAACAAGACCTGACAGTTCTTGAAGGTGTGGAGATGTGTTTTTTTGGTTTCACTGAAGAAGTGGTGGACCAGTCCGATCAGGCTGAACTGTCTGTCTTTGAGCACATTGAGCTCTCTGAATGTAAATGGGAACAACAACTGGATATTCTGGTTGGCCCTGCCTTCAGCCCAGTCCAGAATGAACTTCTGAGTCAGCACAGTTTTCCCGATGCCAGCCACGCCCTTTGTCAGCACTGTTCTGATTGGCTCCTGCCTGTGGGTGGTGCCTTTGAAGATGTCTTGCAGTCTGACGCTTGTGTCTGCTGTGGGGGTGCTTCTTGAGGCAGTCTCAATGTGTCGGACCTCGTGTTCAGCATTGACGCCTGTGGCCCCTCCCTCGCTGATGTTGACATCTGTGTAGATCTGGTTCAGGAGGGTGGGGTTTCCCGCTTTAGCGATGCCCTCAAACACACACTGAAACCGACGCTCCAGATTTGACTTCAGTTTACGCCGACAGATTCCAGAATAATGTATCTCTGAATGAAGACAACAAAGAAAGTTAAGACTATTGTAGAATATAGACCTATTTTCTTTGTTAGCAACCTTAAGGTGGTTAAGATAAGCACCACATGAGAGCACTCTGTCTGTCTTCTGTGTTCATTCTGACTACGTTGGTTTGATACCCCAGAGCTTGCAGATATGGACGAACGGAGCAATACATGCGCTGACCTTTGGGGGCACTAGTGAACACAGCTCCACAGCCACAGCAAAAGAAACAGCTGAACCTTTGAAGAAGTGACCAGAGCAAGTTTTTCAAGGTGTATTCAAAGAATGACCTACCACAAGTTATTAATCATTTTCTTGGCTCTTTTTCATTAAATGTGTTGTAAAAACCTATATTTGTTTACGCTCACTCTTTTGCTTCCGTCTTTGTAAAATCTTTAATAATAATAATTGCATTTACCTATTTGTTAGCTTTATGTTGCTAGTAGCATTAGCCATTATACCATGACCTGTCTAGCTTCCTTCAGTCAGTACAAGCCATGGATGTATACTAAGACCTGGACTAAGTTGAAGTTATAAAACGTGAAATAATGATTCAAAGGTCTCCAAATTTATTTCAAAAACCTTGACAAAAGCATATGTCTCCTTTAAATATACGGGAAAGTAGCTGTGATTGTGTCACTTGTGGAAGTGTCTGATGATTAAAAGTGAATCATCGTACTGTTTTGCAGCTGCTCAGCCAGCTTCTCCTGCTTCAGCCTCTGCAGAAAGGAGAGGGTGATCTTCAGAAAAGCCTTGCTGCTCCTCTGCTTCTCCTCATCCCCGTCCCTCTCGTACACTAAGGATTGTGGGTAATCTGAGCTCAGTACTTTATAGAACTTCTTCAGCTCATTCTTGATAAATGTGGAGATGTTCTGCTCCAGCAGCTGATCAAAAACAATGGATCACAAATTTATAACAAACATTGTATTCAGGTAAAATTACAGTTCAGTAAAAAGACAGACCTCAAATATGGCGTCCAGCTGCGTGTTACGTTGTGGACCACTGCTGTCTTTTACCCCCTGGCTCTTAGCTCTGGAAGAATCGTATACAGTCATTACAGAGCACTGCATGCTACATATGACTAATAATTAATTAATTAATATTTCCTCTACTACAATGTATGTGTTGACTTGAGTAATGCTGTGGTGGCTTACATTTTCTGAGACTGGTGACTGTGTTTGAAATCGATAAAATAGTCCTTGGAGTCATCACTTTTCAAAGACAAACAGCTGGATTCAGATTTAGACCGGTCCTGTCTCTGTCTGTGTCTGGAGACAAATAAGAAGTTCTGTTATATTCGTATTATTAATAATGTTCAGAAAAGCTTATTACTAGGGTTGTTTCTTGCTTTGTGGGGGCCCTATCCAAGTTGCTGTTTGGGGGCCCAAAGTTTGCAAAACTACAATGGAGAGATCTGTTTTGTTTAGTGTAGTTATTGTTTATTTTCAATTGTGTTTGTGTTTGATTGTGTGTAAAGTGTGTGTTTAAGTGTAATATGAAGCCAGTCCTTTATTATTATTAACCACCAATCGGCCTAATATTTATTAGTTGCTTGACAAATACCTCTTGTTGTCTAAAGCAGACAGTGTACTTCTGCTTCATAAATGAATTATAGGTAATACTAAAGTAATGTTTTTTACTAAAATAATCTTAAGTGGTAAATATCAGAGACACAGCCTCCACAGACAATGACAGACATTTGCACAACAACGCTTCTCCTCAGCTGCGGCTGAACGTTCAGCCTCGGGTCCCCCTAGTGTCTTGTGGGGCCCTATGCATGTACGTACTGTGTATATTGCAAGAAATGGCCCTGCTCAAATAATTCAAATACAAACCTTTTAAAATCTTTAAAATTGTCCTCGGAGTCATCACTTTTCACAGACAAACAGCTGGCTCCAGATCTATGCTCCACTGGTCTCTGTTTGTGTCTAAAAACAAATGGAAAATAGGTCTAAACAATTTCATTTCTAACCTATACAAATCCCTCTTATTCAAAGGTAATCATTCAAATACACACCTTTTAAAATCAATAAAATAGTCCTTGGAGTCATTGCTTTTCACAGACAAACAGCTGGGCCCAGATCCAGTCCGCTCTGTTCTGTTTCTTAAAGACAAAAAGGAAAAAAAAAAGATTTGTTGAAATTCTACTCATTTCTACCCTGTTATTAATGGTGACTTAGTAAGGAGTGAAGGAATAATGGATTGTATGCAAAGCACTTTGAGAAGCTTGAAAAGTTTAATATAAAACCAGTCATTATTATTAGTAGTAGTAATTAAACTACTGATTACTGATTACTCCTTCTAAATTAATCTAATTACTTTTCTGATTACTTTATCTCAAAAGTTTGAACTTAGAAATAAACACTTTTCTGTATATTTCATTATACAAATATTCGGGCTGAAACTTTAATATGTTAATTATGATTCATTAATTTCAGAAAAATGAATTAATTAATGAATTCCTCCGTGCTGCATTTGTTTTGCTGGCGCTGAGCTCAGGTGCTTGTATGACGTCACGTGTCACTGTGTCACTCATCTGCGACTCATTCTTTACATTCTAGAGACACACTGTTAGGCGCACCTTCTTTTTGCCTATTCTTACCTATTTTTCCCTTTTGTCTATTTTGAATATTTGAACTTTTGTACATTTTGACAATTTTAATCGTTTTTGTTTTTAATTAAGTTAGAGGGGTTTGATCTCTCCTCGCGGTTCACCAGAGCCTATATATAGGTCACCTGTGCGCTGTTCTTGATACCTGCTCTTGAGTTTTTGCTAGCTTCTTAGCTTATTGTTTAACCTGGTGGAACTGGCTGTCCTGTTTTTGCCTTTTTTCTTTTCCTCAGGTTAGTTTGTGGGTTGTTTTGCATTAGGGTAGGGTGGCAAAGGAGATGGTGGCAGCTTCTACAGCCCTGTAAAGGGTCGGCCTCTCACCCTCACCTTTCGTTTTGTTCTGTTTGGCCGGCTCACCAAGGTCCTCCTTTTCTTTTGCTACTTTTGTGCATGAGAAGGGTTTTTGGAAACTCAAAATAATAAAACCAATATACAAAAAAATAAAAACAACTTAAACTCAAACCCTTCTGACTCCTGTGTCCTGGCTTGTGGGGGCCTATGCAGGTACTTAGTCTGCATATAGCTAGAAAAACGACCCTGCCCAAATAATTCAAATACAAACCTTTGAAAATCTATAAAATAGTCCTTGGAGTCATCACTTTTCAGAGACAAACAGCTGGCTCCAGACGCATACTCCACTGGTCTCTGTTTGTGCCTAAAAACAAATGGAAAATAAGTCTAAACAATTTAACCTGTAACTTAGATATTATTACACATCCCTCTTATTAAAAAGTAATAATTCAAATACAAACCTTTTAAAATCTATAAAATAGTCTTTGGAGTCATCACTTTTCACAGACAAACAACTGGCTCCAGATGCATGCTCCACTGGTCTCTGTTTGTGTCTAAAAACAAATCAAAAATAAGTTGAATAATTTATATTTGAACCTATAAATGATTACAAATCCCTTATTAAAGGTAATAATTCAGATACAAACCTTTTAAAATCAATAAAATAGTCCTTGGAGTCATCACTTTTAAGAGACTCAGAGCTAGCTGCACTTCTGAAATATAAATAAAAATTATTTCTTAAAAGTCTTGCAAAAAAATATGGTTACAATAATAAAGTTATTCATGGCATATAACATAGCTGAAATTAGTACAGATTTTTTTAAATATATATTTTTTTACTGAAGTACGAACAGACATTGTCTTTAAGTGTGTTTAAGTGTTTGTTTCCTTTTAGCTTTTCCCTTTCCTCTGCAGGATCACCACAGAAAATGATCTGTCTCATGCGTGTGTGCCTTTAATTTGACATAGGTTTTATGTCAGATGCCATTCCTGCAGCCCTCTCTATTTATCTGGGTTCAGGACACAAAAGGTAAACTGACTTGGAAAACCCTAATAGCTGTGTTAGCCATGTGTCTTTAGCATCTTCAGATCAGCTCCTTTACATCTCCTCCTTGGATCTTTGCTCCACAGAAGGGACAGTGGTTTTGTTAAATGTATTCAGTTATTTGTAGTAGTAAATGACACATCTTACTTTTTCTGGGCCTGATGACTCTGCTTGAAATCGATAAAATAGTCCTTGGAGTCATCGCTTTTCACAGACAAACAGCTGGGCCCAGATCCAGTCTGCTCTATTCTTTTCTTGTTTCTTAGAAGCAAAAAGTAGAAAAAGTGAAATTCTACTCATTTCTACCCTATTACTAATGGTGACTTATTCAAAATCTCACAAACCTTTTATAGTTTTCCATATAATAGTTTTTGGAGTCATCACTTATTAAAGACTCACAGCTGGCAGCATTTCTGAAATATAAAGTGTATATTTAGTCAGGAAACATTATAATTTTGTTGCGCAGCAGAGTCTGATGAAGTGAATGTGAATAAAATACATATTTTTTACACAAGAAAAAAAGCAGATTTATAAGACACTTTCCATTAAGAGGTAGCTATACCAAGCTCTGTTTTCTAAGGGAGTCTTTGTGTTAATATTGTTACAGCTGCACTAGTTTTATTGTTGGTTATGAAACAGATTTGTATCTCAGTGGGACTTTCCTGGTTCAATAAAGGTTAAGGTGAGACACTACAGGTGAATAGGGACATTTTAAAGGGTCTATATGTCAACCTTTCTTCTCTTTTCCCCATGTTATAATCATATTATCATCACAAACATACCTGGAGTTGTGTTTTGCTTCATTCATGCATGTTTAAGTAACCCTCATATCAGTTCAATTTACTATACTGTTCTGATCTTAAGGATATAAATGTTTACTTCCGAAAACTGCTATAAAAGTTGACTAGATTCATATTTTTTCTGCTTTTTTTAAGTATTCAACCATTTTGAGGATTTTAACACTTTAAATGCAAATTTCAAAAGCTGTCACTGTTGATGAGTTTTTTTCCCCATAGAATAGATATTGGGGGGTCATAGCGATTTAAAAAAAAAAAAAATGTCATGGGTAGGTTGAAGATTATCTAAAATATTGGCTTTAGTGCTTTGTGTAGAAAAGAAATTTGTATTCTTGTATTTTTCCCATGGGGTCATGTGTTTACAATGGTGTGATATTTGTGCCACCTTTGTGCGTGCACAGAGAGAGCCAGAGTTGCGAGCAGAAATGAGTTGTCGTGTGAGCAAAGATGTTGCGCGAGCGGGCATCCACGTACTCGTGCACCTAGGTAGACTTTGAGCGAGCATGTAGGCAGAGTTGAGCGCGCATAGAACAAAGGTTTGTGTGCTCAAATTATTATTCTCTTTTCAAATGGTAAAGTATGTGCTTGCGACAGTCACACTGCATGCGCTCGACACTAAATATCACACCATAGATTACAAGGACACTTGACTCCCATTTTTTTAATCTCTTTGTAATCACATAAAATAATCATAATTGTGGTGATGTTAGGGTTTCATTTTTGAGAAAACTGGGAAAATTTGTAATATTTACTGTTCATCACTAAAATCAACCATTTTCCCATCATAGGCTTCTGCATGAAATTTTAGAGTGTTAGTGTTCGTTATAGTATTGGCCTATAATCATGATTTTAATAATGAACAGTAAATATAAAATAATAAATTACTAGTTTTCTCAAAAATTAAACCCCATCTTCACAAAAATTATGATTATTTTATGTAATTACATAGAGATTAAAAAAGTAGAGTCACGTCTCCTGGTCACATGGCCCCATTATTTTCTATGGAAAAAATACAATAATCTTATTCATCTGTTTACAATAGGAAAAAGGCTTAATCTAATAAAATACTGAAAAAAATAAAATAAAAAATCAAATTTCCCCTTTTTTGTCAAAATGAAATGCTAATATTACAAAATGCACAATTTTATTTTGTAATGACAGTGAGATTAAAAACTATATATTTTTAATGAAAGTCAACGGGACATTTTTTTCTGGTCAGGTCACCAGTGTGCGTGTGAATTTCAGTCTGATGCTACACAAAAACTAATAATGCACCAAAGGCAATATTTTGGATAATCTTCAACCTACCCAAGACACATCTGAAAAATCGCCATAATGTTTCTATGGTTCTGTTCAGCAGAGGGTAACAATGGATCTTCCAACAAAAACAATGAGCTGTGTAAATCTGTAAAGAATGTTTTTTTTTTTTTTTTTTTTTTTTTTTTTTTTTAACTCTTTCTGACAAAAGAAACAGATAAAATGACTATATAGAAGTGCAGTGCTAGTGTATGAAGAAGATCTCACCTCCGGAGTCTCTGGGTGTGATCCATGTCCAGTCTCCACACCACAGGCCTCACAGTGAAGGGCTCAGGGTCCAGAGGCTACTGTTATATATTTTCAACATAATTATTGTCTGTTGGTTATTTCTTTATATGACCAATACAAAGTAGATGATAAAAAGTTATGGTCTGCTGGAGTACAGAATTCATTATGGTAAATCTCATAAACTAGGCTTGTTTTGTTTTATGACTGACTTTAGAACTAGACACGGAAGAAGGAAGTTAGGAGGACTATTGTTTAGTGACAAGGCTTGTTTTCAAATCCAGGACTGACTGGTCCAAATCACTGATCCTGGTTAATACTGACAGAAATCTCAGCGGAAACTACAACAAGCATACAGTAGACACAGAACTATGTCCAAAAACACATAATCAGTAATTGTACATAGGACAGACAGTCTAAGGTTAAAGAAAAGAGATATGTTTGTGTTTTGGAATAATGCAGCAGCAGTTCAAGACATCTCCAGGAACAAACCCAGAGAAAATCTTAATGAGAATGTCATTTACACAACTGGACCAAAAACCCAGAGCATAGGTGAGACCAAACAATGACTAAACCTGAACTTAACCAAGACCAAACCCAAGACTAAACAAAAAGCAGGATTAAAGAGTTTCTCATGTTGAAAGATTTGTGGCCAGGTCATGTGATGGAGCTGTGCCAGTCTTACCTCTCACCACTGTGGTCTGAAGGCAGTCCTGGTCCTGAAGTCTTCACCTTTGTTTGTCTGTGCTGCACTGACTAACCACAGACCAAAGATCAGCCAGACTTCAATTTGTTACAATAAGACTAATAAAAGTTAATGCATAACTCAGGCAACCTCTGTAATAGGTGTACTGTAAACACGCCCAACTCAAGGTCCGCAGGCCCAGAAATTCTAGAATATATTTTAGTCAAGGTAAAAATGCAGTTGTAAAGATTTTCAGAGATGTGTTCTGTCAGCAATGAGCAGGAAAAAAGTCAGGCAATGATACTTTTTAAATGTGTGTTAAATCCCTGTTCATACATAAAACCAAATTTGACATTTTTTAAGTTTATTGTATACTATAAAACAGTGGTTCCCAAAGTGGGGGCCGCCAAGGTACTGCAAGGGACCCCCAGAGGCTGTCTATATCAATTAAAAACATTTTTTTAGCCCACAGTGAGTGTTTTTTGTAACATTTTAAGAGAAATATATGGAAAAAAAGATGATAGTTTTTTGAATAGATGGAAGTTATGTAGTTGGGGGTCCATCTGATTTAGATAGCTTGGATGATTAATATTCTGAATAGATGATTTTGTACAAGAAAAAGATCTCAAACTGGCTCTTACAATCATAATTAACTATGCCATACACTAAACCTATTTCTGATGAGCAAACTGCACAAAACTGCAAAAAAAAAAAAAAGAAAAAAAGAAAAAACAAAAAACAAAAACAAAAGAAAACCATCTTATTTTCTAGAAATGCAGCCCTATTGATTTATTGTTATAGTATTTAGGCTCCAGTTTTTACATTTTTAATGACATTATTGTTAACTTTTTCCTAAACTGTTGACCTGCCTGACCAAATCTCTTACATTTTTTATTCCTTTTCAATTATATTGATTAGTTTAAATTACTTTATATGATGTACTACTATTGGAGAAAAAACTTAATGTCTAAAATTCTTGTGATTATCCTACTGTGACCTTTATAATTGTGGATCTCCCCATCCTCTGCACCCTTTTCACTCACAACTGTCACCTCCCACAAGGACAACACCATCCTGAAGTTTGCAGACGACACTGCAGTGATAGGACACATCATTGGCAGCGACAAAGCGGCCTACAGGAGGCAGGGGACCTGGCCTGCCAGACAAACTCTTTTCCTGTTCTATACAAAGAAGTTAGTCTGGTATCCCTTTGGTAACATTTCATTTCTGTGGTGGAACAATCACAGGCGGAGTAACAAATCAGAGAATCAAAAGGCGGGACATAAGCAGCACACCGCTGACCCAAACAAACATGGATTCTTGCAGTTTTTTCATATAACACCAGAATATGGCATATTATGAGCAGCTCTGTCCTTATTTCTGAACATGGACAGCAGCAGAAGCCAGTTGTACAAATACTTTTTCCACAAGTCTTTTTTTAATATGTGTTTGTTACATCGGATGTCAACAGGACTTAAGTGTTCTTAAAATGGCAACAAGATGAAGAAAAAAATCATGCAAAGGACTGGACAATAACGCAGACTTCAGCAGAAGCAGCAGGTGTGGAGAGGGTGAGCAGCTTCAATGGGTTGTGTTCATGTTCTAGAATCTGATGATAAAAACCTCAGACAGAGGGCAGGGGCCTGTATAAATGTATAGGTGAGGGACTATTTTTAAGTAAGTAAGAATACCTTTATTAGTCCCACAGTGGGGAAATTGCAAGAATTTGGAGCAAGCCTCCGGCCGCAGCTACTTTTACGAGCGCCGCCACATGCTCTCCAGAAAGTTAAATACAGTTTGCAAAGCATACATACAGAACACAACAGTAATATAACATAACAAGACACAGTACACGTGGTCACGTGATGGAATTTTCGTTTGGACTTGGGTGAGGAGAGAGAGAGAAGAGAGAAGAGAAGAGCAGATGGATGGAGAGGGGGCTGGGATGGGGAGGGGTGTGTATGGTGCAAGTAAGAGTCTGAGCTTATGTTGTGAGAATCGGAACCACCACTCAGATGTTTACAGTTCAGTTCTGTGGCTTGTCCTTGAAGGGAGATATGGTGGTGCGCAGGAAGAGATAAGAGGACCCAGCTGTCAAGCTGACCTCCTGCCGAGGGAGCCTGGATTTGGGGACTGTCAGGTAGAGATGGGATTTATGGCCCTTTAATAGGAGCCGAGTCTTTGGGATCTGTTCATTTCAAAGAGCCGTTCAAAAGACTGGCTCATGTTTGGATTTATCTAATTCTGAGAAGCCAGTCAGTTCATTCAGAAACATCATTAAGAATTTATTATGTTAAAAATGTGCAAAATATAGCTACCTTGACATATGTTCATGCAAAAATGTCAGTAAAAACTAAACAGGCAACAATCAACTTTCATGCAAAACATCTTTTAGTTCAAAACTGAATTCACCACAAAGGAACATTGTTAAAAATGTAAATAATAAATAGATAAATATACAGATAAAAATACTGACACCAAAGACTGCAGTAGTTCTGTACTGCTAGTACTAAAGTACCTGCTGACTAATGTGCGTCTAAGCAGGAGCACTGTGTATGTGCTCCTCTCGCTCCTCATCTCTTTCTGTTAACATATAACTCTCTCTAGAGCTTGTATTCTTCTACTTTTTCTTATCAGTTTTTTTCAAGGTTGGCAAACAAAAAGAGCTTGTTCATTTTGATTTGAGAGTTAAAAAGTAAAATAGAATGACTTGTGCACCACTCTGACTTGGTTATCATCATTCACATTGTTGAGCCGTTCAAAAAACCTCTCCGTGTTACCGTGGGTTCTCTCCGGGTTCTCCGGCTTCCTCCCACCGCCCAAAGACATGCATGTGTTAGGTGAATTGGTGATTCAAAATTGACCCTAGTGAATGTCTGTCTGTGTTCGTGAATGAGAGGGGACTACGGATGAAGCTATAATCCGGTGTATTTACGGTACTAGCTGCTGTTCATTAATACACGCTGTCCCATATAAATAAATAAATAAATAAATAAAAAAATTTAAAAAAGAATGCTGGTGGTGCTTTCACTCTAGTGGTGGCATGAGACGGAGTCTACAACCCACACAAGTGGCTCAGGTAGTGCAGCTCATCCAGGATGGCACATCAATGTGAGCTGTGGCAAGAAGGTTTGCTGTGTCTGTCAGCGCAAACAGGAGACAGGCCAGTACATCAGGAGACGTGGAGGAGGCCGTAGGAGGGCAACAACTCAGCAGCAGGACCACTACCTCCTCCTTTGTGCAAGGAGGAGCACTGCCAGAGCCCTACAAAATGACCTCCAGCAGGCCACAAATGTGCATGTGCCTGCTCAAACGGTCAGAAACAGACTCCATGAGGGTGGTATGAGGGCCCGACATCCACAGGTGGCATTTGCCAGAGAACACCAAGATTGGCAAATTCGCCCCTGGCGCCCTGTGCTCTTCGCAGATGAAAGCAGGTTCACACTGAGCACATGTGACAGACGTGACAGAGGCTGGAGACGCCGTGGAGAACGTTCTGCTGCCTGCAACATCCTCCAGCATGACCGGTTTGGCAGTGGGTCAGTAATGGTGTGGGGTGGCATTTCTTTGGGGGCCGCACAGCCCTCCATGTGCTCGCCAGAGGTAGCCTGACTGCCATTAGGTACCGAGATGAGATCCTCAGACCCCTTGTGAGACCATATGCTGGTGCAGTTGGCCCTGGGTTCCTCCTAATGCAACACAATGCTAGACCTCATGTGGCTGGAGTGTGTCAGCAATTCCTGCAAGACAAAGGCATTGATGCCATGGACTGGCTGTTCCCCAGACCTGAATCCAACTGAGCACAACTGGGACATCATGTCTCGCTCCATTCACCAACGCCACGTTGCACCACAGACTGTCCAGGAGTTGACAGATGCTTTAGTCCAGGCCTGGGAGGAGATCCCTCAGGAGTCCATCTGCCACCTCATCAGGAGCATGCCCAGGCGTTGGAGGGAGGTCATACAGGCACAAGGAGGCCACACACTCTACTGAGCCTCATTTTGACTTGTTTTAGGGACATTACATCAAAGTTGGATCAGCCTGTAGTGTGTTTTTCCACTTTCATTTTGAGTGTGACACCAAATCCAGACCTCCATGGGTTAATAAATTTGATTTCCATTGATAATTTTTGTGTGATTTTGTTGTCAGCACATTCAACTATGTAAAGAACAAAGTATTTAATAAGAATATTTCATTCATTCAAATCTAGGATGTGTTATTTTTGTGTTTCTTTTATTTTTTTGAGCACTGTATATACCAGTGGGCTGTACTACAAAGCTGGTTGGACATAGCCAGTTATGTGAGTGAGCTTCTCAAAGCCTTTGGCATCTGTGCATGCTTCCGA
This sequence comes from Bostrychus sinensis, assembly GCA_020698575.1. Classification (NCBI taxonomy): domain Eukaryota; kingdom Metazoa; phylum Chordata; class Actinopteri; order Gobiiformes; family Eleotridae; genus Bostrychus; species Bostrychus sinensis. The sequence continues at coordinate 17,972,052 of CM036261.1, read as the reverse complement.
AAAAGGGGGCATGTGCCACATTATTTGACACTTTTTAAGCACAGTACAGACCATCTGCTAATCTCAGATAAAAGATGATCATTTAAAAAGTCAAAATAATAAAAAGACAAAAGTGAAAGTCTAACAAAAGCCCAATAGATCCATTTACAGCAGAAAATTAGGCCTAGTATTGCATAAAACAGAATGACACTGCTGCCTGTGCGAGAGGCTGCAGTGGTAACAGTGGAGAGGATTTTCTGGGGCTATGTGAAGCAAAATGAGGAGTGGAATGGTGCTAACTGGAAGGAAATATTACAGAGTACACGCCTGACTTTGTAGATGGACTTTTCTCACTCAACTCTTTATGGAATTGTGCGTCCCCTGGTGGACGCTGCGCCACAGTCTGAGCCTCAGTTTGAGCCACGGTCTGAGCCTCGGTCAGTTTAAAGCTCCGTCTAAACGTCTGTATTTTATTGTGATCAAATACAATTTAAGGGTTAAACTTGAAGAGTTCAGTCCCTCCTTAAACTCAGTCTGTAGCGCTGTTCAATAAAACGTTTAGGTAATTGTGTAAAAACTCTGAACTTGTGAATAAAACCTGGTCTGGACCAGGTTAGCTGTGCTGCGTATGTGTCTACAGAGCTCTAACCACACTGAAAAGTACGCCTCCTTCGTGACACCAATAATCCTGGGTTGAGGCTCGACTCAGCAAGCTTAACCAGAAATCTTGCTTCGTATTACAGCCCTCTGGGCAGCAAGGGATTGTTGTGTTGCCTTTTGGGGATTTTATTTTTTATTTTTTAGCACCATAGTTATTCTTCTTTGTTGTTCTTATATTGTTTTCATTATATCATTCCATGTGATTTCCATTTGTTGCTATAGCTTTATTGGCCCATTACAAGGGTATTGTGCATTATTGTGCATCGTATTCTAATGCATGTATTAATAACAGTATGACAAACTGCAAAATTCAACAAATATTTGATTAAAAAAAATCTAAATCTTCAAAATACACAAATAGCTGAAATACATTCGATTATAATGCATACAGTATGTGTTAAATTCAACAATCTCATAAAAATACTTTTAAAAGAGAACGTCCTGGGTCATCCGGGGAACCTGGGGAACCTGAAAGAACCAAATTTCCCGGAAGCCCCTCTTAAATTGCACATGCGCAGTGGCTCCTGGCTGAAGGTCTTTTTGTTTGGGCCGCTCTCACTCGGGACTTGTCTTCATTCCTCTGGTTCACAGCCGTTTTTTATCTGCATTAATTTCGGTGAGTATGGACCCCACTTCCATCCGCCGTGTTATTTACGACACCCGCTTTCCTGTCAGAATCCTGTCATTGCTTTTTTTTACTCTCTCTGAACAACGTTTTTAACCGAAAATGTTGCTACTATGAACTGCGACTTAGCCTTTTTAGCTCCTTAGCTCAGGGTATTTTGAATTATTTTGTGTATTACAGAGTTTTGGTATTAGCACGTCCTGTTGTATGTAGCTTGTAGCTGGCAGCTGAGATTATTACACTTAAACCTCGCCTTGATTTGTTGCTGATCCCGATTTATTCTTGTAAAAAGCAGTCGGCTAGCAGCGGGCCTTGCTAACGTTAGCACTAGCCTGGCGCATGGTGAGGCCCGGTGTTAGCCTAGCCGCTGCTAATGTGCAATTATCCAACCGGAGAGTGGACAAACCGATCAGCGGGGTCCATGCCACGTACAAACCAGCCCAACATGTTTTCCTGTCCTTTTGTTTGTATAAAAGTCTAATTTTGACATTTGACAGGTGTTTACTCGGTTGTAGCTCTCTCAGATCCGGCTCAGCTGTAGTCGCAGCTCTTTGTTTTGGGAGTTTAAAATGGCACCTGGTTTCATTCTACTTAAATGTAAAATCTACAATTAAATAAACGTAAATGCATTTTAATTGTGAGGGCCTTATCCTCGCATTATTACATTCCGGCTGTGTGTAATGTAAGTTGTAACATTTAACCTGAAACGTATCAATATAATGCCTTTTAAGTTAGCTTATAATTTTTTTGCACGACGTTTGAGGCCATAAAAATGTCCACTGACGCAGTAACAGAGTAACCCCAAGGACTTAAAAGTATGAAAAAGGTATTAAATGTTATGTTGTGTCAGAATAATACGGAAAATTTCTGATGATGGTTTTACATTTCAATCTAAATTGCATTAGAAAAGTCTTAAAAGCTCTTAAACACTTGGCTACTCTGAGTAAGCATCTAACTGTCCTGTCTTTTCCAGGGTGTCTTTTATGAATAATCAAAAGCAGCAAAAGCCAACGCTAACAGGCCAGCGTTTCAAAACGAGGAAAAGAGGTTTGTTATCAGTCCCTCTTCTTGCATTAATGTGAATTATATGAGCAGATTGTAACAGGTTACATGTTGTGTTTTACAGATGAAAAGGAGAGGTTTGACCCTACTCAGTTTCAAGAAAGTATTGTACAAGGCTTGAATCAAACTGGCACTGATTTGGAAGCAGTTGCAAAGTTCCTTGATGCCTCTGGCGCCAAACTCGACTACCGCCGGTATGCAGAGACACTCTTTGACATCCTGGTGGCTGGCGGGATGCTGGGTGAGTGACCAGATCACATTTTTACCATTAACATGTTTGTATTTATTCAGTCAGTGAAATATAGTACAGTTATAGCACACAATGTAGAATGCAGGTTCACATTGCCATATAGATCTCTTTAAAATATTGTCCCAATATATAAGCCTTAGATGGTCTTTTTCTTCTTTATTTGTAGCTGTCACATTTAAGTTTTCATCCCAAAATAACAGTGAAACTAACCATATTATATAGGTGCCAATAGGGCTGTGCCAAAAAATCGAATTTAAAGTTGAATCGCAATTACGTACGGGGTCAATCTCGATGATAAGCTTAGAGACCTTTAATTACATATGCACAAGCCTACCAGCCAAAACGGCAGCAGAAAACTGAGAGGCTGAGGAGTGCACGCATGTTTATGGTTACCGCCCTCCTGCTGCAGCCTGAGCCTCAGAGAACAAGAGTGGAGTTTAGAGGAATAACCACCTAAAAGGTACTACACATTTAAATACAAAAAAGCATTAAAAAACAGTTAACTGCAGCAACAGAGCTATTAGAGGAGCTAAGCTAACATTAGCATTTTTTGTGCTGCACATAAACGGCAGTCCAGACAATGGAGCAAAACAGTGCCTGCCTCCCTCTCGTGCCGGAAGTAAATTTCCCATTATTTTTTTCCGTGGACTTTTTGAAAAATGCGTATAGTAAGAGTTTAAAAGCTCAACGGAGGCTAATGAGCTCTGTGGTAACTCATGACGATAACACAATTAATTTCTATCATTAAGGTTTACAAAAACTTGTCAAAATGCAAAGTTACAAACACGAGTTTCAGATGCATGTTTATAGTGGAATTAATAGTTTTATGGCTGTAGCTGATTAGCCTCCCACAAGCTGTTTTCTTAAGTCAATGGGGAAAATTCATGGGAATTTCACTTCACTTGACCAGTCACTGTTGAGCTCTATAGTTTTTCCCTGCAATTACTCCCACAGGACAAATGGGCAAAACTGTCCATATATTTCCACCATCCTAACACTGTGTGAATTCTGCCAGGGCTTTGAAAACCGGGTGCACACGCCATGTTTTTTTTTTTTTTTTGATATTTTGAGCATGTGAATAGTTCATGGTGTGCAATAAGAATAAGAAAACCTTTATTAGTCCCTCAGTGGGGAAATTGCATTGTTGCAACAGCATAAGTACAGTTAGCAGTAGCACACAGTGGTATCACACAAGAAAATTAACATCAAACATCAATTAACATCAGAATATAAGGTATGGAGGACCGTGAGGACCGTGAGCACCATGCGAAAACAAATGAAGCTTTTATTAAAAGTTTTTGAAAGCATTTAATAAATGGATTACTATTTTTTTTTTTATTAAAATAAGAATGAATAGTGTTATTCTTTAATCAGTTTAGGAAACCATTTTCTAAATGTATTTACAAACCCTTTTCAGAAAAGCATTTGCAAAACACATTAGCCTCTCCTTTTAGCTTTTCTGTGGCGTTCCTGGTCCGCCTGGCTAAAGTAAAGTTAAATAAAAAGCAGAGTGATGTAACAAGCTCTCTGATTGGTCAGAGCCAGCTGACAGTTTGGTGAATTAGGAGAGCTCTGTCTGCTGCTCCTCGGTCTTACCACGAGGCAGAATGAAACAGCAAATGTGTGCGGGGAAAGAGGGGAAATGGCTTACGCTCTCTGAAAACACTTCTGGCAACTTTTTAAAGTCATTAAGGGTTGCCCAAATGTCACATGAAGCTCATTGAACCTTGGTTTTCTGTGTGTAGCCCCAGGAGGGACTCTGTCTGATGACATGACCCGCACTGAATTCTGCCTCTTCACGGCACAAGAAGATCTCGAGACAATGCAAGCATATGCTCAGGTAAGGAGTCAGTTCCAACCTAAAAGAATCCTGTGAATATTTTTCAGTTGAGTGTTTAATCTCTTATCTAACAGACTGTGTTCTGTGCAGGTTTTTAACAAGCTGATCAGGCGCTACAAATACTTGGAGAAGGGTTTTGAAGAAGAGATCAAGAAGGTGAGTGGACAGACTACAGGATTTATCTCTATCTGAAATTACGGTGTGTAAGAAACAACAAAGCTGGACCTGAAGCCACACAGCTTTTTTATGCATGTATTTAGAATGGGTATACAGAACAATACTACAATTCTTTATTTTTTAAATGCATGCCTGTTGAGTTTTACATATTTGTTGTCTTAAATGCTTAGTTGTTTCTTCTGTAGTTGCTGCTATTTCTGAAGGGGTTTACGGAATCTGAGCGCAACAAGCTGGCCATGCTGGCAGGCATCCTCCTGGCCAACGGCAGCATATCCGCCTCCATTCTGAGCAGTCTCTTCAACGAGAACCTTGTCAAAGAGGGTGAGGCACATTAAATGTCTTCTATCAGACAACACTCCTGTTTGTATGGCCTTGAGCTGACCTGGCTGTGCTCCTGTAGGTGTGTCTGCAGCCTTCGCTGTCAAGCTCTTCAAATCATGGATCAATGAGAAGGACATCAACTCTGTCGCTGTCTCACTCCGCAAAGTGGGCATGGACAACAGGCTGATGGTACACTCTAATTTAATGTAGCTCTGTTCTGAAGACTATTTCTGCAGTTGATGTTAAACTCTTCTAACAATGTTTTTAAAGGAACTATTCCCTGCCAACAAACGGAGCTGTGAGCATTTTTCCAAGTACTTCAATGAGGCTGGTCTGAAGGAACTCTCAGACTTCGCCCGGAATCAGCAGTCCATCGGAGCCCGCAAGGAGCTTCAGAAGGAGCTCCAGGAGCAGATGTCTCGTGGCGATCCTATCAAGGAGGTGAGGGGACACTCATTACACAGAACCACAGCTCTGGTCCAGTCACAAATAACTAAACAATCATTTTTATCGTCTTAATGCTTTCTGTCTCGGGTGTTTTGTGAATAGATGTGTTTGATTCCTCTGTCTTTTATGAAAGTAGAAGAGCTGTTGTAGGCTATAGCTTCACACTGAAGCCTCAAAAAGTCCACCCTGATTGTTTTGACGAATCTCCGCTTTATATGTCCTACCATGTTTTTTCAGGAGCAAGATCCTGAAGCGAATATTTGCCAGTGTTCAGATTTTTCTGTTCACTTGAGTCAACTCTCGCCTCTGCTTGAGTTGCGCTTTGGGACGTCTAGACACACATTTACATTGAGTTAACAAGTTCACATGAATGCTGCACTACTTTTACGTTTGCTTGTTTAAAATAGTTTAATGACATTTTGTGTCCCGGTTCGCTCAGATTATTGCCTACACCAGAGAGGAGATGAAAAAGGCCAACCTCTCTGAGCAGAATATGATCGGCATCATCTGGAGCAGCGTGATGAGCTCTGTGGAGTGGAACAAGAAGGAAGAGCTGGTGACCGAACAAGCCATCAAACACTTGAAGGTACTACACGTGTATATGGGACATAAAACATTAGACTGGGGTTAGCAACACAGATTTTTAATGTAGTGTGTAGACCAAGAGCACGTTTACCTGGATACATGTATTTTTTTTCCTCTTCTGTGGCATATAGTTGTAATATAGGGAAGATTTGATCATACACTCAAGCTCTGTGTGTATGGACATGACTTTAATCAGAGTATTGTCCAACAGCAATACAGCCCTCTGCTGAAAGCCTTCACCTCCCAGGGTCTGTCTGAACTCAGCCTGCTGCTGAAGATCCAGGAGTACTGCTACGACAACATCCACTTCATGAAAGCCTTTCAGAAGATTGTGGTGCTGCTCTACAAAGGTGGGTGGCACCTTCACAGCAAGGACATGTTTGGATTATGGACTCACTACTGGTGGATCACGGGCATGGTTTTAGCATTTTGTGTATATTGTGACGTTGTAGAGAAGATTGCAAAATGTCTGATTTAATTTGAAACTTTATTATCCACGACTGGAAATTTGCCTTCAGTTTCACCATAAAATACATTCTGTTTACTCAAAAATACATTCAAACACACCATCTAAGATAACTTGGGAGACCCTACATTTCATGTGTATCTTGCATTGAATGCAAGACATTAAAAAGTACACACACACACATACACATAATAAATATGGCTACACCCATGGCAATACATCTCATGGTAGTAAATTTAATACTCTATAGCCAATGTAAAGAGCACTACCCTAAGCCGAATGTTAATTAAAATTCGTAGAGTTGAGTGCTTTCACAGCCCGTGGGGCAAAAGCGTTTAAAGATGTTTTTGTTTGCTGACAGTAATAATTAAAATTCTTTGTGTAGGGGATCTCACATCTTTCTTTCCCATCTTGTCGTAAATGCTGTTCAAGGGCCTCTGTGTCCTCCCTGTGATTTTTGAACTAATATTAACAATCCTTTGGAGTTTTTTTATTTAGACAGCTACAGTTATTTGTAGAAAATCTGCTTACTCTTGTGACTGAAGGCTGTATGGGGAGGTCTAGAGCAGTCTTTTCACAACAAGAACCACCACAGAAAAAAAATTGCTTTTCAAGTACAATCTTAAAATAAAATCTTAACTAAACCAGGAGTAACACAGGATTAGACTGGAACTAAACCAGAACTATCCAAACCTGGCTAAACTAAGACTATACCATGACTTAACCAGTATGAAACCAGGCCCAGGGCTGAGACCAGAAGACTTGAACTGCAAAAGAGTCCTGCGTGCCACCATAAGACTCATGTGTACCACAGTTTGAGAACCACTGGTCTATATAGTTACAATAGGTAACAACAGAAACATGTCCAGTATTCTTACGGCCTGCTCTCCTCCACAGCGGATGTTCTCAGTGAAGAGGTCATTCTGAAGTGGTACTCTGAAGCCCATCTGGCCAAGGGGAAAAGTGTTTTCCTCGAGCAGATGAAGAAATTTGTGGAGTGGCTCAAAAACGCTGAAGAAGGTAAAGTGTCCAAACTTGATCCACTATGTTTCTAATAGTAATTATTGTTCATATGATGCTGATGGATTTTCCTTCCTTCTTTCTAGAATCCGAGTCGGAGGAGGAAGAGGCAGACTAAATCCTGTGGCCACACGGATGTCGGGTTTTTAAGTTGCAGGAGCAGTAGAATGTCTCTGACCTTTATTTCTCTTCTACCTCCGCTCCCTATTCCCAAACAGCCCAAGACCAGATGAAAATCCGAGGGCTCTGACCCCTTTGAGATGTGGCCGAAGTCAGAAATGAATTGTCGTCTCTATTTTGGTAGCCCACATTGTTGTAATTCCTTCAGTCCATTTAGAATTTTAAAAAAACATTCCACGTGATTTTTGGTGACTGTCGCTCGTAAAACACTGAATTTGGGAGATTAAACATTCTTGCCACAGAAGTATTTTCCTGAGATTCGCCTCCGTCACTCTGAAATGCCCCGCTCATATTTTGGCTCCTGTTTAGTCTTAACGCTTACTGTTCATGACTTTTGAGTGAAGCTGCACAGTGTCAAAGGTCACAGTCAGTTTGGAAGAAATGCCTCGCCAGCAAACTGATTATTATTGGTTTCTACTTTCTTTAACCTGATATGAACCAATTGACTTTTTTATGAATAAAAAGTTATTAAATCATTTATGTGTATTTGAGTGTTTTCTAAACTGGATTAAGTTCCAAGAAGCCAAATACTATCACAGGCATATTATAGTATACGAACTGTATTTGGATTATACTTTTCTTACTTCCTGGTTTCATGAGTCTATGTAAAGCTGTGAGGCTGAGCATTTTCAGCTCTTGAGATGACAGCCTACAGGATTATTCAAATGTGAATGAAACAAAATACTACTACTGGTATGTTTTAGAGGAGATAATGTAACATGGTTAAAAGCTCAAAAAAGCTGATTTAACCCTTGTGCTTTGGTGTTTTGATATTGAAAATGTTTTTTTTTTTTTCCTGTGTTAGTGCAAAATAAACCAAATTTGGTCAGGGATACCATTTTTTATGGGTTTTGAATTTATTTTTCATTTGTCAGTATAGGTCTATAACACTGTACAAACAGCTGTTATACTGACAGTCTTTTGGACTTTTGGTCCCATTGACTTCCATTAAAACTTCATTTTTTTGTTTGGACGGTAAGGCACTATAAAATTGTTCTTCACAGGTAATTGCCAGTTCAATAACAGCTTCTGGTCCGAAATTAATTTTTTTTCATGATTATCAGAGCCGAAACATCTGGCTAAGGGCTCTATTATAGACTGTTTCAGTGAAGTTGGTTTCTCTTGCATTGTCCACTACTGTAGGACGAAGACATAAATGACTCCAATAAAAATGATCTGGGGGTGGAGGGGAGGGGTGTGGGTGCATGGAGGAGTATGTGGGTGTATGTGGGTGTATGTGTTTGACGGGTGGGGGGATGTGGAGGGGGTGCATGAGAGGAGACAAAAACTGTCCTCAGTTATCACCTGTCTCATTCCCTCTCTCTAAACAGTTGTGTCTTGAGTCCTTGACTCAAAATCAGACTTACACACTTTTAGAGGCTCCTACACAAACACTGATGTGTTCAATTTAAAAAATGTAATTGTTATAAGAACTCAAGTTGACAAAAATATTTGAGTGATTTAAAGTGGAAAAAATATCTTCAATAATAAGGGGGGTTTGGTATTAAAGGCAACAAGCATTGCATTTTTCCAAAAAACGGCCCTTGTCCAAAAATTTAAGAAATTATTAAAATCAGTATTGGTGTCAGTCAATTACATGTCGAAGACCATAATAATACACATAGCACTTAGTATATTGGAAATATTTCATTTTTTGTGTTTTTGTGATAGTAGTTTATAGCGGCAAAATTGCATTTAAAGAATTAAAGTTGATCCGAAGTTGAAAAAGCACAATATATAATATTTTAATAACACTTCAGGAGGTGAGCACTTTTGGTAATACAGGCTCTGAGTATAAGTTTTTTAAATGGCTGGACAAGGGTTAACAGAATAGAAGACCTATAAGAAAGAACAGAAGTAACCAGTGCCATTCATATTTTATTGTACAAAAATACATTTCTCTTTAAGCAGCTTCTTGGTGATCCAATGTGCAAATCTTCAAGTACATCACCTTCCATTTTGAGGTAGGCCTTCTTAATGAAACCAGTGTGAGGTAGTTTCCATAGACGTGCTGGGTCAGAGCTCAGGGTCAGTCCTTACGCTGAAATTTGACAGTTGGTGCAATAAGACAAGTAAATGTTCTAGTAAAGAGAGATACACAGCCTGACTAAACACAAGGCTTTCTGATGGAGCATTAGTGAAGAGTCTAGAGGTATATTTGGAGTTAGAATGGGTGTAGAGAGAGAGAGAGAGAAAGCTGATGTTTAAAAGCTTTTCCATTCTAAGATGTACTATGGTTGCAAAGGCCAATATTTTAGGGTTTTAGCCCGCTCAAAACTCCACTGTTGAACTAAAAACAACCCTATAGAGGGTTTTACTAGAGCTATTTGTACATGACAGAAAAAAACAAACAAACAAACAAACAAAAATCTAAAACTTGAGCCCGTAGATAACCCTTGTGCCCCTTGTTTAACAAGTTGTGTTGTTACTGTTGAGTGACATAAGAGTACAATTCTGAAAATAATTAAAAATGTGGTATTTATGATCAGCGTAGGATCCACACAATACTTTTTAGCATTTTTTTAAAGTACTTATTTCAGCACAAGTGACTATTAATAAAAAAAATGAGACTAAAAAGTATTAGATCCAATGCTTTGTTATTTTTTGATGGTCTCATTTTTGGTCCAGCACACTACCAAAACAAATTTTGCAAATGGATGTGCGTATCTTTTCTGTGGTTTGTACTTATGTTCAGGACAGAAGTCCAAGTTCAAGTAAAAAAAAAAAAAAAAAAGATTTTATGAGGTTTTCTCTTTCTTTTTTTTTTTTTTTTTTGACAAAGACACTTTTGTCATTTATCATAAACAACATAACAATTTAGGTTAGAAAGTGTAAAAATAAAGTAATATTAGATTTGTGTTTAGAATATCAAAATATAACATTAAAACACAAGAGCCAAATATAGAAAAGTAAAATAACATAACTTGAAAAGGACACTTTTGTCCCTATTGGGGCACAAGGGTTATGATAAGGTGTGATCTTGTTCACTAGAATCCTACACCATATGTGTCCCAGGATTCAATAGGCCAAGACCAGTGGTCTGATTTAGTTTCATTTACAGGCAGTTTTATTGTTATTTTAGTCCCGCTTTAGTTGGGGCTTAACATTTAAGTGTAGACCGCTGCTAAGCCCTGGTTTAGTCCTAGATTAGTCCTGGTTCTAAGCTGTTTTAGTCCTGGCTTAGACCTGGTATAGTTTATGTTTAGTTCTTTTTTAGAGAGTGTTAAAGATGGTCCTTTGAAAGTGAAATATTTTCTGAGGTGGTATTGGTGAGAAAAGTTTGAGAACCACTGGCCCAGACCCCACCTTCAAAATAAATATTTCCCAAAAGCTATAGAATCTTGCTTCTCATTTGAGCTACAACAGTATCTAAGCTTACTTTTATTGCCTGCAGTGTATTCTCTTAGGGGCATCTCTGTTTCCAAGCAAATGTAATGATTTAAGGAGCCAATGAGCAGGCCAGGTGTGAATTCAACCAGTGGTTCTCAAACAGTGGGTTGCATATCATTCTGTTTATTTGATTATTACAAGTAAAATAGATTTGAAGTGCCCTGGACGTGTATAATGTCCAGTTGAAGCCCGAGACATCACACTCACATAGATTTGCTTGTGAACAGACATATTCCCAACTAAAGGCAGTGCAAAAAGACTTTGACCAGGCTGTGTATATGAGTCAAACTAAAGCCATGTTTCCACCAAACCTGACAGAACAGTTTAGTTCACTGTGGCACACTTCGTTGTCAGAGATCAGAGCCCATTCAGGATTTGGATGTTTCAACCCAGTTCAGACTTTTTTGCCTGTCCACTGTCACTGAAGAGGATGTGCTGCCTTTTTCTGGTTCTGTCCTGTTATTGGCTCTGTTTGGAATTTGGAAAGCAAAATTTTAAATTTATATTCTGTCTATTTCCCCTCTCTCTCCCATTTTATTATGTTGTTTCCTTCATCAGCGTCATCATCTCCTTCACAAGCTAACTGCAGCACATTAGCATCACAGATGTGGAAAACATACTGAAGTAACTTATATTTAAATGTTAAATATGAGCTGAGAAATTGGGAATGGGACACAGCCAATCAGAATATCAGAGCCTCAGTTGAGCGCAACGCCTGTTCAATCGGTCAGAACTAGGTCCAACTGTCTCCTACTACATCCGACGGTGCAGAACACACCAAACAGACTCACGTCACCGACCACGCCAGATGGACGATAATTGTCCCGGTGTGTCCTGGCCTTTAGACGAGTAAACCTGGACCCTGGAACTCTGAACGTCAGATACTCTGAACAGAGGCTCCATCCCAAATATACGTCAGATACAGAATATACAGGCAGTCGACAGCACTCTGCAACTCTCACCACAGCACAGACCAACAGCAGCTGTCCCGACCCAAGCTGAACCGAACTGCATTGTGAGCTTTGGTGGAAACACTGTAAACAAAACACTCCTACTCCCTGAGATGTGGGTCTGAGACAGAGGTCAGAGGTCAGCAAACCCAGCTTCAGTAGTTCCAACAGCACTTGAAGGCCTCTCTCCGGACAGCTCCACTGCTGTAGCTCCGTTTGACTGAAGGCGACAGTTTTTTTTTTCTTTTTTTTTTTTTTTTTCTTTTTTTTAAGGCTGGGGGTGTTGGGGGTGTAGTACTCAGGACTAAAATAGCCCCCCGTCAGGTGCAGCTTTACACATGATGCTCGGGTTACAGCTGAACCAAAACATAGGTGCAGAATTAAAAAGGTTCCAAAGTGCTTTCAGTCTTCAACATTTACCGTTCAACAACAACAACAACAAAAAAAAAAAAAAGAAAGAAATAGCATGTGTCTCTGTGGTTCACATGTGCAGCTCTTCACATGGAGGCCGAGAGCTTCCCTCCGTCTTTGAGCTGTGGAGCAAACACAGAGTTATTTTCAGTACTCCAGTTCTTATGTGCAGAGGTTTTCTGTAAATTCAACAGGGTACATGTCATTTTAGAGCAGGGGTTTCCAAATGTTTTCCCCTGAGAGCTACTTTTACAAAATGAAAATGGGAGAGCTACTCGTGCTTTGTAACATTTATTCATTCATGTTCCACTTATTCCCTCTAAGGGTTGTGCATACTGGAGTAACTATGGGCCTTAGGCAGGGTGCACACTGGACAGTGGCCAGTTAGTCACAGGACTGACATTTTCAAGGCTTGACAATAACTTTTTTCTCACTGGCGACCGTGGCTAGTCAAAGGTTGGTAGCCAGTTTAGTGTTTTTACTTTTTTTATCCATAATTTTATATGTTTTTGTGTATATTTTATAGTATACAACAAATGTAAAGAAATATAAAATTTTGTCCTATATATGGTTTAGGCAGAATAAACTGTATCCCTGTGCATTTGGGGTCACATTTTTAAAACATTTTATTTTGGTTAAAGAAGTATATATTTTTTCTTTAATCATGATGATTAACTATATATATATATATATAAAAAAGGTATAGGCTATGATCAAGAAGAGAATCAGAAATTCAGGCCTAATCTCTAAAGATACAGGTGCAGAAAATTCAACCAACCAGAGTGGCTAGTGGGAGAATTTGTATTACTAGCCAAAACGAAAATCTACCTGGACACTTTCAACCCAAAGAAAACAGCTCAAATTTTCCATTAAGACAACAAAAATATTTAGTTTGAAACAAAACTCTTATCACCTAATCTCATAATAATTTTGTGCACAAAGGAAGCAGTAACCTGTGAATTTGACTGGATACATGCACAAGTAGGGTTGTCAAGTGATAAATCAAATTTGCCAAAACAAGTTTATATATGAATCATAAAGCCTTTAGGGAGCTACTTGGAAAGTGGCTGAGAGCTGCAGGTTGGAGACCCCTGTTTCTGAAGAATAAATGCTTTAACAGACAGTGTGACTATTCCTAACCTACAGCCCCTATAATATCCTATGGCTTTATTATTTAATCCACATTTGTGTCTTCTTTTAGAGCCTTACTGTTTGAAATACAGCTGTGGCCTATTGATACTTGAACTTAAGAACAGCAGTAAAGGTAATAATATAATAGATAGAGGCTGTTGTGTGCAGGCGTTTCCCGCGCACTGACCAGTTTCCTCTGGTTGCTGAGGCAGAAGGTGCAGATGGCTCGCGGAGGCGGTGCGCTGCGGGGCCCCGGGCTCATGAGGCTCTGGTAGCGGAGACAGGGCTGTCCGTCGCGGCAGTCGTCCCCCAGCAGCAGCACGTTCGCCAGGTGCGAGATGTAGCTGGACGCGAGGCGCAGCGTCTCGATCTTGGAGAGTTTGCGGTCCGCGGGCTCCGTGGGAATGAGCGTGCGCAGCGCCGTGAACGCCGTGTTCACGCTGTGAGTCCTGTCCCTTTCCCGCGCGTTTGCCGCCTGTCTCTGTTTGTTGATACCGGTCCGAGCCGCGCTTCTGCCGACTCCGCCGCTGCGCCTCCGCCTGACAGGGGCCCCGGCCGCCGCTCCCGGCTCTCTGTGCGGAGAACCTTCGCTGGACTTTCCGTCCGAGCAGTCGCTGCTCGGGTCCAGCTCCTGGTCTGAGTCGCAGGCGGTGGACTTCATCCTGGCGACTCTGCCACTCTGCGGCCGGTGGGGCTTCGCGGGCGGACGGCTGCTACACATCACTTTATCCTCAGATCCAAAATAGCAGCAGGACCAGCAGCTGCGGCTGATCCGGTGACCGAGGAGCGCACCCGGCCCCCGGCGCGCATACCACATACAGATCATGGCTGATGAAGAAGGACCTGTGTGCAGCCGCGTGCGCAGAAAAGGGAGGACAGGTGGATCCGAGAGGAAGAGGAGGGGCGAGAGGAGCTTAAATAGCCCGAGCTCAGGCAAAAGCAGAGTTCATAACCAGATCAGAGGTCTCCATGGTCAGTCTGTTGCTCCTTGAGCCTCTTCTGGGGTTGGCCTGGTTTGCAAACATGACGCATGCTTTCTATGAAGATGAACCAAGTTTAGAGGTGTGCGCGCATTAGTGCACCGTATCATATGTGAGTCCTAAATAGGTATCTTCCCGGGCTTGCCTGGTTTGACCCTGTGTAGAGTAGCAGACCAGCAGATGCATTTGAATGGCGCTTTGAGGAAAGGGGGACACCTCAGTGGAACTCCCAAATAAAGGGTGAGAGAAGGAAGGAGTGAGAGTGGGAGCTCATACAGCAACAGAGACGCCTCTCCTGGTAAACCATGACTCAGCAGTGAGAGGAGCGTGAGCAGAGGACACGCTGCAGAAAGTACTCTCCTGATTATCCAGCGTGGTGTCCAGAGTTACAAATAGAAAATTTCCTCAGGTGAAAAACAACAGAGACAGGGCTGGATTTAAACCATGGGTTTTTATATTACTGGCAGAACATGAAGGAGTTCACTTGACTTTGTTTGCTCTGAGCTGCACACTATACCTGGGCCTTTGGCGCCCTCTGTAGGAATAGCAGGGACACTGCACTAACTGGAAGGAATACTTTGAGGATCTCCTCAATCCCACCGACACGTCTTCCATTGAGGAAGCAGAGGCTGTGGACCCAGAGGTGGACTTGTCCATCACCCAAACCAAAGTCACTGAGGTGGTTAAAAAGCTCCTCGGTGGCAAGGCACTGGGTGTGGATGAGATCCGCCCTGAGTACCTCAAGTCTCTGGATGTTGTGGGGCTGTCGTGGCTGACACGTCTCTGCAGCATCGCATGGCGGTCGGGGACAGTGCCTCTGGACTGGCAGACTGGGGTGGTGGTTCCTCTTTTTAAGAAGGGGGACCGGAGGGTGTTTCCAACTACAGGGGGATCACACTTCTCAGCCTCCCTGGGAAAGTCTATTCCAGGGTACTGGAGAGGAGAATTCGGCCGATAGTCGAATCTCGGATTCAGGAGGAACAATGCGGTTTTCGTCCTGGCCGCGGAACAGTGGACCAGCTCTACACCCTCTATCGGGTGCTCGAGGGTTCATGGGAGTTCGCCCATCCAGTCCACATGTGTTTTGTGGACCTGGAGAAGGCATTCAACCGTGTCCCTCGCAGCCTCCTGTGGGGGGTGCTCTGGGAGTATGGGGTCCGAGGCCCTCTGTTAAGGGCTGTCCGGTCCCTGTACGAACAGAGCAGGAGTTTGGTTCGCATTGCTGGTTGTAAGTCAGACCTGTTACCAGTGCATGTTGGGCTCCGGCAGGGCTGCCCTTTGTCACCGGTTCTGTTCATAATTTTTATGGACAGAATTTCTAGGCGCAGCCAGGGGCCGGAGGGAGTCTGGTTTGGGAACCACAGGATTTCATCTCTGCTTTTTGCGGATGATGTTGTTCTGTTGGCTTCCTCAAACCAGGACCTTCAGTGTGCACTGGGGCGGTTTGCAGCCGAGTGTGAAGCGGCTGGGATGAGAATCAGCACCTCCAAGTCCGAGGCCATGGTTCTCGACCGGAAAAGGGTGGCATGCCCTCTCCAGGTTGGAGGAGAGTTCCTGTCTCAGGTGGAGGAGTTTAAGTATCTCGGGGTCTTGTTCACGAGTGAGGGGAGGATGGAGCGTGAGATTGACAGGCGGATCGGTGCAGCGTCTGCAGTAATGCGGTCGTTGTATCGGTCTGTTGTGGTGAAGAAGGAGCTGAGCCGAAAGGCGAAGCTCTCGATTTACCGGTCGCTCTACGTTCCTACTCTCACCTATGGTCATGAGCTTTGGGTCATGACCGAAAGGACGAGATCCTGGATACAAGCGGCTGAAGTGAGTTTCCTCCGCAGGGTGGCTGGGCGCACCCTTAGAGATAGGGTGAGGAGCTCTGTCACCCGGGAGGAGCTCGGAGTAGAGCCACTGCTCCTCCACATCGAGAGGAACCAGCTGAGGTGGCTCAGGCATCTGTTCCGGATGCCTCCTGGACGTCTCCCTAGGGAGGTGTTCCGGGCATGTCCCACCGGGAGGAGGCCCCGGGGCCTAGTGCCCCTAGGACACGCTGGAGGGACTATGTCTCTCGGCTGGCCTGGGAATGCCTTGGGGTTCCTCCAGAGGAGCTGGAGGAAGTGTCCGGGGAGAGGGATGTCTGGGTGTCCCTGCTTAGACTGCTGCCCCCGCGACCCAGCCGGATAAGTGGATGAAGATGGATGGATGGACTGCACTAACTAGCATCATATTCCTGTGTGTACAGTATACATGACCTTTTAAAACACTACACCTGGAGGTGATGATCGTAGGCCAAAGAGATCCAAGAGGAGCATGGTTTTCCAAGCCTCCTTTACCGACTGTTGGACTCCTCAGTGCTGTGGTCAGTTCACCTCCTTTGGTTCAGGAGTGCAGGACGTGGAGCCACAGACTCCAGCCACAATACAACATGATCAGAGTGATTGGATGAGGTGACTCCTGAAACAAAGAAGAGTCAGTGTACTCAAATGTAGTTGTATGCAGCAGCACTCGTACTGGTTTGAAAATGGTACTGCAGTCTAAATCAAAACAATGGTCTCTTTTCTGATTGGACATACAGTTTTTTACAATACAGTTTTAGAACCAAAACAAAAACAACTTGGCTATTATGTAAAATATATTTTTTTAATTATGAATAAATCATAAAACTAACATTTGATTTAAACATGTTTACACCATATCTTGGGACACGTGGGTAAGTTTTATGAAATATAAAATATACTGCTCATAGCACCTTTAAACAACTAGTATAGTCTTCTAATCAACAACAACCTCAAACTCACATCGTATTCTAGCCAATAACTGGTCAATAAAAAGTAAAAGCCTGAATAAATTCACATATTTTCACTGTCAGACTTATACACAACCAGAAACACAATTATGACAACACAAGTCAAAACTGACTGCATCTGCGGCTATTTCTAAACACTTTAAACAGCCACAGGTATGGACATTCTCAGACACTGCATCCACATTCTCCAGCTTGACCTCTGTATGTGCCCATACCTGTGCTGCTCTCAAATGAAAATGATGCCATCATACACTGTGAGCCTATATAAAGGGAGCGGAACGGCATCCAGCTTATAAGAACAAATACTGTATTTCAAATAGTCCCAGGAAGAGAAATGGAGACAAACTGCTGCAAAAAAATATAGAAACATATAAAAAACATTATTTCCACCAGGGGGTGCCAAAACCTTATGGATGTACACTGCACCAGTACCAGCATTTAGCCCATATTTACACAGTGGTGGACAGTGACTGGATACTTTCACTTTTTTTTTTACTTGTGTACAGATGTTGAGTACTTTGTCCACCACTGTACTAGAATAAAGAGGCTGTCCTACTAAAGATAATGATTATCTGATGAGGATTTCTTATATATGACAATATTTACAATGTAACCAGTGCTGTAATGATTGAACAAAAAAACAAAACAAAAAAAAAAAACAAAGCCAAAGGTAGCAACAAGACATTTGACATTTTAAAAAAGATGATTTTATTACAAAACAAATATAATAATTACATCAGAACAGTGTGCATTATACAGATACAGTCTTATATACAACAGATGTGACAATATAAAACAACTGAATAAATAGACTTGCTACATCCACATGAATGGACCAGTAATGGAAGATGTAGGAAATAGGCCTATATTTTCAATTACAAATGATATCTTTCCATGGGCAGGATGACAGCTGGGGTTAGAAAGGAATCTCCAGGGAGCTTTACTGAGAGGAGGGAACAGGTGGAGGAACATCTAGAGAGGTGAAGATCTGCTCTAGGAAGAGAGGAATGACAGAATACATACGTGTGAATGAAAGGGGTCCAGGGTGCAGGGTCCGACAGGTGGAATGAACAGTGAAGGGTGCTGAGGTTTGAGGGGCCAGGAAACGTGGATGTAATGAAAGAGAACATGAAGTTAGTTGATGTGGGAGAAGAGGATGCAGAGGAGAGGGTTAGATGGACACAGATGATAAGCTCTATAGGCACTTTTTCACTAGGTCGGAACCGGGGGGGACGGGTCAGGTTTGGGGGTGTTTCCACTTCCCAAAGCATTCCAAGGTGTTCCCAAAAAAGCGGTCCAAACTGTTCTACTTTTGGCACCCCTTCGAGATGGAGTCCAGCTCGGTTAAGCGGGTGGAATGGTTAAAGGTGGGCATTCCTGCGAGCTGATTGGACGAGAGAGAATCCTCACTCAGGCAAAAACAACAAGCCAAAGAGCAGAAATAAAAGTGGAATGTAAACCTAAAGTAGTCTCCTCTTTACTGAAGCTAGTACAGTTTTACCTTCAGCTCCACACAGACACACACCAGCCTCACACAGCCGGTTTGGGGGCGACCTGTTCTAAGGCATCCCGTACCATTCTGCCTAGTGGAAAAGTGCCTTATGTTGACCCATGAAGGAATCAAACCAGAAGAGAAGAGCTTTAATCCATCTGCTGGATTTCATGTAACTGTGACTCACTGAGCATTATGTAAAGAAGAATATGTACAGAAGAATAAAATAAAATACATCTTGCTGCAGCTTCAAAGGTTCAGAGAGTAGAATCAGGAAGAAATAGTGACTAATGACTTCAGTAGTCTCTGTTCAGCACTTCAGCAGGCTGCATCATTTGAATCATAAAGAATAGTACAAACATTTCAACTTTAACATCTGTTATATCATCTTGTTCTGCTGCAAAACATGCGGTATACATATTCATCTTATTCCACAGAAACATGCTGAGAACACTTCTGTTTCCACCGGCAGCTCAGATCAGTCCTGCTCCGGTCTGATGTACCTTTTTTTTCTTAAGTTTAACTGGTCAAAAAAGGGTTTGATGTGTTCTCTGAGCATCTCACGCTGGAAAAATGTTCATCAACCATGAGCACTAGAGAGCTGGAAGAGAAAAGATTATTGATTTTGTTAATAGACAAATGTGATTACATGAAAATAAATCTAAAACAAAGGACTGAACTTGGAGTTAATACCACAGGATTGCACAATATGGACTGTGTAGTCTCTTAATGGCTGTCAATATTACCAAATATGCGATTCTAGACCTTTTTCAGGCTTAACCAGAAGGGAAGCCAAGTGAGATGTGGATAAATATTAGAAATTTATTCTCGTCACATATGAGAGGTAACTGTGGGGTCAGTCTAATCCTGAAATCCAAGATTGACATTGATAAAAGAAATTCAAGTTTGATGTAATTTTCTTAAGAATATGAAATCTTCTGGGCCTGTTTAACCCTGGAGCCCCAATGGGACAAAAGTGTTCCTTTCAAGTTTTATTTTTTTTGATAACTTTGTAGTTCTTACCTTTTCTTTGAAATGTGCGTGTGTATTTTATCACTAATATTGATATTCTAGACACAAATCTAATAAAATTTGAGTCTCTCTAACTAAATCTGTCATGTTGCTACTGTTCAGAGACAAAAGTTTCCCCGTCAAAAAAACATCATGAAAAATGTATATCTTCATATTTTTTCTATATATTTTTTTTGCATAAACCTTTTAATAAGCTTCTGCCCTGATCATAAATACCAAATATTTAATTATTTTCTGAATTTTAACCCTTTTTATGCCAGTATATGCAATAACATCTAAATTTATTTGTAAAAAACCCACACAAAATTAAATATTTTTAATATTCTCAATGCAAAGTGGATTTTTTTCGAGGGGTTATTACAGCCTTGGGTCTGTCAGAGATTACCAACAGCTTTGATTTAGATGAATTTGGAATTTTTTGGTAGTAACAAAAAGTTACAACCAGTTTTAATAGTTTTTAATGGGAGCTGTTTTTTTTTTTAGATTGTACAGCGCACAGGAAAAAAAAAAAAAAAGATTCCTAAAAATAAATGATGTTGTAATCTCTGACATACCCAAGGCTGTAGCCCCCTATGTGTGTGTTTTTAATAATAAATGTATATGCTATTACATATACTGGCATACAGATTTATGCAAAAACAAAGTAGAAAAAATATGAATGTGTACATTTTTATGATGTTTAGTGACGGACACTTGACAATGAAAAGGAGCAATGTAACTTTTTAAACGTGGGGCACAAGGGTTGAATGAAAAAAAAAAAAAAATCAGTCCTTTGTAACATTGTGTGACAGTCATTCTGGCTTAGCAATGCAAAGTTAGATCTCTGCAAGCTAACCAGTTTTAGCAATTTATTTTATGTACCGACCATTTACAACAGAAGCTTTACTTTACTTTCTTAATAAAGAATCTGTTTCCTTTTTGGTCTCTAACATGTCTTCAGTTTACAAGACACTGCACTCAGTCAACAGATCATGGTCTATTATAGATCTATGTTCTTGACTGTTAAAATACTTTGTGTAATGCATTGTGGGAAACTTTGAGGGTGTCTGACATACAGAAAACCATACAATGTAGTGACTAGTAGGTCCAGCCTTCGTCGAGACTTTGAACTGTCCTGAAACTCCTTCAGCATGAGGTGATGACATGGATTCCTCCAAAGGCTGAAAAATACTTTCTGCATAACCTCAATATTCTCTGTGTTTCTTTGATC
Organism: Bostrychus sinensis; assembly: GCA_020698575.1. NCBI lineage: Eukaryota > Metazoa > Chordata > Actinopteri > Gobiiformes > Eleotridae > Bostrychus > Bostrychus sinensis. The sequence continues at coordinate 17,951,050 of CM036261.1, read as the reverse complement.
CAGCATCTGTCCATCTAAAAATTTGAGGCCGACATATTATTATCATCTGTTATAGGTAAATTCCTATCAATAAAAGAATAACATATTTTTCACATGTGCGAATGTGAGAGCTAAGGAAGTCAGTGTACATTACCACAGTTATGGTGTTAATACAGTAAATTAAATGTGCCATTGCTTTGTATACTGTGCTTAAGTCTCATTCAGCTATTTCAAATGGAATACTTTCATTTGGATCACATGAGGTCAGCCCTTCTGTTCCCCATTAATAAACACATGTCGAGTGATTCTTACCCTTCTGGAGCACAGAGAGCCCACAGCTCCAGTGGGACAGGCACACACGTTCGGCCGGACACAGCGACTGCCGAACAAGCATCTCTGCTCACAGTGAGCTGAGGACAACACACAGATAACACATCAACACATGTGTGGCTAAATGTGTCTTTTGCAATGGCGCTAAACAAAAACTACTAACAGGGTTCTTCTTCTTTATCTTCTTCTAATTATTTCCGGCAGGCTGTATGTACTAACAAGGTCCATACACTTTTTTGCTAACAATTTTCCATGACTTTTCCAAAACTTTTGACTAAATTTCCAAGACCTGAAGAATCACTTACATTAATAAGTAGTATTCAAAATATCCCACTTAGTACATTAGAAACAAACAGACTTTTGCTGCACTTTCATTTGTTAAATTTGGAAATTAGTCAGGGGGAAAAAAACAAAAAAACAGAAATATTATATTTCACTAATTTTACTGACTTATGGCCCATACCGGTGACTAAAAGATGATTATGTTTGGTAAGCTGGTTCAGAATGCTAGACAATGATATAAATTATTATTTTGTATTTTTTAGCCGCCGCAGGTTAACTAGTACTGGATAAATGTTACTCACACTGTTTAAATTTCCAAAACTTCTCCAAAACTTTACACAAAAATATAAAATTCCAAAACTTTTCCAGAGCCTGGAAATTGCAATATAATATTCCGTGACATTTCCTGGTTTTCCATGACTGTACAAACCCTATAATAAGGGAAAAGTGTTCACCTAATAAAACATTGTAATAGGAGTCATGTGTAAAAAAGAAGCTCAGTCCAGTGATATGCTTGTATGTCTAGCCTAGCACTGACTATGTGTACAGTGGTCTGGATACTCACGGATCTGGCAGAGCATTCCCAACCAACCTGGAAGACAATGGCATGTGTTGGGACCCACACACTCCCCTCCGTTTAGACACCTCTGCAGACAGCTGGCTGGAGACAGACAGCATTACAAATTTTTATGGGTGGTTGATGTTTGGAGGTGTAACAGCTTTTTTTTTTTTTTGTCCTGTGGTGTGACACAAGTTTGAATTTGAATGGAAAGAATATTAACTAATAATTTTAAACAACTGTGTACATTATTTTGACATTGTCCGGCAGTGTGACTTTTTCTGTCACACTGCAGGACATTCACTACAATTTGGCCATTTGAATTCTTGTCATACATTTATTTTACTTTTCTCATCCTAAAAAAATATTTTTAACATTCAGAATTTTATTTTGAGTAAAAATACAGCTGTCACATGGCAAGACACCAAACAGACACACATTAACGGTTTTTGAGAAAATGAGGATTTTACTCAAATTAATTATATAATAATAGTTTCTTTTGGCCTTTTGCTCACAGCCTTAACTCCAGAAGTCTGTCTGGTCTATAAATGACAGATGGGGTCCTGTAGGTTTTATTGCAGTTGCCTGTTTAAAAAACTGATCTTTCAGGTCACACTGCAGGACAGCATTTTGATTACAAGATTAAACTTATTTTAATTTTTATTGTAAGGTTCAGGTGCAGTTTTAGTAAAATACAAATATTTGGCATTATGCTAAATACTTTTTGAACTGTCCTAGACACTAGTGACTTATGTTGAAAATGTTAGTCACACCGCAGGACATTTTAGAGTTTAACAATAAAATACAAAAAAAAAAAACCCAAAAAAACACAACTTCTTTCTAAAACCTCAAAGATTTGGTAGTAAGCCCTACATTGCACTGCTGACAGAATTTTGCAGGGGGAAAAACAATATTTAGCAAAGCATCAATTTACTACTACAAAAGTTGGCAATGTGTCAACCACTCTTATATGATCTGAGCATAAATCATACATGTGCTGAAGTCTACTGACATGAACAGGACAGAGGGAAGTTGATAGAAGTTTAAAATTGTTTAAGTATTGTTAGTTACAGAACTTTATTTAGCACGTAGGGGCAAAGAAATGCAACCAACCTTCAATGAACAGTATGTCTCAGCCACGTGTACTATATAAAACGATTTAGTAAGGAGAAAAAAATACGGAGCATAAAGTATGCCTTAGCCTGGCTCTGCTTTCTTTATATACTTCATGAAAAATAGGAGAAGGGCAAAGCTGTATTTGTGAAGGCTTGATTTTAAACAGACACCGTATCAAAGAGAGTGTAAAGGGGTGTAAGTGTAATTTTGGTCAAATCTGAGTATTACATATCAAATGAAAGCTCTCAGTGAGATCTTTTCAATGGCAAAAGGACGGAACTGAAATGATGACCCCATAAGATGTAATTTCAGAAAAAAAGGCGTAACGGTAAAAGTGGGGTGTTGTTCAGCACCAAAAAGACGTCAGGTCATATATACCCTCTGACACTGAGCAAATTACTGTAGAACCTTCTCACAGCACTGAAGCATAACTCAGAATGAAATGCATGGTCCGACTATAATCTTTATTTAAGTAGGAAGTCTTATTTAGGATAAAAATGTTTTTTTGCAAGAGAGTCCTGGCCAAGAGGCAGCAGCAAAGAAACATAATAAGAGAGTATAGATAAGCTAATGGACTTTATTTAACAGTCCTAGACACATTTATAGCCTGCCTGTCCTGGGAGTGGATCTCTCCTTCAGTGTAGTCTCCATAAAGTTCCTTTTTTTTCTTTTACTTTTTTTTAGGAGTTTTTCCTTAAAGACAGATTGTGTGTTTATGTTTGATTGTGTGACTAATTGTTTGTAAAGCCATTTGAGGGGACTACTGTTGTGATATTGGGCTATAAAAATAAAACCGAATTGAAATTGAATTGGTTGAGCTTACGTTTCTCACACTGCTTCCCTCTGAATCCTGATGGACAGTCACAGACATTTGGACCAACACATCTTCCACCGTTCATGCACACGGGCTCGCACACATCTGCAGAGACACAAAAAGGGTAAACCATGATAAATAAATGCTGTGGACTGAAACAGAAGGGCAATTATGGAGATGGTTGGATATCAGACTGACTTTTCTCGCAGTGCCGGCCGGTGTATCCCAGTGGGCAGGAGCAGACGCTGTTCCTCATGCATACACCACCATTCTTACAGGGAGGGCTGCACACTGCTGCAGGGATGCATAAGAACATCTCGTCAACATTTTTACATTAGAGCGAAGATATTGACTGGTAGGTGCTCATTTACCATTCTGACACTGTGCTCCGTAGAATCCGTGAGGACAGTCGCAGGTGTTGGGCCGAGCACATGAGCCGCCGTTCAGACAGATGGGAGAGCACAAAGCTAGAGAAACAGCAGCAGGTCACGCACCAGCAGAATCATATCCGATAACTCAAACCATAAAACATGCTGGAGTTAGGGCACTGACCGTTCTCACAGGACGGTCCGGTCCAACCCGGGGCACACTCGCACCTGTCTGGAGATACACAGCGTCCCCCGTTGTGACAGTGCTGGCTACACACCACTGTGAAAACAAAATTAGGGTGCTGAATAATCCTGGTGAGACATTCTTTTCACATCTGTGACATTAGCTAATGAAGTTGTCAGCTGTTTTATCTGCTTTATATTTAGGCCAGAGGAATCGCCGGCGAGGGACTATTAAAATGGAAGTGTCCGTTATCATTATAATCCTTTCACAATAAATAAAGCAAATTTGACCCCATCAACATTAACCAAAACTCAATTTTATTTGACCCAAAATTCAAGGAAAATTTTTCTTATATGAAGGATAACAACATGTGTCTAGATGAGTTTCCTCTGGGCTAGTCTGGTTTCTCCTTCAACCTAAAACATTCACAATAGGCTAATCCTCCAGCTAGGCCTCTACCTCAAGATCTGAAGAAGGGTCCCTGCTCCTGACAGGTTGCCCCAGCAGCATTAAAGGTTGGGACAAATGCAGGGGACAATAAAGTCTTACTTAAACTCAATATTAAAGTGTAAAGCCATCATGTTTGAGGTATGTGTCTATATGCTTAACATACCAGTTGGTACTTAACCAGAGTTGAGTACATATGGGTAAACTCACTTGTTTCACACCGAGGTCCAACAAAACCGTAACGACAGGAACAGGTCTGCAGCCCCACACAAGTGCCTCCGTTTTCACATGGCAGTCTGCACAATGCTGAGCACAAATAAATGAATAAAAAAAGGCGCCACTGTGCTGGAATATTCATAACTTTAACATTTTAGCAAATTCAGAACCTAAGACAGCTTTACCATCCTGACAGATTTCTCCGTGAAATCCTCTTGGACACTGGCACACTCCAGGAGCAATGCAAACACCTCCGTTCATGCATCTGGGCTCACACTCGGCTGAAATACAAACTCATTATAATCACTTCAGTGTAATTATGATCAGTCCTGCTTCTTTAGATGCAGCCAGATCAGCTCCTCACCTGTCTCACAGCTGGAGCCAGTGTAGCCTGGTTTACACCGGCATGTGTTAGGGGCAGCACACTCCATGTTTCTCCCACAGGTTTGTCTGCAAACAGCTGGATACAGGCAGGGCACCAGTCAGCATCTTCCTCATTCGTAAGACACGCTGTATATAATCGGCTGTGATAGGCCAGTCTCAAAATTGACCAGAAAGAAATGGTTCGCTGTGAGTGAGGAACCAGACTGTCCTGCTTTTGAAGAGAAATTAGGAAAGGCTGGATTTCCAGGCTACGGTAATCCACTTTTTCCTGTCTTTTCAAATAATACAGTATGTTTTGTATGTGAGAACTTTTGGGTATGACCTGCAGCTGAGGGTAGGAATGTCGATCACCTGGTAAATGGAAAGCTTTGCCTTTTGGCTCACCTCCTTCTTCATCACAAAAGACTGGTACATTGACTTTACTGGTGTAGATGTTGATCTGTCTGTCAGTCTCTCTTATTATAATCCCCTCACTTGTAAAACCAAGATACTAAAACCTCTGAAGGCCCTAACTCTCCTTTATCTTGCAGAGGACAAGCAACTCTTTTCTGGAGGAATGCGAGCTTAGACTTGGAGGAACATACTTCTGCCAACGCAAACTGAGGTCCTGTACTCTTGAGGCACAACCCAAAAAATGCCACAAATACCTTCTTCTTCTAACCCCCTAACAACATAGCTCAAAATTATTTAGCCACTCAAACACCTCCTCCACAACATTGGCACTTCAAGGACAAATAAACCTTTTGCAACCTGTATCATCCATCCATCTTCTTCCGCTTATCCGGGACCAGGTTGCGGAGGCAGCAGTCTAAGCAAAGATGCCCAGACTTCCCTCTCCACAGACACTTCCTCCAGCTCTACCGGGGGGACCCCAAGGTGTTCCCAGGCCAGCCGGGAGACATAGTCCCTCCAGCGTGTCCAAGGTCTTTCCTGGGGCCTCCGCCCGGTGGGACATGCCCGGAACACCTCCCCAGGGAGACGTCCAGGAGGCATCCGGAACAGATGCCCAAGCCACCTCAACTGACTCCTCTCGATGTGAAGGAGCAGTGGCTCTATTCCAAGCTCCTTCCAGGTGACAGAGCTCCTCACCCTATCTCACCTGTGCAACCTGTATCATTAATAATACATTCAACAAAACAAAAGGTGTGTACCTCGACAAGTCTGACCATCACCAGTATATCCAACTGGACACCTCAGGCACTGGAAGCTTCCATTTGAGGCCTCTTCACATTGCACTCCGGGAAAACACGGCCGGTCTGCACAGCTGAGAACATGTGCTGTTGTACCACGTCCATCCGGAAGGAGAACAGGTGGAACTCTGCTGACAGGTGAGGCGCTCTGGTTAGGAGTAGTCACAAGTAATACTGGAAGAGCTGACTCTGTGCTGAGATGCATGGGCCCGTCCTCCTCTCCGTCGGCTGAAAACTCCGACTCAGACAGGGAGTAGGACAGTGCTGTGAGGGCTGCTGTCAGGGGTCTGGGTGGCTGTGGGGGGGTCTGCAAGTGATCTGTCAAGGGTCTGGCAGGCTGTGGAGGTGTCCGCAGGTGCTCCGTCAGGGGTCTAGGGGGTTGTGGGACAGTCTGCAGGTGCTTCGTCAAGGGTCTGGCAGGATGTGGGGCAGTCCACAGGTGGTGCTCAGTCACGGGTCTGCCAGGCTGTGGAGGGGTCCACAGGTGCTCTGCTAGGGGGCTGGGAGGCTGTGGGGCAGTCCGCAGGTGTTCTGTTAGGGGTCTAGGACCCTGTGGGAAGGTCCGCAGATGCTCCAGCAAGGGTCTGGCAGGCTGTGTGGGTGTCCACTGGTGCTCTATCAGGGGTCTGGCTGCCTGTGAAGGGGTCTGTGAAGGGGTCTCCAGATGCCCCGTCAGGTGTCTGGGAGGCTGTGGAGGAGTCTGCAGGTGCTCTGTCAGTGGTCTGGGTGGCTGTGGGTTGAAGCTCAGGCGGTGAAGCTGGGCATGGGTGGAGCGTTTGGGCGCTGTCTCCCGTGGTGTAGACAGATGGGGGTCCGGATGGCTGATCTGAAATGGGAACTAAATGTGAGTGTACAGGACAAACCCAACAGAAAAGCTTTTCCACATATACATTATTTTAAGTTATAAAACCTCAAATACTAATGCAAAGGAGTCCAACACTATTTCAAAAAGCCTGAAAAAAGAATAACACAGCTTTATATATACCTTTAAGTACTTGAAGGCACAGTGGTCCTTTGTGGTAGTGTGACCAGTAATGTTGAGATTTTTTTAATAAACCATTTACATGTAGAAAGACAATAATGACATAGTGTTTCACCTCTGTCACTGTTCCATGTGGAGCCCTTGAGGCAGACATGCTGGTCCTGCTGTCTGCAGTATTTGGCCTGTGGTTAGGACTTTGCACAGTAAGGTGAGTGCTGGCGGTGATGTGGACAGATCTGTTCGCTGACACCACTGTCACCGCCGTCACCGCCTCTCTCCTACCTGTCCCCCCTCCTCTCCCAGTGGCGGGCCAGGGTACGTTAATCCGGTTAGCTCTGGAGAAGGCCGGGGACAGGTGCCTGATGCTGTGTCTGTTGGGCAGAGCGGGTAGGTGCAGCTGGGACACCCTGCTGGTTGGGTCGTGCTGGGATCGGCCGGGCTTGCTGAGTGTCTGTGGGAAAGGATTGGACGCTAAAGAAAGATGTAAGAATATATTAATCTGGCACTTATAGAAACAAAACAATACTCCTATGCCTATTCTAGCTACTATAGGCTTGAAGCAGAGTACATCCTGAATGTAAGTAAGTTGCAGGACAAACACTGACAGACAACCATTCATTGTCACATTTATTCACTATGGGACATTTCAGTATTAAACCATAAAGAGGCAAGCTAGGGACCAACCTCCTCTGGGGTCCTTCACACAGACACGTCCATTTCCATAAAGTCCAGGAGGGCAGCGGCCACAGACATACCCCACGTGTGGCGTTCTGCGGTTTATGCACTGGACTCCGGGGAAGCAGGGCCGACTAGCACATGTCGAGGACACATTCATGGGCAAAGACTGACCAGAGCCTGGAAAATATGAATAGTAGCGTGACAGGTAGGATACTGGATTGAGGACTTCTTCTGATCCAGTGTCTGTCTAAATGAAGTTAATGTGTTCACATAGGGAGCAAGGATGTCCCAACTACATCCTAACTGGAGTACACCTCAACCACACCTCCCATTTTCCCAGTAACCTCATTTGAACCTGCAAAATTCATTCAACACTGTTTGTCCTAGACCAGAGTGGGTTGGTGGGTGGGGGGGGGGGGGGATTCTAGTCTGCCAGAGGAACTGACACACCCATCATCCCTCATGCAGCATCCCTCATTCTTCATCCTGCCTCCATCACTTTCCATCTTATCCAGTCTATCCTCCAAGAAACATTTCAAATCTTCCATGTTGTTGTGGCATGGTTCTTGCTAATGAATGAGTGAATTTATTAATCACCAAGGGGACAGCTGGGGTCTTTACTCTGTCTTCATCTGCCAAATTAGTGTGTCCCCATCCCCATTTATAATACCTATTTTTACATCAATATATCCCAAATTGATTCATAGTTTTTGTCATTTTAAATATTATTAGAAATATTAATATCCATGCATCGGTCTTTTATGTAGTGACTTTACAGTTGCCTTATTGGGTGCATTATCCATTCACTCCTCAATCACACGTGGTGGTGGTGGTAAGCTTCTACTGTAGTCACAGTCAAGGTCAGTGATTAATGATCATGTGTTGACCTGCCACTAGTTACTACCCTGGCCGGCCAGACCAATTCTCTTCCTATTCTGTACGAAGAAGTTAGTCTGGTACCCCTTCCATTAGGTTTTGTTTCAGTCACAGGCAGAGTAACCAATCAGAGAAACGAAGGGTGACCAAAACAAACATAGCGGTTTGCGTTTTTGTCATAAAACACCAGAATACGCCATATTGTGAGCAGCTCTGTGCTTATTTCTGAGCGGCGACAGCAGCAAAAGCCAGTTGTACAGAGATTGGAAAAAGTAAGTTTGTTGAGTGTGGGCATTACGTGGGACATTAGTGGAACTTTACTGTTGTTAAAATGGAAACAGTAAGAAGACAAAAATCCCAGAGAACTGAACAACGAGGATTACAGCAGTACAAACAGGTCAGGTCAGAGAAGTTATTAAATTTGCTTGGTAGCCAGCGCCACCTTGGTTAGCCTCCATATTCGTAAGACGTGCTGCATATTACTTATCAGACCACATATGCTGACACAGTGGAAACACACTGGATTAGGGTCTGCTGTTACTTTACCATACTTTACCATACTAAACCATACCACAGAACCTCAGATGACTTTGTACTTACCCACCGCATGTCCACTTTGTCCTCTTGACTGAGTTTCATGAGTGGTGATACTGTTGAATTCCTTTGGAACAAAATGGACCCGGTTCACTGTCCCTCCAGAAACTGCTTTGTCTCTGTTATCTCTGGGTTGATCCAGTGTCGTCTTTTGTGTTTTCTCTGAATAGTTGGCCTGATTTATGGACCCATTTGTAGTCCCCGGGTCCTTTTTAATGCCTGTATGAGCGCTAACTCCAGGACTCTTCCTCAAAGCATTCGTCTTAGTCTGGACTTCATCCGGGCCGGTCCGGGATACTGACTTTGCCTGGATGGTCCCAGTGTTGGTCTGAGGGACTTTGGGGGCCTTCAGGAGAGAGCTGGTTAGAGTTCTGGATGGTGGTAGGAGAACATGTGGTCTTCTGTGAGCAGTCGCGTGTGGAGCAGATGTCGAGGAGACAGGAGGGGGCTTCTCATTAGCTGAGGACAAAAATATTGATTTTAACTTTTTTATATTTTAAACATGATACAAATGTGATACAATCTAATCAAATGTAATACAATATTATGACATACATTTGTGGATCTCTAGTCCAAAAGCACATATTAAAAAGACAAAAGAAGCATTTATCCATTCATTCATTCATCTCCCTCCGATCATTCCTGTTACGGGTCGCAGGTACTGGAGCCTATCCCATTACCTATGGGCTTTAGGTGGGGTACACCCTGGACAGACATCTCTTGCGACACTTATGGTTTTCTGCCACATTCTGCCTTTTTTGTGCTTCTACTTCTGCTACTACTTCTAGGAGTATTTCTATCAGGAATATGACTTCTAATTTTTGGTCTGTTCTGCAAGTTTTCCTTTTTAGGTCTTTTCTTTTATCTTCTGCAGTCTATTTTCAGCTCACACAATCACTCACAATGGCTTCAGCCTTTGCAAAATTTGTATTTACAGCTTGCAATTACATAAATAGTCCAGCGAGTGTTCTGGTCCCAAGCAAGAATCACTACTGACTAGGAGACAGAGGATTTGCTTTGGCATCCCAGATACTTACGATTATCACAGAAAATCATGAGGGAGAAACATTTGGTAAATTATGGAAGTCTGGACTCGAACACACAATGCTGAGGAGCGACATGCTCTATCATCTGAGCTATACTACAGAAAGACTGTTTAAATGTTTAACTTCAAGCTAGAATCCAGCTGAATGATGTGAATAAACAGTCCTTACCTGTACATACGGTCCCATTCCCCCTCATGCCTCTGGGGCAGGGGCCACAGCTGAAGGAGCTGAATGTATTGAAGCAGTGGACTCCAGGAAAACAGGGCATGAGTTCACATTCATTCACATCCTCCAGACAGGTCACACCTGAAGGAAAACATGTATCCTGGTATTATTTGCTGCATAAAACATTTTTTTTTCTATCACATCTAATCTGCCTTTCTATGTTTAAACAGATACTACTTTATTTAAAAAACAAGTTCCCTAATCAGCAAATGACAAGTACATTGCAAGAGAGCTGACAGTATGCAATGAACCTCCAACCTTCACGTTAGTAGGCAAAATCTCTACTGCCGACCTACTGTCACCCCTCTCAGTTGTAGCTCACCTCTCAGGCCAGCGGGGCACTCACACCTGAAGCCCGTGTGCGTGTTGATGCAGACTCCAGCAGAGCAGGGAGCTGACAGACACTGGTCCACGTCTTCAGCACAGAGCTCGCCCCGTCTCCCCTCAGGACACACACACAGGTACCTCCCCCTGCCCGCGGGGAATTGCACATCTGTCACACAGGAGCCACCATGCTGACAGCCACAGGGCACAACGCTGACCTGAGACACAGACAGGGAACAGTCAATGCACATAAAATACACTGCAATATTCATTATTATACTTAGAGGTGGCTCTGCACTTTCTCTAGGGGCTGGAGGGTTCATGGGATTTTTCTCAAACATTCCACTGTAGGTTGACCGATATGGGTTTTTCTATGGCTGATATGGCCGATGCCAATTTTTGATGTTAACTCTGTCAGATAACATCATCAATATAAGAGAATATATAATAATGCAATCTGGCAAATATATATTTTTTTTATTGAATGTTGGACTTTCAGCATCAACACTGAATGAAAAGTTCACTGTCTATAAAAAAAAAAATACATTGTTCTTCCTTTGGTCCATTTCATTAAAATAAAATCTTTTATTTTCATTTTGCTGATTTTGAAATACCGAAATGTAAAATCCTGTTAATATTTTCAGTCATTCAAAGGCTTAAAAAAAAATCACACACACACACTCACACACACACAAATATCACCACCAACTCCACCATTTCCGAATTTCCAAATTTGCAGAGAGGCATTGTGGGAGATAATTAAAAATAAAAAAATAAAGGACCCTTTTCTTCATGTTTAATTACCAGTGACCTAAAAGGAACTCAAGTGTGATTTTTTTTAAAGGAAGAGTTAAGTGTAGGCTATTGGAAAACTTTTTTTTTTTCATTATATTATTTATATTACTCTCACTTAATCACAGTTACCTATATTACCATAACATTACTGCTATATGATATCATTACTACTGAATAAAACAAAATATATGTTTCTTCAGTATTGTGCAATTTGTGCTGCAGAAAGGAAGTTTTTTTTACTAAGCTATTGATATATTGTATGTAATATAATATATAATATAATATATTGTCTATGTCTTACTTAGCACTTTGTTTCTCTGTAATTCTCTGTAATTGTAAAGTGCATTATAAAAAAAATCATTACTATCATCAGTATTATTATTATACATTTTTATTATTACTACTTCTGCTTCTAACAGCATATTTTAAACATGTTTCCACTAACTTTGTTGCTTGCTGCTGATTTATGCTTCTCTGCTTTCTCTAACACTTTGCATTTTTTTTTCTCAGTTGTAACAAGCATCTTTTAATAATAACTTGATTCTATTTCTGCTGTGTAGCCAAGGACTACAGTTGAAAACTAGCCTCTTGGCTAACTCTGAGACATTTCACAGTTGTACTGTTGGTTAATATGCACTGTCCTTGTAATTAAAAAAAAAATAAAATAAAAATCATTAAAAATGTGTCTATTCCTGTCACTCTGACATGGAGAGAGGCACAAACTGGTCTAAACTGGCACCCAAAGGCACTGAGGGGTCAAATAAGTTCCTCTTGCAAGTGTGCTTCATATAAAAACTTGTGTTAGACTGCGTTTGGGCAGAGCCTCTCACTCAGACTACTGTTGTGAGGGATGCTGCAAGATTTTGTGGGCCCCATGAAAAGATATAATGGTCCTATCACAGCAAACTAATTTAACCTTTTATTATTGCAGAATTTTCCTGGGCTCCTGTCAGTCATGGGCCCTTTGAATCATTCCATATTATTGCCTCTACAGAAGCAAAGCACACAGTTAACTTTCTGTCCCATAGCTCTCACCTCCACAGTGAAGCTGCTCTGGGCGTTGCATTCATCCGACAGTGTGAAGTGGAACCTGTGGCTGAGTTCTTTATGAACTGATGGGACCTTCCAGATGAGGAGCCCAGCTGGGGACAGCGTGGCCCCCGGCGGCCCCTGGTCTAACTGAAACAGTAGAGCTGAACCTTCAGGATCTGATGCTGCAAACTGGAAGACAAAGTTCTCTCCAGCAAAAGTCTGTAGCTTCTCCTGAGGCGGATGGAAGACCGGAGGTTCATTCACTACAGAGATATGAGCAGGAGACATATTTACATGTGTACAGTACAAAGATCTGAGGACACTGATACTATAAAATACATTTTTACAGAAGGGTATGTTTAAGATATAAATGTTTTGATGCTACATTTTCTTGTATCACATTTTAATGCAAAATAATATTCAGTGCTTAGGGTTAAAAACTCGTGGGTTGGGAAAAGTATGAGGTCGAATATAGTTTTGTGTAGATTTGAAAGTTAAAAAAATGTAGGTGTGTGATATGTCGCAATATTTTGTGACGCTATACTGAGGCTTGATACTTTTACCCAATATAGATATTTCAATACTTTAGTGATAACAATGGTGCTACAGCGCTGCACTGCTTTCATAGTCAAATGTGGGCCCAAGGTTGACAAATTCTGCCAGGACTGTAGAAGGCAGCACTGCACTTAAGGTAAGGTATACTTTATTGATCCCCGTAGGGAAATTTGTTCTGCATTTGACCCATCCCTCACTGTTGCTGGGGCAACCTGTCAGGAGCAGTGGGCAGGCACAGTGCAGCGTCTGGGGACCATTCTCCAGATCTTGAGTCAGGATGCTGGTCAGGAGTACCCAGCTGGAGGATTAGTCTGTTATGCATATTTTAGGTTGATGAGGGAAACCAGAACACCCGAAGGAAACCCATCCAGACACAGGGAGAACATACAAACTCCACACAGAACCACCCGAGGCCTTCATGCTGTGAGGCAAAAGTGTTAACCACTAAGCCACTGTGCCACCTTCTAACATTTTGTCTGACAAATACTACCACACAATTAAATTTATTTTAGGTACTTAATCAATAAATGTGACTGACTTTTGAAAACATGACTTAGTTTCTTGTACATGTCATGGTAATTGTGTTGATATTTGACATTACCAAACGTATTGGCATCAAAGTAACGTGATAGTGGGTGGGTGATGTGACAGCCACTTTTTGGTAATCATTTGTGATTAAAAGTGTTGCTAAGTGATGTTATTCCTTCAAAAATCTATCAGCAGTGCAACTATGCTCTACTATGCAACATTTGTAGTTTTAAAACAGTTGTATTTTATTTATTTATTTATCTATTTTTATTTATTTTTTTGTATTTTAATGTTAAACTGTAAAATATCCTGCGGTGTTACTGTAACATTTTCAAAATACAAAATACAAACATTTCTAAAGTATTTCTCTAGCATCTGGGGCAGTTCAAAGATGATCAGGGGTAAAAGTGGTTCTCCCCGCCTGCCCCAGTGAGGACCTCTGATGCAGGCTTTAAAATCAACTCGTCAAGGAAAGAACTGAATGCCAATGTTATGTGTTTTTTGTTTCCTGTGCTTGGGTATTGGTAAGAAACAGATAAAGCAGCCATGTGATGTGGCTCCCTGCAGTTCCTTCAGAGCACACAGAGCAGTGCATGCTGGGAAATCGAGCGCTGGTTCTGTGATCTGTTTACGGAGACAGACAGCAGCTCAGCAGGAGTCCAGATCCACTGACATGAATCATGCTTTTGTGGTTTCAACAGGAGTGTGTCATTGCCGCCTCACAGTAACAATGTCCCGGAACTGATCCATGTCCAGGGTGTACGTGGCTGGGGTTAGACTCCAGGCCCATGAACCATAATTGATTATCCTGGCCTTAAGTTACCTGTTGATGTCTTGAGCTTCAGTTCTTAGCCTATAGAGCAGTGGTTCCCAACTTTTTTTTTTTGAGTACCACCTGGGCTTTGTGTCATAATAATAATTTGAGTACTCCCTCTCTCATACGTGTTGATGATTCTTCCAAGTGGTTGTAAAACATCTGGTTATTAGTGCAAAGATATTTTACTTTTAATTTATGGTAAGTACAAATTCTCCTGCAGAGATTATATATATATATATATATATATATATATATATATATATATATATATATATATATATAATTCCAAGTACCCACTGCTAAGTGTTCGCGTACCCCTGAGGGTCCCTGTACCCCTGGTTGAGAAAAAGTCCTGAAAACAGTCTCAAGAGCCATGCAGATACACCTTCTCTGTAATGCTTGTGTTCTAGATCTGCTCTTACACACGCATGGTGCAGGACACCTGTGTGAACTGTACCTTGGTTGACTGACCAGGTGAATTTGGACAGGTCTGGATCACAGAGGAGGCAGGGGCTGCTGGGATTGGAATCTCCTGCTGCAAAGCACATGCCATCAATGCTGCAGGTGCGCTCCTGCAACACACAGGGAAACATTCACATTTTATGTCTGTCTATTTTTGAGCATGCACTATTAGATATTACAGGACAAATGCTGCTTCTAAAATGCTGCAACAAGTGTGTTCCAGTAAAGTCTATGTTGTTTCAAGGAGAGTGATAAACACTGACTGTGGTGAAACTATAAAGACAGCACAGTCACATATTGTACTAATTTTTTTAAAATCTTGAATAAAAGACAAATGAAAACAGAGGAGTTACCTTTAACTTACAGAGTCCTGAGGAGGATCCCTCACAGATCTGACACACACCATCGTAGATGGTCAGTACTTTGGCCTGACTGAACTGGAAGCCATCATTGGTCACCTGTGGAAGAACAGAACAGAATGTTATTTCTGCACTGACACTGTTATTTTCATGCATCATTTTAAGTTATTAAACTTCACCAGCGTCTGATTTGTTACAACAATACCTTTACAACCATATATTTCCAATTTTCAAGCTTGCTTGTCCCTTTAACTCTTTGATGCTCAAAATGAGCTGTATCATGTTAGTTATTGCAGAATACTCATAACCTTTATTTCCCAGCGTGCATAGGGCTTGTCATTCATCAAGAAGTCTTCTGTCTGCACAGCAGTGCTGCTTAAAGATGGGACAGAGCAGTCCAGGGCTTTGGAGCTGAGGAAAGTGGCTTTAGTCCTCTGCTTCTCTCCAAGAAGCCAGGCTCCATTTATGTACTGCGGTGGTGAGGCAATGCAGAAAACAACTACTAATAATATTTAGTACACACAGTATTAATGCCAAAAACTGAATTCAAACCTAGATTTTTCTGCTTCCATTTTTACCTTTAACCTGGTGGCGTAACAGCTCAGGTCTGCTGAGTCGATGAAACCAAGGCCAAAGACTCGGACGCTGCGGCAGTCGAAGGAGTGGATGTCACACAATCCACTGTTCTCCAGGTCTGTTACCTCCACCGGCTGACCTGTGCAGGTATACAACTGCTTACTACTGCTGATATCATCATGCATACATAAACAAGATATAATAACTTACTAATGGCCAGACTGCAGTCGTAGAAGCTGTAACTGGGGTAGCACTGGCAGCCCCACTCTGTGCACTGCCCATTTCCATTACAGAGGTTTGGACAGCGCAGAGCAGTCACCACTTCCCCCCATCCCTCTGCTGGACGGCCCATCTCTAACGCTCGCTGTGTCCGGTTTTCCAACAACCTTCGTTCACACTCGTTTTCCACATATGGCAGAAGAGCCTCCTCCCAGGTGAGGTCATCTTTGAGCTGCAGGTCAAGCACGCAGAGGTCCACAGCCTCTGCCAAACGTCGTCCCAGCAGCTCTCTGCACACTGTCCCCACGGTGGAGTTAGCAAGAGCCAGCTGGCACAGCTCCAGGGCTTTGGCTGAGGTCAAACTATTGGAGGTGGGCCAGCGGGGCTGAACGTCAGGTCGAGCTGCAGCTAAGTGATCTTCAGGGAAGAAGTAACTGAATCTCTGCAGTCTGTCCTGACTGAGGCTTTGAGCGTAGATTGCTGTGAATTCAGAGAGGGCCTGCCTCTTTGGCCTGTCCATGGATAAGAACTGATCCTCTGTGATCTCCTTGTCCAGGTCACTCTCAGCGGGGAGGTGCCTCCTCTCCAGAGGGTGAGGTCTGAACAGAGACATGTCAATGACACTCTCCTGAGTATTTCCATTCTTCAGGTACTCCAGGGTGGTGTCCATAGAAGGGAACACAGACGTGTAGTCCACATTATCAAAAGACATGCACTCAGTGTAAGCAGTGTTCCTGTCTGCATGAGGAGGGCTGTATTCCTTCTGACACTGACAGAATGGCCTGCTCAAGTCCTCCTCTATCTCGGATGGTGTTCTGTCAAATAAACTCTCACCAGGAGCTATCCTGGCATGAGAAAGAGAATGTACATTAAAAAAGAGATTCTGAGGTTTATTTTAGATCAGGGGTCTCCAACCGTTTTTCCCCTGAGAACTACTTTTCCAAAATTATAATGGCAGAGGGATACTTGGGCTTTGTAACATCCATCTTCTTTCACTCATTACCATTAGTAATTGTGGGTACTGGGCCCTGTCCCACTAACTATGGGCCTTAGGCGGGGTACACACTGTACAGTGGCCATTTAGTCGCAGAACAGAAGAAAGAAGAAAATGTATTTTGCTTTACCTGAACATAAGCAAAATGTTGCTGTCCACAACTCACATTTTGCTTTAAAACAACTAAAATATGTAGTTCACCTGCATATACATGTGTGTGTATGTAGTAACTGGCACACTTGTATCGCAGATCTGACACACAGTTACTGTTAAAATTTGTGTTTTGTGTTTTCCATTGCCTTGACTCAACCAATCTTTATGAAAATAATAATTCTTCTTTTAGCTGCAGGTGGTCATGCTTGCTGCCACTCTCACATACTGGACTAATCAAGCTAATGTAGGGTTCGTTAAGCCCTTGGGGAGCTACTTGGAAAGTGGCAGAGAGCTACAGGTTGGAGACCTGTTTTAGAGACAGCAGTTGGCTCACCGCCATTTCTCTATAAACCGATGCAGCTCCTGTCGGCTGTAGGATGTTCCATCAGGACCATGGAAGTCATTGTTGCTGTTGTGGTCAAAGGTCCCACACAGACCCTGGGTGTTGGTGTAGTCCACACTAGGAGCCCGCACTGAGAGGCTCATGCCCCAGTCACTCACATCCGCCCTGACGAAGGCTCCCGACGGAAAAAGCAACTATAATAAAATTAACACAGAGTCATGTCTTTGTCAAACTAAATTGCTGTGGGTGAACTTTTAAACCAAACCTTCTGATACCTACGGTGACCTTCTTGCCCTGGTGGGACTCGAGCACTCGTACACCACGCTGCCTCTTACCAACAGCGCCGTCTGAGTTCTTGAGAGTGAGCCGGGGCCGCGTCTCCTGCCTCTGCCCATTACACATGTCAAAGACGGCCACCTCGTTCCCCTCGCGCACTGCCACGCCACAGTTACACGCCACCGAGTACTGCCAGCTGCCGCAGTCCCACTGACGGGAGTGCACCTCGAACCTCCTTGCTTGGCTGCGGTACAGAACGAAGGTCCCGGTCTGGTGGTTCTCGTAGCGCCTGCCACAAAACACAGCCAAGGTCAAATGAAAGAAATAGTGTCAGGAACTATATATGACCTGGAAGAATGCACACAGTATGTTTAACTTGTCCTGACAAAGGGTAGAGGTGTGTTACCTCCCATCCAGTGTAATAATGTGTGGGTCAGTCAGGGAGTAGCATATGGAAGTAGGGATGTCCTGAACTGTGACCTGAGGGCAAAGGTCAAAGGTTAGGAGTTGGATCCTTTGATGTTATCACTAAACACAGATGGAGAGCTCCTCAGACCAATCTCTGGAGGCTCACATTACATCTTACATAACAGAACAGAGAAGTTAAAAGTCAGGAAGGTTTCAAACCCTTAAGAACCTACCAGACCATGTCAGGCTTTAGAGCTTCCTTTGTGTCACACACAAAACATTATTTCATCAACACAAATGAAATTAGGAGTCCTAGGAGGGCAAGTCACACCAACGGAAAAACGGAAACTTGTTTGAAAACACGCACATAAATTTGAAAATGCACACACATTTGGAAATGGATACAATTTGTAAATGCACCCAAATTCAAAAACACACACACAAATTTGAAAATGCACACAAATTTGAAAACACACGCACACAAAATTTGTAAAGAAGCACAAATGTAAAAACACGCACATAAAATCCAAAACACACACGCAAATTCAGAAACATGCACACAAATTTGAAAACAGGTACAAAATTTTAAAACACACAAAAAAACACACACACACAAATTTAAAAAACACGCAAACAATTTCAGACACACACACACAAATTTGAAAATGCACATAAATTTATAAATACACACACAAATTAAAAAACACATACAAATTTGAAAATGCACACACATTTAGAAACTCGCACATGCATTTAAAAACACTAATTTAAAAACATACTCACAAATTTGGAAACACACACAAATTCAGAAACCCACACAATTTTGCAAATGCACTACAATTTTAATATGCACACAAATTTAAAAACACACTCAGAAATTTAAAAACATACTCACAAATTTGGAAATACATACTATAAGATTCCTATTAAAACCAGAAATCCTAATGTACATAACTGTTCTACCATCATAAAAGCCTAGCGCCATTGTATCTTTCTATCTGTTTTAGCCAATATTTTTAATGAGCTCATTAGTATAATATGTGAATGTGTGTAAGAGCCTTGAGATTTGGCACCAGTAATGGGATCTTTGCAGATTTACACATCACAGTGATCGCCGTGTGGTCTTTCGTTCCAGTGTGTCTATATAAACACAGCACACGGTTATCATAACTTGATAATGAAAGTAATATTTTTGTAATAACATGATGGCTGCAGTCTGCCTGAACGGTATGTCAACAGTCTAATGGCTGCTTGTTTCTCATTTCTGCTGGTGTTTCCCTTTAACCCACACTTGTGACCCTCAGAGACTACCGCTGTGGGGCATTCTCTGAGCCTAAATACATTTACAGCCCCTGTAAAAATGTGTAAAACTGTGGAATAACACTTGTGACCTGTTAAAGAAACTCATTTTGACCTTTTTTCAGGCTCCACAGGAGGGTCCTGGACGACTGTGGGATGGTCTGATTAACACTTTTTGTTTAGGTCACAAAAATAATGATATTAAACAAAGGCCTTTTGGACACTCTACACCAGCGATTTTTAGTTAGTCTAGTTATGGGATGCAACTTTATCCCTGATCATTATATTGTGATCCACCATTTATACTTTCATGCATAACAATGATGCTACAGTGCACTTCTAAGCACATGGCTTGCCAAATACTATCACACAATTAAAATGATTTCTAAATACTTCATACTAAATGGCAGACTGACTTGTGGAATCATTACTTGGTTTATTTTATAATGAAGTCTATACGTAAACTTGATTTTAAATGACAATATTGCAGTAACTGAATATATTAAAATCACAATACCAATCTTATCAGCACCAAAGTATCATACCAATAGCATTGTAATAATATTGTGACAAAAATGTGTTGTCCCAGCACTGTCTGTAACTGTTTTCAATATCCCCACAAACATCTTTTGGGTCCTAACCCAGCAGTTGTCAATCACTTCCCCATGTCCATGTAAGATTCCTGCTTTGAGTCCAGGTCTTGACATTATTATCTTTGCAAAACATAGCCAATGTGGAGATCTGCACTCTCAGACTGCCTTTAGTTATGATTAACTTTACTGAGGAAGACTCACTGTGGTGCATTATGGGAAGAGAATCTATTATAGGGCAAGACCCCAGTAAAGATGCAAATGTCCCTTATGGCTGCTTTCATAGTGGCTAATAACACAGACCCCATGAGACAAAACACCAGATTGGGTTAATGAGAACGAGACAAGAAAAGAAGTTTACCCTACTGAAATATGTATTTTACACGAATGAAAAATGTAATTTAATCACCTGAAAATCATAAAATCTCAAACTATTTAGGTGCATTTTTAAAATCAACTTGTAACAAATGGTATTTACTTCTGTTATTTGAATTATAAGCAACAGCAGCACATATATACTGCTAAATATTTGCCACAAACTGAACTGTTTCTCTTCCATAAAAAGTGCAAACAGAACCTGTTCCTGTGACTGTGTTTTACCTTCATGAGAATTTTGTGACATTTTGATCTAGCGAGATCACGAGATTGTGAGATCTTGTCACACCCCTACATCATTCACAAGGGTACTGTGCAGGTTTTTATACTGGATGCCCTTCCTGACACAACCTTCTCAATTTATCAGAGCTTGGGAATGGCACATTTTTGGGTTTTTTTGGCACCCCATGGGGAAATAAAACCAGTGACCTCCCACCCCAACTCATTTTCTATTGTGTACAAAGAGTTAGTGTGGTCCCTGTTGGATTTCCGTACTTGTGAAGCACTGATATGACTTCACTAACATGAGCGTCACTGTTATTGCACCAAAATTTAAAAACATGCACATCAATTTGAAAACACATACCATAAGATTCCTATTAACCCAGGAATCAAAATGTACATAACTGTCCTCACCGCCATCAAATGTAACTTACCTTTAGTGCTGTGGGAATATAGTTTCTCCACAGTCTCGGGGCAGTGTGTCCAAACTGAGCGGTGATGAGGCTGGCTCTGTTGTGGTCCCGTGTGAAGTCGGTGACGGCGGTGATGGTGAAGGCAGCTCGGCCGCATGCGCTGTTGTTGCAGGTGCCGGGCCTCAGCTCCACCTGGCAGTCTGACAGCACCACGTTAGAGAGCTCGTGTCCCGGGGAGTCTGCGGATGTCAGCAGGATACAGAGGCAGCGTTAACGGACGACCCGCAGCTGTCCACGGGCCTGTAATCAAGACTCAGCTGACGACAGGAGAGCTCACAGCAGTCAGACTCAACATGAAAGAAAACAAACCGTAAACCAGGACTAAACTAGGAATAAACCATGTCTAAACCAGGTCTAAACCAGGATTAAACCAGGACTAAACAAGACAAAGAGAACACTAAACCAGCACTATACCAGGACTAAACCAAGACTAAGCCAGGACTAAACAAAGACAAACAGAGCACTAAACTAGGACTAAACCAGGTCTAAACCAGACTAACAGAGCACTAAACCATGACTACACCAGGACTAAACCAGGACTAAACTAGGACTACACCAGGACTGAACCAAGACTAAATCAGGACTAAACCAGGTCTAAACCAGACTAACAGAGCACTAAACCACGACTACACCAGGACTAAACCAGGACTAAACTAGGACTACACCAAAACTAAACCAGGAAAACACCAGGACTACACTCAGACTAAACCAGGACTAAACTAGGTCTAAACCAGGACTAAACTAGGTTTAAACCAAGACAAACAGAACACTGGACCAGGACTAAACCAGGACTGAATCAGGTCTAAACCAGGTCAAAACCAGGCTTAGCCATAACTAAAGCATGACTTAGAAATAAAACTGTCTCTAAATAAAACTCCTGAGTACTATCAGAGGAAGCCCATGTACCATCAGTGGTAGCTTTACCACAGTTTGAGAACCTCTGTTCGAAAGAATTTTATCCACATACATGTTGTCTCATAGAATACATTGTTGTAATTATTTAAGTAACTTTTGAAACTCTCTAAAAAGTATCATTGACCTCAGTGGCAAAGGTAGATAGCATGTTCTTTCCTGTTTCTCTGTGGTCATATACTATTGGCTAATTGGACATTGTGTAATGTCTATTGTGTCCAACAACCTTCACCATGAGCCTATGACAAAAAAAAAAAAAAACTATGTTAAAACTATGGAAAAAAACAAAAAACAAACATAATTTTCTGTCTCATGTAAAGCACCTAAATTATAATATCATTTTGACATTATGGCATATGGCACTGACCAGGCTCATGGACGCTCAGAGTGAGAGGAACCCCACAATGACTCCTCTCTGGGTCATAACACGAGATGGGCACAGTGCTGTGGACATGGACTTCATGCTCCCGGCCGTCCTCTGAGATGAGCAGAGAACCTGGAGAAAACTAAAGCAAAGGAAACTTTAGGTTGCCTTTTTATCTGCATGCATCAGTATCTCAGTCAGCTGCAACCCTTCTGCCTTAAATACTCTTTTGTGCTGTGTTGTGTTACCTCCAGTCCAGCAAAGAAACTCTGGCTCTCCTTTGGAGGAGACCGGCTGAGGGTGGAGTTGACACTAAATGCTGACACACTGCAGGAGAACTGTCAAATAAACACAAAAACAGCAATACAGTATATTTTCAGAACCTATAGGAATTAGTGGAGCTAATGTACTTTCTCAAGCCTGCATTCTGATCTGGTGGGTTTTTAACCCTTGTCCAGCCTTTGGTATCTCTTTGGTACTTTGTCCTTGATAATACTGACATTAACAAATTTGGTCAGGGTTACCATTTTCATTGGAAGTTTCACATTTCAGTCTCATTTGTCAGTTTAGCTCTATAACACACTGTGTACAAACAACTGTTACACTGATGGTCTTTAGTACCATTTTGGTCCCACTGACTTCAATTAAAACTTCATTTTTGGTTTGAACTTTAGTGACACAATAAACTAGTACTTTACATGTGAGTACCATTTCAATAAAAGCTTCTGGTGTGAAATTGCCACTTTTTTCATGATTATCCATCAGATAGAAACTAAAACTGACTATATGGCTGAAGGCTCTATTACTGTTTCAGTGAAGTTGGTTTCTCTTGCATTGTCCACTACTGTAGGACGAAGACATAAATGACTCCAATAAAAATGGGTGGAGGAGTGTGGGTGTATGTGGATGCATGTGTTTTGGGGTGGGAGGTAATGGAGGGGGAGTATGAAGGGAGACAAAAGTAGAAAAAATATTTTCAATAATATACTTTTCAGGAGGTGAACACTTTTTGTACCTCCTCCAAACCCCCCAAAAATGCACCTGTCCAAAAAAATAAAAGTTCATTAAAATCAATATTGGTGTCAATCAATGACATGTCCAAGACCATAATAATAATGTGTTTTGAAAATCTTTACATAGCACTTAGTATGTTGATATATATTTAATTTAAATGGTTACCTATATTTAAAATATTACAATGTAATTGTTTTTACATACATTGAACTTAATTAGAAGAACTCAGTCATTCAAAGTAGAAAAAATATCACATATAATATTTTAATAATACTTTTAGAAGGCGTGCACTTAAAGGCGCTGAGTGTACGTTTTTTAAATGATGAAGGTTATGATAAAGTTAACTGCAAGATCAGGTTTGTAAAACGTGTGTAAAAATATGTCCTTACAAAATGACAAGGGATACTTTGTGTTCCAAGATGAACAGCTGATAATCAGTCTTACAGTCTTTTCATGTTACTAAAATGTCCAAGCCTGCATGATTTTAAGCTGCCACACTTCACTCCTCAGAACATTTTGAGAGCAGCTAACGTATGTGCCCAGCTCCAAGGCAGTAACATACTTGTGGGATGACCTTAGCTGCTACATCCATATGTTCGACAGATAAGGCCTGAGTGCCAGCCCAGCCCCCTGTAACATGCTCCAGACACCGCTCCTAATATGGCAGCCAGGCGTACTCAGCTGCAGGGAAAGGCACACTAAACATGTGTTTATAATGTTTATGGTATCAATTCCCTATAGTACAACAGAAGACTTTATGGGAAATGAGAATTCTCCGCCTTCTATGTGAGCAAAAAAATCACAATTATGTCTGACAAGTACCATGTTGGTTTGTTTGTCTGTTAGCAAGAGAACTTCAAAAGTAATAGTTGGATTTGAATGGCACTTTGTGTGTGTGGTCCCAAAACACCATCTGAATGCAAAAATGTTATAAAAGGATTCTGTCCATTGTGAGATGGGGGCAAAGATACCAACCCAACCATAAGGGGTCAGTAAAGAAACACACATTAGTAGATTCTTTAACATTGCGAAATATAAGAGCTTTGTGGCTCAATGGATAGAGCATTTATTACCACCTAATTAGAAGTCCAGGTCTTGACACCATATTTACACCATTGCAAGACAGAGCCAATGTGGTGATTGGTGCTGTCAGAGTACCTTTAGATATGACTAACTCACTGTGGTGAGTGCATTATGGGAAATGCACTTTAGAGAATTTAAAGGGCAAGAGCCTCTGAAGATGCAAATGTCCCTTGGGGGCCACAGTAAATCATTGCATGGGTACTTCTCAGGTTTTTATGCTGGATCCCCTTTTTAACACAGTTCTCTCCATTTGTCCAAGCTTGGGAATGGGATTTATGTTGCAAAATGTGTAAATGCATTTTTGGACATTGTAACCCATCAAAAAAGTATATGTCTGTTAACTAAAAAGTTGATGAATAAACTTTTTTTTTGTTTGTTTTTTTAAGTGAAGTGGAACATGCTCCTGTCCATGCAGGTAAACAAAGTCATTCTGAATTCAAAAAGAGAAGGGTTTATGTATGGAAAGCTTGTGGAGGGTACCTGTAATTGATTTAACATGGCCACACTTCTGCCCTGACTCTGTCCGTGCTCAGACTGATGAAGAGAGATGCCAATCTGCAACTGATTTACCCTCCCCATCTTCCCCCCACCTTTGTTCTACAGGAGAGGACACACATCGGCTCTTTGGCTAGGCGTTGTGAAGATGAACTCAGGGAAAGCAGCGTTAACGTGATCCATGGATTACGTGGCCCCTTGAGGAGGTCAAATACCCCACATTTCCTATCCCACGTTTTCTGAAGGCCTGGGAGAGATTACCGTTTCCCCGAGCCTGAAGTGAACCCCATCCATCTCCACCAGAGAGAAAGGCCGCAACGTGGACTCCTGCCTGACCTCGGCCTTCATACTGAGGCTGATGTGCCGGGCCCACACCACCTGGAAGCCCAGTGGATACCTCCACGGCGGAGCAGAGAAGGAGCACCTGAGGTGGACACTGTGGCCGATGAGTTCAGAGGTGATGACCGGCCGAGACGACAGAGGAGGGACAGGAACTAGGAACGAGTTAAAAAGTTACTTTTCACCAAAAAGCTTCAACTGTCAACTAAAACAACACAAGACAACAGCGTCTCACCTGTGCATCTACTATCGACTTCCACTTCACCAGGAGGGCAACGTCTAGGTGCAACATCTGGAGCTGCTAAAACATTCACCAAATGCAAAGGCACAGCTAGTTTATATCGTCAATCAATCAATCAATGATGCTATTTTATTTTTACTTTAAGAGCCATAAGGCACATTTCATGAAAGTTGCTTTAAAAAATTAATGTGTTGATTTATTGTAAGCATGGGTCTCTTTCACAGGCCACTGACTAACACCAGTCAGAACTGATAAGCCGTGATAATGCTGTTTGTCGACAGCTCACGGAAGTCTAGTGATGATTTAACTGAGCCTCAATAAAAAAATCATATATTGGGTAGATTTTTGCATTTTTTTTAGACAATTGGCCATGAGCTGATTTTTGCTTTTTTATGTCAATTTTTGGTCAAGCACATGTGTGGGCAACCATGTGACTGAAGGGCCCCAGCTTCCCCAACCATCTTGTAGCAGTTTGGTTTCTTATACTGCAGTTCATACAAAATATCCAAAATTGCTACAGCCTGAAAAGCTCAAAATAGCAAAAAAAAAGAAAAAAAAAAGAGATTTTGCTCATTTCTAAATGTGCTGTATTTTATAGCTCTCCTCGATTTGCAAGTTTGATTGAGATTGCCTTATTGGTTTTCTCGAAAAAAACAAACAAAAAAACTAAAAAAAAAACCCCCAAAAAACCAAACAAACTCATTTTTAACTGCTCTCACTGTCAATTCCATCACATTTGTTCCCGTTTTAATAAGCATTACTAAAACAAATGGCTATATTAAATTAATTTCATTCACAAAAATTAAGAAAAATCAGCCATACATATTGGTCCAAAAAATCAGCAGTGCTTATCAGCCATGGGCTGCTCTGAATTTAAAAAAAAATCAGCATTGGCCATATCTATATATCTATCTCGGTCAATCTCTAGGCTACTTCATGAATACATTTTCATGGTTCAGTCAGAGTCATGATAAAGCCTTTTTCATGGAACAAAAGTTCTTTCTTTTATGAAAAATAAAACATGTATGCCTAAATAATAAAAGTATTGTTAGCTTGGAAGCATATGATATTGTGTATTTAAAGACACATCAGCATGTAAGAATCCAAACTTCTTGTTACCTTTAGCACAGTATCCCATGCAGCCCTGAGTGGGCTGGAGATAGTAGACCATGAACTGCCCACAGTTTTTGATGGTGATGGGGATTCTGAAGAGGCAGCAGTCCTTGGTGCTCCCTTGGAAGAACTGCCATGTGGCACAGGCTGAGAGCTGCTGGACCTCGCCGGGCTGAGGCAGGGGAGAGTCCTTTAGGGACAGCCACACTGGAGCCTGGGTCCCGCAGCGGTTCATCTGCACACAGGAAGGGGACTTCATGTAATAATAATAAATAATAATTCATCGAATTTATATAGCGCTTTTTTGGACACTCAAAGACGCTTTACAATTGATCAATTCATTCACTCCTCAGTCACACTTGGTGGTGGTGAGCTACTTCTGTAGCCACAGCTGCCCTGGGGCAGAGATGTACACATGCATGTGAACTCTGCATATCCAACACTTTTTTTTTTACTGCAGTGCAACAGCCCAGGGTCATACCTAGATCTATAGACAGATTTTGGTCAGGGGTAGCTGATCAGCTACGACAGGTTCTACACAGAATAAGGGTTGCCATGTCCAAGGTTTTCCTGTGGCATTGGGTGGTTTTTTAAATGTTGCTGTGAGTGAAAAAAAATTGTCCTTGGGTTGGGCAGAGCTATTTTGCATGCAGATTATCTAAATGATAGGCTATTTCTCCATATTTTGAATTACAAATCTTTAAACCCCAAAGCCAATCACACTGAAGCAAGTGCTCCTTTCAGCGCAGTGGCACTAATTGCGGTCGCGCAGTGTTTTCATACACTGTTCCGCAAGTTTTTGGCAGTTTTTAAGTTGCTGTTAAGCAGATTTTTACTTTTAGAGCTGGCAACCTGGCACAGAATAACCAAATTCTAAATTAAAACAAATTCAAGTTCTTTTTGATGTGACATTGCCACCATGCCTCTTTTAAGACATTCATCAAGCACACTTATGAAGGTTTTTTTTTTTTTTCTGTTTTAACTAAAAAAATTATTAATGGTACTGGTGAAGATGTATGGATTAGTATCCACTAAAACTTCTATATCTATATCAACATCTATATGACAAAGCCATATAATACCAGAATAATAAAAGTCAGGCATGGTTTTAAGCATTTTAACTGAACAAGAAATATGCTGAATTTTATTTGAAAACCACTCCTTCTGACTCCTTTTGTGCAGACAGCGCTCACCAACACAAAGACCATACTGTTATTTGTATAGCTTCTTTAAACCGTGTCAGACTAACGGCACTGCATTCCCTGGTCCTGACCTCTGTACAGTACACAGACCTGAAATGAGAAGGTCTGAGAGCAGAAACAGTCATTACTGTCACAGAGTGCTCATTATCCCCTTCAACTTAGCTGGAGGTACTTATTACTGCAATCAACTCAGGTACTACAGTATTTGTATTTTCACAAAGTCGCATAATGCCTGGTTCCTTTAATTGTGAAATGGCCAGGTGTTCAGTGTACTTCTACCCAGCTGGTGGACATTTCTGCAGGTCTCTACAGCTTGTGGGCTTTCTGGCGGGCCTGTTTTACTTGCCTGGAAAATCCAGACTGATATGTCTCTGTGTTATTCTACAGAGAAATATCAGTCTGGTCACCACGCCGTCTGCAGTGGTTTACTCAAATCTTTTTTTTATTTATTTATTTATTTTTTTTATTTATTTTTTTATTTATATGGGACAGCGTGTATTAATGAACAGCAGCTAGTGCCGTAAATACACCGGATTATAGCTCAGAGCTAATTTCCATCCGTAGTCCCCTCTCACTCACTCACATTCACGAACACAGACAGACATTCACTCTCACATTCATTCACTAGGGTCAATTTAGAGTCACCAATTCACCTAACACATGCATGTCTTTGGACGGTGGGAGGAAGCCGGAGAACCCGGAGAGAACCCACGGTAACACGGGGAGGACATGCAGACTCCACCCAGAGAGTTCATGTGATGGTGTGTATTGGTCTGCCTGGGGCTCGAACCCACGACCTCCTTGCTGGGAGGCAAGAACGCTAACCGCTCTGCCACCGTGCAATCCAAACGTACCGTGCATTTTGATTGGTTTATTTAAGTCACATGTTCTTCGCGAGCAGCGTCACTCGTACGCGTCTCCTCACTGACAACAATCAAGATGGCGCACCGAGGAGCCGAGAGTTTGTTTCATTCAGCGGTATGGTACGGTAATGTTGAAATAACTCCCTCGTTCCTCCCTCGTGGCTTCACTACTCCGTTTGTTTACTTTCTCACTTTCTTGTCACTTTGTTAACGTCATGTCCGACATTTTCTGATTGGCTAACTCCGCTGTCCGTTAACTCGGGTTTGCTCCGCTCTAGAAATCGAATTGATTCTAAGGCGACCAGACTCATCCACTGGTACAGCGGTGAGTCTGGAATTTCCAGGCAACTGTTTTACCTCTTCTTCCCTCTGGTGGGCATCTCAGCAAGTTTTTCTTACCTTCACACAGCCAATGGGCATTTTGGTGGCTCTGTCTTACCTCCACACAGCTGGTGGGCATCTCGGCGGGCTTGTTGTTGAGGATGAAGCGGTACCAGCCTGGTGCCAGGGAGTGGTCACAGATGAGGTCCTGGATGGCAGTGTTCTGGAGCTCTATGGAGTCAAAGTCTGTGCTGCGGAATGGGTTACGCAGAATCCGATGGCCTCCGGGAAAACACTCTGGACAGAGAAAAGGAGTTAAAGAGTTTCAGGTTTTGTGGTCTACAAATCAAAGACATGGAGAGAGTGCTGCTGGAAAAACCCTGTTAGGTTCTTCATAACTCCAGCTGTGGAGGACTGGAAGCAAACCATTATCTTTCAGTCTTAAGGGTAGTGTTTCTGATGGACAGTCAATTTAAATTTGAGACTTAATACCTGTGTGTGTTGAGGGTAGAAACTGTGACATACAAGGTGAAATTGTTGTTCCAGAATTTGAGTGCAGCAGCCAAAAAGGCCATGCCTAGGAAATGGCTTAAACCACAAAAACCTATGATGAATGAGTGGATTGATATTTTCTATGATTTTATGATTTTTTAAAAGGATAACTTTCTGTATTAGAATGCAACGGGATACATTTCAGAAAAGATGGGGAAGATGGACTCAATATATAACACCTGCCAGAGCAGACTGTGTTTGAAACCTATTAACCTTTGCTTTGTTTTTATTTTATTTAAATTTATTTTATGTGAGAGAAGGCACCAAAGTGTGAATTGAAAAAAAAAAAAATATTTTTTTAAATTTAAAAAATAACCCATGTTATGCTTGCTTATTATGGAAAAACTGACATGTAAAGAGCCATAGTACCTAGTGGAAAGAGCCACTATTTATTATTATTATTTTTTGTGCATACATTTTTTAATCTACTTCTGACCATGAATATAAAACAATTAATCTTTCCAGAATTCTAACCCTTTTTATGCTAGTATATGTAACTTTTGTTTGTTTGTAAAGGCCTCGATACACCAAGGCGGCTCCCAGATTGCCACCGATAAGACGGAGCGACAGCTCGTCTCTTCCTGTCTCCTCTCGTTCCCTCCCGTTTCCTCACGTCAGATGACCTTTTTCCCTCTTCATACACCAAAGCGACAACCGACCTAAAGACCATGTCTTGCGCAGGTGCGTAATGTAATTATCACCCCAAAGCGGCAGATGGCGCTAGCCAGTGAACAAAGATCAACGGAAGTGACACAATGTTTGTGGAGTACATATGCATGTAGCGCGCCTTGGTCTGCCACTGTTCTCAGCTTGTTTTAACATTTGAGAAGCGTGATAATGGCCGGTTTGGACATTGTTTTGTGTGGATTAGGTGCCGCTGCTCTGTTACTTGAAGAAGATAACTTTCCGCACGGAATTGCGAAGAATGCAAAAATGGTGACAGTACACTGCCGCAGCGGTTTTCACCTCTCGTCACTCCGTCACTTCCGCTAAAATTCCCGTGAGCTGATTGGCGCAGCAGCTGTAGTGCTAGGCCTATCAGAGCGCTTCGTGCCAAAGACCAAAGACGCCGATTCAACAAGGCCAATCGGCAGAAAACTAGTCAGACGGCCTCCGTCCTGGAGCGATGGGGGCTGACCGCGCATACAGATCAAAAGGACGGAAATGAGCGACGTGGAAGAACCGTAAAGACAGCTTCAGATGGGCGATCATCGCCTTGGTGTATGGAGGCCTTAAAACACACACACACAAGGTTTAAAGCCAAAATAATATTTTAATTACATGAAACTTTAAAAACATGTGTCATAAAGGTAAAATTCAGAGGGTATTTTTTGTCAAAAAAAAATATTACTTTTTATTTTTTTCTGTGACTGAGAACAAGGAATGGAAACATTTGCATTTTTATGAGCATCATAAAATAAAAAGCTCTCCCTGCCTGAGCTGTAAAATCATTTCAGTTGTCAATTACCAAGAACAACATTCCTGTGAGGCTCTGACCTCTGAAACATCGCACCAGGAAGAGTTCCGCTGAAGCCAGTGGTGCATGAGGCTTTTTTCTAAAGTACAGCTGGAGGCAGGCTCCAGGGAACACTCTGCCTTTCCCACACACTGTAAAATGCCCCATCAACAGAAGGCCAAGCTTTTCACCATAAACCCTGTCCTTGTCCTCTTTAACTGCTCGGGTCTCCTCCGAACAAACACAGAGGCGTTTTCACTGTCTCAGACTCGAGCATAAACAAGCTCTTCCCTCTGAGCTCCATGTTGACAGCTCCTTTTACACCAAATGCTTCTGTTTACATGTCAGCCTGCTGGTCTGGGACAGGACTGTGATCTGGTCTTGGAAGCCTCTCTGATGGGGCGGGGGAGTGGTGCAGGAGCCTCACTGACAGGGCTTGGGGTCGGAGGTCATCCAAACATCTGAGAGGGAACCGTCCTGGAGCCACTGTCTGCTGCTCAACTCCTACAACTGGCAGCTTAATGGGTTTATGGGGCTTACTGGGGGGCGAGCTGAGTTTAGGCTTGGGGTTAGGCTAAAGGTGGTGACAGGGATCCAACGAGGAGCTCTGAGAGGGGCCCAGAGGTGAGGGCCATGATGAGAAACACTTGTCAGATTTATTTGGACGTCTGCTGGGTTAACACAACTGGGACCTCCCCTGAGTCCAGTCATAACACAGCTACAGTTAATGTTTTATGTTACAGGTCTTTTTTATTTCAAATCTTTGAGTTAAAAAGCATCATTTTATATAAGGCTCCAACTGTATAATGGTCACAGATAGAGTCCAAAGCTGCAGGCGTTGATGTGGTTAGTGCGGCATGGATGAAGTCTCGAGCATGTGATGCATGGATTCATGGGTTTTAGTTTTGTCATAATTGTGCAAAGCCTTAATTTTGTTTATTTTCAAATAAAGGTCACAAACTTCTGCTGAGGGTTTCATTATAATTATTTAAAGAACTACAGATGGAAATTAGCTTCCAAGCTATAATCTGGTACAAGCATCTTTGCCTTTTGGCATTATGTAACTGTACATTGTCCTGTTAAATAAATAAATGCAAATAAATAAATAAATAGGAAAAAGTGCACTATACTTTGGATTTTGTAGAGTGGTGTTAACTCTGATAACATAATTAACCAAGGCCTAATTTCTGATATGACAAAAAGCAAAGTTAACCCTTATCCAGCCATTTAAAAAAACGTACACTCATAGTACCAAAAAAGTACCAAAAAAGTGTTAATAAAATAATATATTTTATATTTTTTTCCACTTTGAATGACTAAATTCTTCTAATCAGTATATATGAATTTTTTTTTTTTAATATTTTAACTTTAAAAAAAAAAATACATTTTTAAAATCATGAATGCCATTTTGCTACTATAAACCCTGTTTTCAACATACTAAGTGCAATGCAAAAATGTTAAAATATTTTGCTTTGGACATGTCATTGATTCACACCAATATTGATTGATTGATGAATTCCTTGATTTTTTAAATTTTTTTTTACTTGTTGCCTTTAGTATCAAAATTGCTCATCTTCTTAAAACTACAGTAATCAACAATGCAAGACAACCCATTTGTCAATCATTTTGTTTAATGATAATAATTGTTAACACCACAGTGATTCTCAACCAGGAAACGAGCCACAACAACAGCTGTGTTTGAGGGATTCTGTCATTGGTCTTGTCCAATTTTTTTTTTTTATACTGGCAACTTCTACTGTCCATCCTTCCTGAGGTTTCTCACATTTCCCATAGCTGGTTTTGTGTTTTCGCTCATCCTGATGGAGGGTCACAGGGCAGAGGGTGCTGACTTTGGAAAGTCCACTAGTTTTGTGTGTAAAGCTTAATTAAATTTGAATATTGCACACCAATGTTGTTCTGGTCTGACTCATCTGTGACTCACATGATCTGGATGGCCCTGGTGCAGTTCCAGTGAGCTGTTCCAGGACAATTACAGTCTTCTGGAAAGAAATGCTCCACCACAACAAGCTTTTTGTTGATTAGATCAGATTTTTTGGCACATAAAAAAATTATATGTTGTGATTAAACTCTGCTGCTTCTACCCATGTCTTCATGTAAGTGACAACATTTCCACAGCTTCTCTGCAGTAACACATCAAACAGATACAGCTTAAAGTTTAGAGATGATAAGTTTGTCCATGCACTTACCACGTTGTGCAAGTACAGTCAGGTGAGCCACACAGAGCAGTGTAAAGAGCAGGTATCCTCTGGTGCAACCGTCCATGGCTGCAGCCGGCGTCAAAAATACTACAAGAGATTACTCCAGCAGATCCATTCACCTCCAGTCTACTCAGAGATACTGCAGGACCCTTCTGAGAGCCCAGAGAAACTGCAGTATCCTTCTGAGAGCGCAGGAAGGAGAGGAGGAGGGGGCAGTTTACAAACTGGAGGTGGGGCTTCTGTTCTGAGACAGAGCTTGTAGAAGGGCCTTGTAATTTAACTCAATCCATTTATCTCTACATATTCATGAAAGAAAATCCTACTTTTACTCAGAATTTATTTCAATCTCTAAGAGTAAAAGTAGTAGTAGTAGTAGTAGTAGTAGTAGTAGTAGTAGTACTAGTAGTAGTAGTAGTAGTCGTAGTAGTAGTCGAAGTAGTCGTAGTAGTAGTAGTAGCAGCCAGAGCCATACTAGACACTATAGGGCCCCGAGGCAAAAGACATGGTAACAACCTACATTTGTTACAAGCCTGAATTGTGGCTTTTGCATATCACAGACAGATAAATGTGCGACAAAATAAGGCAGGGGAATCCGGGGGTCCTCCCTCAGCAAAATCTGAAAGAAACATATTTATTGCCTGTATTATGGTGCATTTTAGATGATTAATATATTTTTTAGCTTGCTACAACGTATAGTTTTACTTCTTTCGAAATAGGGCCGCGTCACTTGAGTAGATTGTTTTCTGCTTGTTCCCTATTGTACACACAAATGTTTGTCCTTGGAGCCCCCCTTCAGCTCTGGGCCCTAGGTAATTGCCTACCTTGTTCACCCTATTGTGATGGCTCTGGTAGCAGCAGCAGTAGCAAAAGCAATGTTGCAGTAGTTGCAGACGTAGCAGTAACTAGTATTTACAAAAAAATTACTTCCAAACATTTTGACTACTTTAATGTCTACTTGAGTAATATAATTTTGAATATTTAGAATGCTTCCTTCATCTTTGTATACTTGTGAGTAAACATGCGTGCATGTGTAACTGATTCATCTGGATATTTTGTTTTTATTAAATAGTTTGGATATGTCTTACACTCAAGCTCTCTACAACTGCAGATAAAGATGGAAAACATTAGTGTCTACTCCTGTAAAATCTAGGGTACTGCATGTGCATTACTAATGTGTTTGGCACAGTACACAGTGCAAAGTAATGTGGAGCTGTGGTAGAGAAGAAAGTTCAGGCAAAATATTTGGAGTAAGAAAATATAGTTAATTAAAAACAGTCCTAAGCAACACTATTGCACATAAAATACATTGAAAACTTTGATGGGCAGTTTGCGAAGGATCTGTTGGTGCATGCAAATCCTGAAGGACTGGTGTTGCTCTAATGGAGTACTTTTATACAGTTACTAAATTATATGGACAAGAAGAAGAAATGGACTGACCATCTGCAGCCAAGGAAGCGAGTCGCTGCCATTTTGATATCAATTAAATCCCCCTCTTTCGAGAAAAGAGGAATGCTCAGCTGTGGATGGACATGTTCTGAGCAGATACAAAACGTGATTTTACACTCACACTATTCAAATAACAAACACTTGACCAGAAATGTGCTAAATGAGCCACACCCTTGGGAAATGCAGTGGTTCTACTCTAAAGTTTATCTGGCTTTGTTTTGGAGCTTATGTGTTTACAGTGGAAACACGAGAAAGATCCTTTGCATCAGAAAGCATCTGCTGTTGATTCAGCTCACTGTTATGCAGAATACACCTGCCTCCCATATGCTCCTTTGCATGTTTAAGTTTTAATTTATTGCTTAAAGAGTTAAAAATAACCTCCGTTTAGTAAATTATAGAGATTACATTGATGTAGAACTGTTTTGTCATTATCCGGGCAAGATGACTCAACAAGTAATGGTTAGACTTTGACAACATTTTCCCAGGTTTGATTCCCAGATTGTGTGAGGCCTTGTAAAAAGTAATTGGGAGTTTAGTGTAGGTGTAGGTGATTTGGAGCTTTCAGAACTGAGCTCATGTCCCATTTCTGCTCACTTATTTTTTCAAAATGCTGTTAAAAATACACCCATGTATGTATTAACCGATAGCCTAATCTGACAGTACTTTAGACCAGGATCCTGGCTCAAAACCTGGAAAAGGGTCCCCCAAACAGTTTTGCCAACGTAGTGATTTTGTCACTAAATTTAGCAACTTTTCAAACCACCTTAGCGACTGTTTTCAAAAAAATTTGCTAAGTGACAAATCTAGGGACATTTTGGGCGACCCTTAATGACTTTATAAGTCATCAAAAGCATTCTGGGAGAGCGTGAGGTGTAGTTTCACTGCTTTCCTCGCACACATTTGCTCCGTTTCTGCCCCTGTAGTGAGACAGAGGAGCCTCTTTCCCCTGTGAGTGCTGTCGGTTGTCACTCATTCTGGTACGTTCCAATTCAGTTCTTAAAATTGAGTAAACAGTTCTAGGTCATATTCATGAAACTGACTAATCACTTTTCATAGCCAGAACTGAACAACAACGTTGATTCTCCAGAACAGTAACTGTGCTGTGGTAGTAACTTCATTTTTCTATAAGTTAGATTAAAATAAATAAAATAAAAACATTTTTAAAAAAGCTTTACAGGACACTATTTATATTAAAAGAGTTTGTAGAGTGGGATTAAGGGAGAAAATGGTAAGGATTTTTATCTTTTTGTGGTAGTATCCAAATGGCGCAATGACATCACAGATATTCAAATGACGTAATTTGGCAACATTTAGCAACTTTTTGAGCAGGATCTAACTACTTCCCATTAAAAATAGTTGACAACACTGCTTCCAAAAAGTTGGCCGAGTGGCACTGGATGGATGGGTCAAATGCACAAGGACAATAGAGTCAACCTGACAGTACCATGAACTGGAAGGTCCCTGGTGTGAGTCCAGATCTGTGAACTACATCTTACCACAGTGAGTGCTTCTAGATGGATTTTCTGTCTGTGCTAGTTTGAATTTAGTGAGTTATTTTAAGGTGATTTTGTAACTTTGTTTTGTCTTTGTGCTTCTGCTGTCAGACATAGAATGAGTGCTTTAATCCACTGTCTAGTATTCACCTTTCTCTGTTGCATAAAATTCTGTTTGATATCAACATCAGCTGTAGACATGGAAGAGTTCCAAGAGAGGTCTTGTGATTAAAGCTCTTACAGAGAGAGGAGGAGACAAAGGAGAGTGGAGGAGAGAGCAGAGAGTAGAGAGGACAGAGAAAAGGACAGGAGGAGAGAGAAGAAAGCGGGATGTGGAGAGGACATAGAAAATGACAGGAGGAGACAGAGAAGAAAGGAAAAAGCAGGACGTAGAGAGGACAGAGAAGAGGACAGGAGAGAGGAGGAAAGCCCGTGCTGAGCTCTATCAGCTGCTGCACAAAGACATACCTTTCCACTAAATAAAAGAGCTGAGCACAGCAGCAGCAGGTGTTCCTCACTGTTTCATCTGCTCAGTGTGAGAAAAGCTCACGTGTGTTATTAACTCGGACTCTGATGATCTGAAGAACAACTGGTCTGAGGAGGAACTGCTGGCACATCTTTGGTTATTGAATGGATAAAGTAGCGCCATCTGTTGCAATAGTGGACTCATAACGGCGTACACAATTTGTTTTATTTATTCACCTCCTACCTACCGGTTGTTGTTGTAAGGGTCACAGAGGGCTGGGACTTATTTGAGCTACTGAGGCAGAGCTGATACCTAGCGTCACACTGCTATATCACCAAATGAAGTATTTGTATTTTTCTGTAATTTTTTGCAGACATTTACTCATTAAGTAGGCTATATTCTGCAAAATGTCCATCTCCTCTCTTTCTACCATGTTATAATGTTGTTCCCTCATCAAAAACATACCTGGAGGTGTGTTTTGTTTCATTCACGCCTGTTTGAGTAATCTCATATTCTCTGGCGTTGAGTTTCTGAGGCCTCAGAATGCTCAGTTCCACAAGCCTCTGCCTCTCCAAGGAATCCCCGCCCACTCCAGGAAGCACTGACCAATCAACAAGCCCTCTACATCCAGTCTGCTCTCATTCATTTATCCTAAAAACTGTGTACAGCTCTGTTTCCACTGATTCCTCACAGATATTTTTACTTTTGGAGGAAAATGGCAACATACAAAACGTTTAAGGAAGTAAAGTGCTTTTATTTTATGTTCATGTACATAAGACTGCAACAGAGCTGCACTCTGCTGCCCTCTGCTGGTCTCTTCACCTGTTTTATTGCAGTAGGAAAGTAGCCACGTATGAACTACTTCCTGTTTGACCAGTCTGACAATTCACACTGGCGATGGCACACAGGCATCCCAGCAAGGACTCGCCGCTCTGCTTCACTAAAGTTCGTTTGGAGTTCTATTTTTTGGGTGTCTTCGCAGCAATCTGCAGAGCTACAGCCGAGGAAACAGGAAACATCCTCCAAGAGTCAAAATAAACTTCCTCTACACTTTCAAAATGACCAAGTGAAAAAAGACTGATTTAAAAAATATAATGAAAATAAAGCAGAATATAGAGCATTTAAGTGTCAAAGATAAAGAAGCAATGGTTCATTCTAGGGCTGGGACAAAAAATTAATTTTGTGATATATCATGATATTTTGTGCCCAAATACCAATATCAATATTTTGATACCAATATCAATATTTTGTGACATCATGCATAGTAATGTTGCTACAGTGCTGCCCTGCTTTCACTGCCAAATGTGAAACAAAACTGGTCAAGTATTCTGCCAGGACTGTAGAGGGGAGCATTGCACTTCTGAGCACTTTGTCTGCCAATTACTGTCACACAAATGAAAATATTTCTAAACACTTAATAAATAGATATTAGACTGACTGATGATGGATGTATTACTTTTGGAAACAGAACATGGGGTTTCTTCTTTAGTTATGTCTGTAAATTAATGATGTGAAAACTCAAAAACTCAAGACAACAAGATCCCTCAAGATTTTTAAATTTTGCTGCCAACTCAAAATCTCAAGTTTTCAACAACAAATATTTTTTGTTCATCTAATTTATGTTTAAACATATATATGTCTAAAATGTTCTAAAAAGTATTATTATTGATAATAAAAAAACTAAATGTAGTATATTAAACAAAATATTTTTTTTAAACAATGGATAGTAAGTATGTTGGCTGTAAGATGAGTTTAAAAAAATAATAATAGTGAGTAAAACTTAAAATAATAATAAAAAAAAAATATTTTGATTAGATTTTGAGTTAGCCCCAAAACTCAAAAATCTTGAGAGATCCTGTCTTCTTGAGTTTTTGAGTTTACACAGTACAGCCCTAATTCATTCCTGTATTTAGTCTGAATTCTGACTATAAAGTTTAGTCCTTAAATATTTTTCATTTTTTCATTCATTCATTCAAGAATTGATTTAGCCATCACTTTATTGAGTAGATGTCTGTTCACACTTGTATTTTTTATATAGCTAATATTGAATTTTCATATTATTTTTCCAACTTTTAAAAACAGTTATTGCATGTGAATACATTTTGAGATCCACTTCTGTTCCCAGAGGTGAGGCCCTGTAAGTGTTAGGCCTATTTCTTAGCTTATAACAGTGCAAACCAAAATCTCAAAAACTGTCCCCTTGGTCTCACAGAGCTAAATGACAGGCGGCGGTGGTGGGGGCTGTGGTGTAGGGGGTACCTTCAGGTTAGATCCTGCTCTGACTCAGTCTTTACAGGGGAGACAGCCCTCTTTGATGTGGGATCCTGCAGAAGGCCTGGAAAAGGGGAAGTCTGCCTGTCTGAACACTTCCAGATGTCCACTCATCCTCTGCCCTGTGTGAAAACAGCAGCCATGTCAGCACAAAGTCTCAAAAGACATAATTAACACCAACAACAACATCCTACTTCACTTCATTGCGCTGCTACAGGTGAGCGAGACCCGACACTTTCTGCTTTCATACATCTGGGAGCAAATGTTAGCTCTGTGTAGCTGATAAAGACAGAGTGCAGTTTACAGTTCTTGATGCCATCTAGAGCAGTGATTCTGATTCAGTGATTTT
Organism: Bostrychus sinensis; assembly: GCA_020698575.1. Lineage (NCBI taxonomy): Eukaryota > Metazoa > Chordata > Actinopteri > Gobiiformes > Eleotridae > Bostrychus > Bostrychus sinensis. The sequence continues at coordinate 17,911,781 of CM036261.1, read as the reverse complement.
AGAAATACTGAGATCCATCATGTTGACAGCCAGTTTAGTAATTGTTTAGACCTCGTGTAGCCCTGCTTTAGTCCTTGTTTAGACCTGGTTTTGTATTGGTTTAATCCTGCCTTTTTCTTAAATAAGTCCTGGTTTAGAGTATTTTTCTGGTTTAATCGTGGTTTAGTCCTGATTTATATCTGGTTTAGACCTAGTTTAGTCCTCGTTTACTCTTGATTTAGACCTGGTTAAGTCCTGATTTTGACCTGGTTAAGTCCTGGTTTAGTCCTTGTTTAGACCTGGTTTAGTCTTGTTTAGTCCTATCTTTTTCCTACACTGTAAAAAGTTTCCCATAGCATTTATCAAAAAAATTGTGGCAACAAAGTGACAGTCAATAAAATTGAGCAGATTTTATCATTGCAAATTTGAATAAAAGACACTGAATATATCAGTTGAATATTATCAAAACATTTACGCATTATCTACAGCTAAATCTCAAATAATCAATTAATGCTGCCCAAAGAATTTGATGAAATAATTGTTATAGTTGTTCAAGTATTTTTGATGTACATTTACCAAATAAAATGATCCACTTTTATCAAAAAAGTGACCAAAAATTATTTACATTTACTAAATAAAATGATAAAATTTTATCAAATAACTGAAAAAAGTTATTTGACTTCACTAAATAAATTAATCTACTTCTATTCACTGTTCATAAAAAGAAAATCATATCTATTCTATAAAATTAAATGTCACTTTGTTGCCACAATTTTTTTAAGCCTATTTCAATAAACCTTTTGAAATTAAGCCATTGTAAAACAGAACAACAATTATATCAAAAACATTACCATTTATTATCTGCCAGCAGCTGTACACTTTGTAACATTATATTATAAAAACAATTTAAGTTTTTATACAAGATAAACTGTCAAGTCTTATCAGGAAATACATTACAATAAAGTGCATTAACATTTATCAAAAGGGCAAAACATTTTACTTTGGAGGTTCAGTCCATGTTTGGTCAGTCTCTTAAATGAAAACATTGTTTAATTTGCAACAAAAAAAATATCCAGGCACTTTTGTAAAACTAATTAAAATGCTACATGTACGCACATCTAAAAAAGTGCCCCTGTTGTAAAAACGTGTCACTGCTAAACTCTTGTCGAGCAAGTGATATTTTCACTGCTGCTAAACTCCTGTGAGAAAAATTTAACATTCATACAGCTGCTTAACTCCTGTCAAACAATTATATAACATTAGGAGTGATTACACCAGCCATTAAGACTTGAAAAGCAGCCATTCAAATCAGTAACTTATTTTTGAGTGTGTTCAGTTTTGGTGACATCTTTAAGCAGTCAAGCTCCAGGAAGAGTTTTTGAAACAATTCAAATGTGTACCTGACTTCTTTTGGGTTTGCCAAATTAATGGCATACACAAGACCTACAAGAAGAGCGCATGCTTCAGCAGTGTTGTCCAGGTTGCTGACCACTTGCACACCGTCGATTACAATGCCAAAGTCTTCCTGAAGTGTGTTGGTTTTGACATGGTAGATTTTCAGCTTTGCTGGGCAAGGTCCATTGTAAGACTCTCTTCATCCTGAAATTAAAAGCATGATCAATAAGACAAACTTGTCTGCATATTTTGTGGTTAAATAATAATGCATAAAAAATGTATAATAAACTGGTTATTTGAACTACAGAATTTGTATGTTTTTTTCCAAGTCTTGGGTTAGTCCTGGGCAGAGTGTTGGTTCAGTCCTGGTATAAATATGGGTTCTGTTGTAGTAAAAGTTCAGATTAAGAAAAAGTTTAAACTATTACTTACTTCATAATCTTTGATCAGATCATCAGTGGATTCACCAAGATACACCATCAAACATCAAATAACCACATCCCTTGTTGCGTGTATGTCAGGATTGTTTGGAGCCTGAAATAAAAAAAAAACATCAGTTATTAATAGAGTTAAAAACCAGTGGTAATCCACTTTTCCCAAGCTTAATCAGAATGCCAATTGGCATTAAACATATGCTTAAACACACTGAACAAAAATATAAACGCAACACTTTTGCTTTTGCTCCCATTTTTCATGAGATGAACTCAAAGATCTGAAACTTTTTCTACATACACAAAATAACCATATCTCTCAAATATTGTTCACAAATCTGTCAAATCTGTGATAGTGAGCACTTCTCCTTTGCCGAGATAATCCATCCCTCCTCACAGGTGTGCCATATCCAGATGCTGATGAGACAGCATGATTATTGCACAGGTGTGTCTCAGACTGGCCACAATAAAAGGCCACTGTGAAATGTGCAGTTTAATCACACAGCACAATGCCACAGATGTCGCAAGTTTTGAGGGAACGTGCAATTGGCTGCTGACGGCAGAAATGTCCACCAGAGCTGTTGCTCATGAATTGAATGTTCATTTCTCTACCATAAGCCATCTCCAAAGGCGTTTCAGAGAATTTGGCAGTACATCCAACCAGCCTCACAACCGCAGACGACGTGTAACCACACCAGCCCAGGACCTCCACATCCAGCATGTTCACCTCCAAGATCGTCTGAGACCAGCCACTCGGACAGCTGCTGAAACAATCGGTTTGCATAACCAAAGAATTTCTGCACAAACTGTCAGAAACCATCTCAGGGAAGCTCATCTGCATGCTCGTCGGATCATGGATGAATCCCGGTTTACACTTTTCAGGGCAGATGGCAGACAGCGTGTGTGGCGTCGTGTGGGTGAGCGGTTTTCTGATGTCACTGTTGTGGATCGAGTGGCCCATGGTGGCGGCGGGGTTATGGTATGGGCAGGCGTATGTTATGGACGAAGAACACAGATGCATTTTATTGATGGCATTTTGAATGCACAGAGATATCGTGACGAGATCCTGAGGCCCATTGTTGTGCCATACATCCAACAACATCACCTCATGTTGCAGCATGATAATGCACGACCCCATGTTGCAAGGATCTGTACACAATTCTTGGAAGCTGAAAACATCCCAGTTCTTGCATGGCCAGCATACTCACCAGACCTGTCACCCATTGAGCATGTTTGGGATGCTCTGGATCGGCGTATACGACAGCGTGTTCCAGGTCCTACCAATATTCAGCAACTTCGCACAGCCATTGAAGAGGAGTGGACCAACATTCCACAGGCCACAATCGACAACCTGATCAACTCTATGCGAGGGAGATGTGTTGCACTGCATGAGGCCAATGGTGGTCACACCAGATACTGACTGGAGTCCCCAGACCTCCCAGTAAACCCCCCCCAGTAAAACAAAACTGTATGTTTCAGAGTGGCCTTTTATTGTGGCCAGTCTGAGGCACACCTGTGCAATAATCATGCTAATCATGCAAGAAATAAGACAACATTTTTATACCTTCTTTTTAGTAATAAAGCGGGATGAAAAGCTGTACATTTTTGCATTCTTAAGTCAACTACCTTCATGAACTGCACAGGTGCCAGGAAGAGTGTGTTGCTTGTTGCTGGCGTTGCCTACAGTGTGACTAACTCTGAACACTGAAGACACAAGCGTCCTCTCAGCTGCAGTCTCCTCGCTGGCTGCTCTGAAAAGACAGACACCGATAACCGCGGTGCGGTGGTCATTGCTCCGACTCCTCCGAGCTGTGCATGTACAGTCAGCAAAGAGACGTCAAACTGCGTGCATGCACAGCTCAGAGTGGTCAGAGCAGAGACCTCGGCTGTTCTTCAGTTGATAACTTATATTCCAGGCCATTTTAAATAACGCTGAATACTTCCAATTAACATAGATTGATATTTTTGATAAAGTTTTGCACACCATGCTTCTGCAAAGTTATCGTTTTTTGAGAAGAGAAAAAAACGCACGTTTGTCATATTTTCAGTTATGAACCAGCAGCCACAAGCACAAACCAGAACTACAGTGCATTCATGCAATTTTGTCTCTTCGTTCAGTGATAACGCAATATAATTACTCACCTCCTCCAGAGTAGACTCACTGGCACACACGGCCATGCATGCAACCACCTGCTAGCTAGCTAGCTAGCTAGCTCGGGTGGGGGAGGGGCGCATACTAACGCTAATACATTTGATTACATTTTTTCTTAAATAGCATAATGTCATTTTCTATTTAGTTATTACAGAGTTTTACAACAAATATCTTACTGAAAAGCACATTTGAACCCTGGGATATCACAGTTATAGCATAAAAAATAAACTTTTTTTGGGGGGGGGGCAATAAATTGTTAGTAGTCAAACGAAAAGATTACTAAACTCAAGACAAACATTTTAATTAATCGAGTTAAAGAAGAGATGCTCTTACCTTGGTAAAACTTAAGAATTCACCGACACATCGATCAAGTCCAGGCAGAATGACTTGGGCGGAAATCAGGAGGAATTGAATGAAGGCGCTGTGGGAGGTCAAATGTATCAAAATTTGTGCAAAAAACAATGCTGTGGGGAAAAAAAGCTGAATGCAGCCCATTTTTTAAGGGCTGATTTTATCCCAGAAAAACTTGATAAAATGCACATAAAAATACCTCAAGATTTAATGTTCACCATTGATTTTGCCCCTTATATTGGATTTCTAATATATTATGTAAAATTTTGTCATTTAATGACCAATATTTATTTAAGTCAAATCCCACTTTTTACAGTGTAAAAAAAATCCTGGTTTAGAGTATTTTTTATAGTTAAATCCTGGTTTAGACCTGTTTTTTGCCTGCAGATCTGGCTTAGTCTAGCAATAGAAAAATCAAGACCTCTGTGACCTCTATGGTGCGTACGGCCATACTAGTAAGTCAGGACACAAAGGTGGTTCGCGGAACCATTTAAAGTGGGTTGCGGGTCTTTGCCAAAAAAAATAAAATAAATAAATAAATAAAATAAATATATATATATTTTTATATATATATATATATATATATATATATATATATATATATATATATATATATATATATATATATATATATAAATAAAAAGTTCTTTCACTGTTACACCTAAGGTTGAAGTGAGCGCTGCTTAATTCTCCTCAAAGCACAATGTCTTTCAGTATTTACCACTGAAAAAGTCATCAGAAGTGAAGTAGTCTTTGTATACTTGAATCACTTGATGATTACCCTTGCAGTGTTTCCCAAAAATTAAGAAGACTTTGGTGGGACACTAAATTTTTATTTTATCAACCATAAACTAAAACAAGCTGCACAATAAACAGATAATAATAATAATAATAATAATAATAATGCATTAGTCTTCTATATTGCTTTTCTAGACACTCAAAGTCACTTTACAATTTGGTGCATTATTCCTTCACTCCTTAGTCACACTCAGTAATGGTGAGATGCTTCTGTAGCCACAGCTGCCCTGGGGCAGACTGACAGAAGCGTGGCTGCCATTTTGCGCCTACAGCCCCTTCGACCACCACCAAACACAGTCACACTTACACTTTCATACAACAGTATGCATTTCTAGTTGCAGTGCTTTAACCGGCAACCTTTGGGTTAGTGGGCGAGCGGTACCAGGAGACAGGCCAGTACATCAGGAGACATGGAGGAGGCCGTAGGAGGGCAACAACCCAGCAGCAGGACCACTACCTCCTCCTTTGTGCAAGGAAGAACAGGAGGAGCACTGCCAGAGCCCTACAAAATGACCTCCAGCAGGCCACAAATCTGCATGTGTCTGCTCAAACGGTCCGAAACATGAGGGTGGTATGAGGACCCGATGTCCATTTGGTATTTGCCAGAGAACACCAAGATTGGCAAATTCGCCACTGGCGGCAGATGCTTTAATACAGGTCTGGGAGGAGATCCCTCAGGAGACCATCTGCCACCTCATCAGGAGCATGCCCAGGCGTTGTAGGGAGGTCATACAGGCGTGGAGGCCACACACACTACTGAGCCTCATTTTGACTTGTTTTGAGGACATTACATCAAAGTTGGATCAGCCACTTTAATTAATTTTTTTGAGCAGTGTATATTCTCTGTACCAATAAACTGTACTCTTCTGGCCTTGCCAGATGTTCACAGGCTTCAAATAAGAGTCATTCTCTCACATTTGAAGATTTACAAAGTGAATACTGCTCACTATACAGTTTACTGAATAGCGACACCTGTGGGCAAAAGGGGTACTGCAGGTTCATGATGTATGGTCAGAGCCATGAGCTCCTTGCCTGGAAAATCCAGACTGATACGTCTCTGTGTTTTTCTACAGAGAAATATCAGTCTGGTCACCACGCCGTCCGCAGTGGTTTACTCAAATCCCAAGCGTACCGTGCATTTTGATTGGTTTATTTAAGTCAGGTGTTCTTCGCGAGCAGCGTCACTCGTACACGTCTCCTCGCCGACAACAATAAAGATGGCGCACCGAGGAGCCGAGAGTTTGTTTCATTCAGCGGTATGGTACCGTAATGTTGAAATAACTCCTTCGTTCCTCCCTCGTGGCTTCACTCCGTTTGTTTACTTTCTTACGTTCTTGTCGCTTTGTTAACGTCACGTCCGCCATTTTCTGATTGGCTAACGCCGCTGTCCGTTAATTCGGGTTTGCTCGGCCCTAGAAATCGAATTGATTGTAAGGCGACCAGACTCATCCACTGGTTCAGCGGTGAGTCTGGAATTTCCAGGCAAATGAGCTCCAGCGCCAACACAGAGACAACACTGCAGAAAGCTCCAGCTGGCGTTCATTTTTCACTGTTTACTGTCTGAGCTCACCGTGCACAGGTAAAGATCTCCTCTGTGTAATCACATAAAGCTGAGTGTGCGTCACGTGATTCACGGAGGCTAAGTCTCTCTCAGACTCAGTGTTGCCAGATTGGGCGGTTTCCCGCCCAATTGGGCTACTTTTGCTCTCTCTCGGCGGAAAAAAATAGCGTTGGGCGGGTGTATAATATTTGGGCTATTTTTAGACTTATGGGGCGGGATTTTGAAAATGTTAAATAAACTTATTTTAATAATATTTTTAAATTTCCTGATCAATAATTACATATATTTGCTGGTTATTGATGAATAAAATTAACTTGTAAAATAGAAGTAGTAATATTAGTGTCATTAGTTGTCAATCGCATGTCTAATTATGGACCTCTGATTGGTTGAAAAAAGTAAACACTTCAGCCGTGAGAGAGCTATTTGTTTTTCTGATTACACTCATTGTGGAGACTGTTTATTACTTTTTCCATTGGCAGTTGTGAAGTTTTGTGTGCTCAAAATATGCTATTTCATATGTATTACAGTTTTAACATTAAGATTGTAGAATGGTTGTGATTTGGGCGGGTTTTTATTGCGTTTGGCGGGTTTTACGTTATATTTGGGCTGGAAACTGTCAGTCAGATCTGGCAACCCTGCTCAGACTCCACATATTCGCCATTAGACCTCTATTGCAAATGATTTATTACTTTTAGATTTTTTTTTATTTGTTGATTTTGTTTTAGTTTTTATTAAGTGTAATCTGCACCTGAACGCCTCATGTCTGCACCTGAACGCCTCATGTCTGTGTCTGGGGTGAGCTGCTCTCAGCTGTGAGGAGAGGGAGGGTCACAGAGGCAGCAGCTCCGTCCGCGTCCCTCTGACATTAAAACTAAGTTCTGGTGACTCAATAACTCTTTTATGATTGTGTTTGGAGTAAAACATCGGAGGAACTGTGTGAAAAGTCCGCGAGTTCTCGACGACAGAGCGTTATAATTAGACGCGCGTGTATTTGAGATCATTAATGGTTGTAAAACTTTAACGTTCCGTATCTCTGTGATTTCTGAGTCTATCAACACGAAACAAAGACTGACATAAAGCTTAAAATCTCCTCTGTCGTTATGTCAAAATGTCATGTGCTGCTACAGCTCAGTACACTTAGAAATGTGCATCAGAAAACACCCACTAGTAACATGCGCAGGGAGAGAAAGCGCCCATTACTGCGCGAGGAGTTTAATTAGGCTAATTGTTTCTCGCACACTTAAAAAAAAATAATCATACTTTTATTTCTTTGAGAAGCATCAAGTCTTCTCAAGTCACAGGGCTCAAGTCCGTTGCCTGGAAATTCCAGACTCACCGCTGGACCAGCGGATGAGTCTGGTCGCCATTAGAATCAATTCGATTTCTAGCGCGGAGCAAACGGGCAGCGGAGTTAGCCAATCAGAAAATGGCGGACGTGACGTTAACAAAGCGACAAGAAAATAAGCAACGCGAAAACCTTTTTTTTTTTTTTTTTTTTTTTTTAAATAAAGGCTTCTAGTGCTGCATGCTGCTGTGGTTTTAATGACTCGATATGTTTTTGGTCATTTAAAACGGAATTTACCGCTGAATGAAACAAACTCGGCTCCTCAGTGCGCCACCTTGATTGTTGTTGCTGACGCTGCTCGCGAAGAACACGTGACTTAAATAAGCGAATCAAAATGCACGGTACGGTTGGGATTTGAGTAAACCACTGCGGACGGCGTGGTGACCAGACTGATATTTCTCTGTAGAATAATACAGAGACATATCAGTCTGGATTTTCCAGGCAATCAAGTCCGAGTCAAGTCCCAAGTCATTGGTGTTAAAGTCCAAATCGAGTCTCAAGTCTTAGTCCATTTCATTCATTTCAAGTCGAGTCTAAAGTCATCAAATTAGTGACTCGAGTCCGACTCGAGTCCAAGTCATGACTTTCAAGTCCACACCTCTGGTCCCTACCAATCACAAGTTGAAATAGCTAAATATTACCGCATTTTGTTTTTGAACAGGCGCAACTAAGACGCGAGGGGTCCTTGTCTCTTACTCCAGTTACAGAGTATACTGATCTGACTGAGACAGCGGCAGATTTAAATGCGCTAGAAAGAACTGAAAACTGCTCAAAAAAAGCGAACTCCAGAGCAGATTTACACCGCGAGAGCACAGAGAGGCAGCCTGCTTTTATCTGAACAGCTCTGTCAATGTCCCGACTTTAGAACCTCTTTAAACTGGGCTGAAGTTTTCTACAAGCCAGGACTATGGACTATAACAGTTATCAAATATGGACTATTCCTTTTATATCAAGATGAAAAGAATCTGCGTGAAGACGTCTGTGGTGAGTTTTGGAAACTTTTATCTGTCCTGGCGCTACTTTGGCTTTTAGCAGCTAATGTGTCAGCTTCATCAGCTACAGCCCACAAACACTGTTCTCTGAATTAATATGGACTTTACACAGCAGAAGTCTCTAATGTCACGATTTCTGGCCTCACTTTACTCAGGTGAACAAAATGTTTCTCTGACAGAAATAAGCATTGTGCATGTTTTAGTAGCCCAGATTAAATACATAAAAAACACTGTAATATAGCCTATTTACTAGTTGTTGTTGTTATTTTTTTTTTTTTACATACGTTATGTTTGGACCCCAGCAGGGTAGAACGTTAATTCTGTGGACCCCGAGCATTTCTAGCTTGCTGTCCCCTGCTCTAAATACTCCAAGATACAGGAAACAACATCTGTTGAGTTAAAAATTTTATGGGGGAGACCCCCCAGACCCCCCTGTTTCAAATTTGTATGTAAAAATACATTGTAAAATCTTTATTGTAACTTGTATTTTTTCCAGCGAGCCTACAATTACAGTGAGCATGCCTGTGTGCTATGGTGAAAAGCTCAGATCAGCAAAGAAATATTACTTTCCCCAACCTATAGTTGTAGGCCTGACTGACCTTGTACATACCTTGGCCCATAACTGAGATCATGATCTTTGGTGTCAACTCCCAGAAAGTGCACACAATGAGACAGGATGATAAAATTTGGTACAAAATATCCTGACATCATTTGGATAATAATTATATAACATTATTGGGCCTAATGTTATACTGTTTTCAAATATTACACACGTTATCAGGAAAAAGACCCAAAATTACCATTCTGCTGAGATTTTTCCTCCACTAATGTTACATTCTGTCTCTGTGTGATTGAAATGACTGCCTCACATGTAAATAGAAAACTTCCCCAGTTCATTAGCTTCAGATTAAGCCAAAAATGACCTCTGTATCTTGAACAGATCAACTGCTATAGCTAAAGATATTTAGGATACTTCAAATCAGAGGAGTAGAATTCTCATTCATCTGCTTCTAGAACAGCCATGGGAACATTTAGGAAATTTAGAGTTTTAAAGTCCATCTATTAAGGCTGGCAGGCTTGCACTGGTTGTACAGAGACTGGACAGAGAAACAGAGAAACAAAGCTTAAAAAGGCCAACACAGACATATTGGATGTATGTCTAGTTCTCTTGGCTGGACATTTCATTGTCTGCTGCCATTAACATGTTTATGTCTGCTTTGCCTTACTTTGTGCAAAACCCACTGTCCTACATTTGGTTGGTTATTGTCACTCCAAGATCATATTTTGAAAAAGTTAAAAGCTCAACTGAATCTGAAGGATACATATTAACTAATGTTTTAATATATTTTACACAAGTGTTAAACAGACCCTGAAAAAAAAAAAAACCTTATGGGTCATCCAAGTTTTGAAGTTATGGCCTACAGGAACTTAATCATTGCCAGCCAAATCTGATGAACTGAAAAAGTTATCAGCCCCAAATTTTACACACATAGTATCTGACAAGTTGACATCAGTTTCACCAATTTTGATCCAAAAAGGTCAAATGATTATTATTATTTTTTTTTTTTCTGGAAAGCTCTAAATTTTCCGAATGCGGCTATTCTAGAGACAGATAAATGAAAATTCTACTCCTCTAATTTGAGGTAAGCTCAATATTTCCTGCTATAGCAAGTGATCTGTTTAAGCTACAGAGGTCATTTTGGGCTTAATCTGAATCTAATGAACTGTGGAAGTTTTCAATTTACATGTGCTTTTAATCACACAGAGACAGAATGTAACAATTAGTAGAGGAAATAATGTCAGCGGAATGGTCATTTTGGGTCTTTTTCCTAATAAAATGTGTAATATTTGAAAACAGAATAACATTAGGCCCAATAATGTTATATAATTATGATCCTAAACAGGTCAGGATATTTTCTGCCAAATTTCATCATCCTGTCACAATGTATGCGCCTGTAACACTTCATTGTCTAAACTCCAAGAATTCTGTCTGAAGCTTGTCCCAGGAAAGAGGTTTTTGGGGTCCTGGGACCAAATGGACCAAAAGATTATGATCTCGTAATGGGCCAAGGTATACACTAACAAATATAATAGGAAGAAAACAAACAAACAAACCAAAAAAGTATACAGAGGTGGACAGTAACAAATTAAATGCACTTGAGTACTGTACATAAGTATAGTTTGTGATCATCTGTACTTTACTTGAGTAGTATTTTTAGGGGTAACTTACTACTTTTACTCCACTACATCTAAAAGATAAATATAAACTTTTTACTCCACTACATTTCTAACAAAGCTAAAGTAACTTCTGCAGACTACAACATAATACTACTGAATATATAATAATGAATATAATCTGCTCCACTATTGTGAAACTTTACATAGTAAGATTAGGGAAAGCATAACCCAGTGCTTTGGCGCCATCTAGTGGATATACAAAAGGACATATTTGTTAGGCCTGTACAAATACTGAATACTGTATGTAGTGCACTCCCTGCTGGCCGACATGTGTAACTACAGCAGGTCTTCCCACTGTAGTAAAAGCAGGATATACTCTGGTCATGTAACCTTATTGTTGCAGTATACTTGTGTACTACTTCCGGGTTCCTCCCCTAAGGTAAACATTATTTTGTGACTACAGCTGTGTAAAGGTTATGCATTATGTATAGGCCACATTTAGGCTAAACTAACAAGTAGTTTTCAAAAATGTAATAACAAATTTGAGATCTGTATTTGTAAAAAACTGTATTTTTTGTGCTTGAAAAATAAAGCACTTTTTAAAGCACAAATTCAAGGATCTCCAACAGGGCCTATGGGTGAAGAAAGAGATGCCACAATACATATTTAGGACAAATACATTTTAAAAAGTAACATAAGGCTCATTTATTATTAAAATAATTGTCAACTAATGTAATAATTGTTTAATCAATAACTGGGGTATTAACAGACTCTGAAACATGCTGTGTGCTGAGAGAGGAGTTTATTACCAAGGCAGAACTGTAAAGCAACAAAAAATAAATAAATAAATAAATAAAATAAATATTTAAAAAAAATAAATAGATAAATAAAAACATTGAGTAAAAACATATCCAAATGTTCTCAAGTGACATAGTTGTAGCTTCATCTGGTTCAAAATTTGTAAAAGTTGAGGGAGTTTTAGTAGAATTTAATGGTAATTAAGTTTTAACCACTTTAACCACACATGCTTCACAATCTGATTAATCAAAACAATAATCAACAGATTAATAGATTATCTGATTAGTCGTTAGTTGCATCCCTAAGCTATATAACCTAACTATATAAATAACATTAAAAAACTACTTTATATTAAGTATATAATCTATACACATGTATGAGTTTTAATCAAAATTTACTGTAAAATGTATTCTCTCTTTAAAAAAAAAAAAGGATTACCTGTATATTTTAGAGTTTAGGACATCTGCCGGTTAATTACCATAACCAAGTATTTTACAATATAGTATATTAATTATAATTATTTTTCACAGTGTGGATGTGGGATAATTTGAATGGTCATTTTCTCTGAGGGCGTGTAATGTAATAATCCCCACAAACGTAATAAACCGCAAATGTAATAAAAAAAATTTATGATTTAAATGTAATAAACCCACAAATGTAATAAATTCCCATAAATGTAACAGAGATTTTCCCACTGCAAACGTAATAACAACATTTTCTACAAACGTAATAACTATTACATTTGCAGTTATTTATTACATTTGTGGGAAGGTCATGCCATATCTGCAAATGTAATGTTTTTTTTTTAAATATAAATTTTCTTTTTTTTGTGTTCAGTCAGAAAAATGCTAAAATGCCTTCTGTGTTTGTTTTGCTTTAAAATAGGAGAAACAAAAAACAGTGCTATTTATAAATAAATAATGCACTGGTCTTATATAGCACATCATTGAACACTCAAAGACGCTTCTGCATTATTCATTTACTCCCCACACTCTGTGGTGGTAAGCTTCTTCTGTAGCTACAGCTGCCCTGGGGCAGACTGACAGAAATGTGGCTGCCATTCTGTGCCTCTCCAACCATCACCAAACACACTTCATTCATACAGGCAACCACCTTGCCTGTATAGATGAAGTGTCTTGGACACAATGGCAGTATGCAAGTGTCAGCAGCAGGGTTTGAACCGCCAACCTTCAGGTTAGTGAGTGAACATTTCTACCAACTGAGCTACTGCTGCCCCAAAATCCTACAAATTTTTAGAATGATTAGTATTAACTTGGCCATTATGTACTAATGAATAGTATTAACAAATTTAACAAGCTTACAGGAAAAAATTGTAACATTTAGCCTACAACTCACTGTGTGAGCACATATGTTTGTAAGTAGGCCTACACATAGGCTACTGACAATTCAGTAAATTTATTTGTTTGTCACTTTTGGTCACTACATGCTTACAAGTAAAAAAAAAAAAAAAAAATAGTGATGATGATAATAATAATATTATGTTATACTGTAATATGTTCACTTTTGAACAATAATAATTTTCTTATTACATTTGTGGGAATTTATTACATTTGCAGACATGTCATGACCTTCCCACAAATGTAATAAACAACTACAAATGTAATAGTTATTACGTTTGTGGAAATTTTCATTATTACGTTTGCAGTGGGAAATCTCTGTTACATTTATGGGAATTTATTACATTTGTGGGTTTATTACATTTAAATCATACAATTTTTTATTACATTTGCGGGTTATTACGTTTGTGGGGATTATTACATTAGCAGATGTTACAGGGCAGAACTCGTTTACACAACTTGTGTGCATTCATGTCCTTTTTGGTCAGATGGTGGGAACCTGGAAATGTCATAATAGAATTAATCGCGTTATCTGTTTGTGGCTTCTGATTATGTACCATACATTTCTAGGTTTTACTTTAGTTCATAAAAGTCTCCCAAAAATGTTTTTAAAAATATTTTACCATTCACAGCACGCTGTTAATTTCCACCCATGACTAGTCACAACTCAGACAGTCCGTGTTGCTTCTACAGTTCTGATTTACCCGACTTGATCAAACAACTTTGTGGGGTGTTCATGTGCTCCTTCATGTTGGAAACTTGTATATACAACTAATTCGACGGGACTTGAAAGTACCATGATGTCACTAGTGATTGACGATAGCACACTTTTTAGATTTGATATGATACTTATTACTTTTTGGGGGAATATCGATAGTTAGAATTTTTTATGGGTGATTTTTTTCATTCAGAATATTGTTACCCTTAAACACAAATCCCATGACTAATAATGGCCGTTTAACAATTTTAATGCTTTAGTGTGCACAGTTGTGAGTTGTTGCCAGTAGGATAAACAAAACAGCCAACCTCCTGTCATGTGACATTTACTTCATGAAACCAACGGATTTGATTGATTTCATGTTGATGTCACAAAAGATTCTTCCTAACATTTCTATGAGAGCTGAAGCAACCTCTGACCTCTGTTTATGATTAACCTGATCCTACACTCAGAGGCCAAAGAGCACTTCAGCAGCAGAGGAGCCAGCGCTGTGTGGAACGTCTGATCCGCCGCTTTACTAATGTGAGTTACTATTTAATACTACACAATCCTTCTGTACAATACTGTTACTGATGTATAATATTCTGCACACATCCCCTCTATAACTTTGTAATACTTTGCTTTGGCACATTTACTTAATGACATTTCTCAAAACATTCCCTGAAGTGTTCACAGCAGTCTCATTTATATCAGTTATAAATGTGTACAAAAGCTTTTAGTGCAGGTTTCACTGATCACTCACCGTCCTTCAACTTTCCCAGTATTCATCTGTCAATAAGCTGTCTGTCTGTCTGTCTATCTGTTATCAGCGTATATGTAATATCAATATATACATCAATAATCAATGTGTATACATAATGTATATCTACAGAATGTATGTAGACGCTTACTTCCACTGGAGATCAACATCAGAAACCTCAATTTTAAAAAGTTACATTGCTCCTGTTCAGTGACAAGTGTCTATGTCACAACATGTCATAAAAATTGTATACATTAATATTTTTTACTTTTTATTTGTAATTATTTTCAGAATTTTAGCCCCCTTTATGTCAGTCTATAGCATTTCAATTTGTTTGCTGTGTTTGTTAAAACACACACAGACACGCGCCTGCACACACACACTAATAATAATATAATAATAATAATAATAATAATAATAATAATAATAATAATAATATTCTCAAACCAAAGTGGATTTTTATCCTGTGCTATGCAAATCTAAAAAAAATGGTTGTAACTTTTTACTACAGAAAAAAAAAAAATAAAAAAATAAATTCAAAAATCTACCTCAATCAGTGAGACTGGAATAGTCCCCCCCTAGAAAAATCCACTTTGCTTTGAGAATATTAAACACATTTAATTTTTGTGTTTTTTTTTGTTTTGTTTTGTTTTTTAGATGCTATTACATACACTAGAATAAAAAGGGTTTTATTTCTAAAATAATTAAAATTGAAAATAATTAAATATTTGGTATTTATGGTCAGGGCAGAAGTTGATTAAAAGATTTATGCAAAAAAAAAAAAGTAGAAAAATTAGGAATGTGTACTATTCCTATGATGTTTTGTGTCAAGGACACTTGTCTGTGAACAGGAGCAACATAACAGATTTAGTTAGAGAATGTAAACATGAGGTAATATTAGATTTGTGTTTAGAATATCAATTGAAAAGGACACTTTGTCCTCATTGGGGGACAAGGGTTAAAAGACTGTAGGAGTGCACATCGGTTTGGGGGGTCCCAGGGCTTTGGTTGAAGAATGAGACTATATATTTTTGCACTGTGTAAATGATGTTTTTCTATATTGATGTTCAAAAATAACATGGTGACTACAAAACTATCTTCTGAAACATGAATCTTCTGGAATCTGTGTTCACCTGTGTGCCCTCCTCCAGCCTACCTCCTGACTGAACAGAATGGAGCAGTTTGAGGGCCTGTCTCCAGCGCAGACAGTGGAGAAGATCGCGGCGTTTATGCAATGTCCTCCCACCTCTGCACAAGTGGCTCTGTACCTGGACAAACATGACGCCCTCAGACACCTCCGGGACGACTTCCTCCTGCCCACAGTCGCAGACCTGCCTCCCTGTGAGTCAAACTGACCTCATGTAGAACCACACAGAGGGAAAATAAAGCATGCCAAAATCTGCCACCAGGTTTATAGGAATAATCTCAGCTTTTATCAAGGTCATGTGCTCTTACATATCTACATTTAAAGAGACAAATGCACTCTGGTGTTAAAGGGGAGCAATGCAAACAGCTTTGGAGTCAGTGTGATGACTGAAGACGTTTTTGCAGGCAGAATAAAGCTCCCTGCACCTTCCCCTGGTGTATTTATGTGAAAAAACTGCCTTGAAGAATGACTAACGGACCTAGTTTCCCAGAAGTCTCAGGTATTGTCCTGGTTAGCCGTAACAACAAGCCAGAGATAGATATTTGTCATAGCAGAGCGGCCAAAAGGCAGAGGAAACCTTTGTACAGATACAACGAGGAAAAAAACAGAGTTAAGCCAAGCCAGGGGTCACACAGGGGTCACACAGGGCTCACACAGAGGTCACACAGGGCTCACACAGGGGTCACACAGAGGTTAATCTGAGGTGTGAGTTTTTACCGTAGTGCTTCAGTCTGACATGTAGGTGGAGCTACATCACCTTTATAGTATCGAAAGAAAAGTTACAATACTGGTATCGAAAAAATAATACCAAATTTCCATACCTAGTGGGACCTTTAATGTCCCTATGCATGAATCAAATAAATAACACAGAATAAATCATACAAACTACTGGTTTTAACTTACAACTACAAATTTGGCTCCAAAAATGTGTCTATTATTCAATATTATTGTGTTTTATGACTGTAGAAGATGAATTAGCTCACCATAGGTATCAGAAAAAGTATTGCTCAGGTACCGGTATCTAAAACCAGGTATCTTTTAAGAACTGGTTTTGAAAAAATTTGAATGGTACCCGGGACCAATGGGACCAAAAAGAGCTTTAGAGGACAAATGTGAGTTTTTGTGTAGAGAGTATTTTTTTGTTTTTTGTTTTTTTCAGTTGTGATGCTGAAATTTTAAATCTACATCTTTGTCAAATATCATTACCCTAGCATACGAAATGGCAAAATTGAAAAACCCTAAAAGGAAGCCACGGGGGCCTGAGGGATAAAGGGAACATCTTCTGCTTTTCTCAGTCTTTCTGAAACAATGTCACTCCTTTGCATTAGTGTTTCAGGTTAAAATTATGTATCTGTGGAAAACCTCTTCTGTTGGGGAGCTGTTACCTTGGCTTTGCAGAGAACGCTTGGATTAGCATAAAATGGCTATTTAGCACAGCAAAATGAGGCGAACAAATAGATAAATGAGCTGACTGCTTCATAGTGATGGCAATTTAGAGTCCGGTGATGGTGGGCAGGAACACTTCCTGGTTTCACATGTTCACATAGAGTCATGAGACTGAGCGTTTTCAGCTCTTGAGAAGGGCAGCGCCTAAGCATACAGGATTACTAAAATGTGGGTGAATGAAACAAAATACTACTCCAGGTCGGGTTTTCAGGAGGAAACAACATTGTAACATGGTTAATAGAGAGGAAAAGTTGAATAGGGGACCTTCAAACTTTACTGCCAGCTAACAGTAGTTATACTAGTAGTAATACTTCAAAGCAAGGCATCACAGTGGTGACTGTCACTGTTTGAATCTCAGCCACTGATTTCCTCAGACTTGGTGTTTCTGTTTTCTTGAATACAAAAAAAAAAAAAAAAAAAAAAAAAACTTTTTTGAATTTTCCACAAATCTAACAGGTTTTAATGATCTTTAGTCTGGATTAAGACATTAATCCTCTCCATATTTACCTGGTCCCACCTGTGTTTGCAGCTGATCCGTCGCTCACTGATGGCTCTGCAGATTGCATTTATCTGGTGGGTAACTCCCTGGGACTGCAGCCCAAACTGGCCAGACAGTACCTGGAGGAGGAGCTGGACAAATGGGCCAAAATGTATGGCATTAAAATCTATTTTTATAACATTAATTATGCTTTAGCTGTGATTACATCCTCTCTTCACAGGGCTGTGCACGGTCACATGGAAGGATCTCGACCCTGGGCCTGGGCTGAGAACAACCTAGAGCAGCTCATGGCTAATATTGTTGGTAAGAAACACTTAGTATGAGGTCTTAGTGTGGAGAAGGGGAGCCTGTTTTAATGTACTGCTTAAAATACATAATAAAATGTTTCAAAACAATAGTCAAAGCAAATATTTTTCCCAGTTCATGAAATGGATTTTTCTGAAAATTTGTGTATGCAAACGTCATATAGAATTGAAGAAGACATTCAAAATTGTAGAGTCATACTCCAAATAGTTTTTGAGTAATGAATTTTTGAAATTGTATTCTTTTGCTTTTTTTTCTGTATTTTTCGCCTAATTTGGTCTTGAGTTCTGAGTCTCACCAATTTGTCATTTTTATTCAGATTGGCTTGAAATTTGGTGCAGACACAGAATTTGCCTTATGGAAAAGGCACAACAAGTATTGTGATGAAAGAATGAGTTTATCTTATGTTTTAAGAAGTTTAATTTTGAGAATACCATTTTTGTTAAATTATGAAGATTTCATAGATTTCAAAAATCTATAACTTACAAAGTATTTTGAGTATTTCAATGCCTCTTTCACAGTTTGTTGTTCTGTCACAGTTGTACCAGTGGGGTAAGTTAGGATAGTGTCACATAAAAACTGAGTTCCTCAGGGGATGGTGAACATGGCTCCAAACCCGGAAATTCCACTTTTTGGGGTATTTTTGCTTTTAATTTCACAGGGAAGGATATGTTTGATATATTTGAAAATTTTCGGTGTGAAAGAATGAGCAGTCATATAATACATACTGAAAAATTAAGAATGTTATATTATTCCTTTTATTTCAAACATTATGCAAAGTTGGTGCCAAGGGCGTAGTGTCAGCTTTGGTAGGGACACCAACCAAACTGCTGTCAGTCAGGCCTACAACTATAGGTTGGGGAAAGTAATATTTCTTTGCTGATCTGAGCTTTTCACCATAGCACACAGGCATGCTCATGGTAATTGTAGGCTCGCTGGAAAAAATACAAGTTACAATAAAGATTTTACAATGTATTTTTACAATTGTAACATACAAATTTGAAACAGGGGGGTTTGGGGGTCTCCCCCAGAAATTTTTTTACTTAACAAATGATGTTTCCTGTATCTTGGAGTATTTAGAGCAGAAGTCAGCAACTAAAATTGCTCGGGGTCCACAGAATTAACGTTCTACCCTGCTGGGGTTCAAACATATGTATAAAAAAAACGACAACTAGTAAATAGGCTATATTACAGTGTTATTTATGTATTTAATCTTGGCTACTAAAACATGTACAATGCTTATTTCTGTCAGAGAAACATTTATTATTTCCACTTTAACAGCAGCTGATGTTTTAACTTGCGTCAGACTCAGATCATATTGGAAACAGATGGATTTATAAAGACTGTCCTCCAGGCTGCAGTATTTGGATAACACAGTTTTAAATATATTAATTATGAATGCGAACGATGCAGAGGAGTGCAGCAATAATACTGGATAAATGCACATATTATCGGCTAATTAATATGCACGAAAACTCGGTCCATTCATGCCTTGTTTGCACTTTGTTCACCTGAGTAAAGTGAGGCCAGAAATCGTGACATTAGAGACTTCTGCTGTGTAAAGTTCATATAAATTCAGAGAACAGTGTTTGTGGGCTGTAGCCAATGTTCCCTCTAATTTTTCATGTGTCTGGGCATACACACAAGCTTCCTGAGCACACTGAGGACCACTGTGAGCAACATTAGATGTGCACGCTGTGACCACACACCAGTATCACACTTGTTCCCTCCGAAAACTCACTTGCTACTTTGGCTTCACTGCATGTTTTGCAGAGTAGACCTTTCTCACTCGAAAAAGAAAAAAACTCACCCAGTTTCACCGCTTGTTCTTCTATTTGCATATACTCCGACAGCCATTCCATATAAAAGGAACCGCATTTCTTCTTTACTTTGGCTTGGTGAGTGGATGTGTCGCTGCCTGTTCGTTTCGCCATGATAAGGGGTTAGCATTTGCGTCTCTTAACTCCGCCGCACTGTTGTTACCTAGCTAACCTGCACGGCGCGTATAGGCAGGGCACATATGCAAGCACTGTCAATGCTATGATTGGCTGCGTAGCGTAAGTTAACCTTATCGTATCATTGGCTGGACACCTGTCACTCACTGAGTTACGATGCAAAATGGTACAGAAAACAATATTATTGGTCTAATTAATTAGATTAGGTCTAATATTAGATATTATTTAATACGTTTATATTGAATTTTATTTTATGCGCTGCATAGATTTTCTTGTGCGCTGAGAATGTGCGAGC
This sequence comes from Bostrychus sinensis, assembly GCA_020698575.1. NCBI lineage: Eukaryota > Metazoa > Chordata > Actinopteri > Gobiiformes > Eleotridae > Bostrychus > Bostrychus sinensis. Next base: position 17,891,341 of record CM036261.1, on the reverse strand, counting down.
AGTGCGCAATTGCGCAAGCGCGCAGCTTAGAGGGAACATTGGCTGTAGCTGATGAAGCTGACACATTAGCTGCTAAAAGCCAAAGTAGCGCCAGGACAGATAAAAGTTTCCAAAACTCACCACAGACGTCTTCACGCAGATTCTTTTCATCTTGATATAAAAGGAATAGTCCATATTTGATAACTGTTATAGTCCATAGTCCTGGCTTGTAGAAAACTTCAGCCCAGTTTAAAGAGGTTCTAAAGTCGGGACATTGACAGAGCTGTTCAGATAAAAGCAGGCTGCCTCTCTGTGCTCTCGCGGTGTAAATCTGCTCTGGAGTTCGTTTTTTTTTAGCAGTTTTCAGTTCTTTTTAGCGCATTTAAATCTGCCGCTGTCTCAGTCAGATCAGTATAACTGACAAGGACCCTTTTCAAAAACAAAATGATGTAAATTTGCTGTGTGGATGCAAGAAATTGACCAGAATATCTCCATTTTGCTCAGAAGTCTCCATAACAGAACCAATCCACCAGTGATCATCATAATTACATCCCAAGTACTTCCCTGGAGTGAAGGTAGATGCTGGTGTTGTATGCTGCAAAACCTGGGCAGTGAATGATGCATCATCATGCATCGATACCCTCTTTACTGGAAGAGCTTTCTCATCAGTAGGGATAAAACAGTGAAGGGCAGGGGTGAAAGTAAGCCGGTACGGCCCGGTCCCCTCAGGCATAAGATTTAGAGGGGGTACGCAGTACCGGGTAGAAAGAGATCAGCTGTCCGGCCAGACTTTGCCGCTTTAACACACATTAGAAAGCAGCCGCGGACCGCGGACGCTTTTATGAGAAAAAAAAAAAAAAAATCTGACGCTAAAGCATGTGAAGCAGGCAGTGCTTTGTCTCATCATATATGTTTCTGTGTGGTTTTTAATGGCTTATGATCGCTCCGTGATGTGATTTAATGCACAGAATGTCCCTCTCCCCTCTCATCATTCACTGATTGTCTCGCTTCCTTAAACAAACCCATTGAGCATGCGCGTCTTAAGCCCAAAGCACACCTGGAGTGCTGCCTCAACTTTAATATAAACAACGCGGAGTTTAAAATCTGTGTTTTATTTGTGAATAACGAGACAAAGTGATAGAAGTCGCCCAGGCTGTGTGAGGACAGACCTGGCCTGGCTGAGGACAGACCTAGCCAGCCACGGCGCCAGGAGGGGTCAAGAAGCTCTGAGGAAAGCTGACTTTGTCGAAGTCTCACAAGCTCCTCCCCTGAGCATTACCATGGAGCTCCTGTCACTCATCAGTGTTACTAAAATAATGCTCAGCTTTGATGATAAGCTGCATTGATACTGCAGTTTAATTCAGGCATAATTATAAGGCATAATTATAAATATAGTAGGCCTATTATAATCCATAATAATCAGCTGTTTTAGGAAATGATGGAATGTTGTAAATATCACTGACAAAACTTTATATGCTACATTTATTAGATTCAGTTATTCCTGTCCTGAGTTGATAATGAACATTTATCATTTTAGTTTAATAAAATGTGACTTTATTAAAGTGGTTATTTCTATTTTTATTTTCATGTTTAACCACTGCAATAATAATAACCCTGATAAATGCCCACCATGTTTAATAGAAATAAGTGGTAAAAAAAAAAATAAAGGTAGATCTCCTGGCCTTGATGACTTTAAAAGTAGATCGCAAGCCGAAAAAGGTTGGGCACCACTGGTCTAGATAGAACTGTTGCTCAATACTAATGGTAATTTGTATTTTGCTTATTGATTTTAGCCTATTGTTTTTGGTGTATATTGTTGCGTCAGAATTTCATTGCCCCCTCTTTATTTAATATGGACCCCCCATTGCCCCCTCAGTGATATTTGTCTGGAGCCACCACTGTCTATAGCAGGTTATTAGCGAGTTAGCGACAGAAAGGAGTTTCCCTATGCTCTGACTGCAGCAGGAGTCAGGAGCTGCTGCCTGTGTCCCCCCGAGCAGCAGCTACTGTCCCTCAGTGTTTACAGCTGTGTGTCTGTGTCACACGGAGCGGAGAACCATCTTTGTTACTGCATAAGTACGGAGGACCATGTGTTTTCAGCCACCGCTGAGCGCCTCATAGAAAAAAATAGGGGCGTATTTTTTGACGTGCATCCGGTGTGTGTTGGCCTTTATAGGGTGCGTTTGATTTGTTTACAAACCCTGTTAAACCCCGTATAAGCAATGTCTATATTTTTAATTCATAGTCAAGATTCATTCTCAACCTCGTATATCTGCTTTTTCTGCTAGTAAAAATATATATGTAGGCATAATTTGTTATAGTACCGGCATAAGCAAAAATCTATTTTCACCCCTGGTGAAGGGTCCTTGTCCCATTCACTGTTTTTGCATTCAAGAATCTGGGTTGAAGCTCAGTCTCATGCTGAATAACATCTTCACTACAGCTGCATAGGTGTCAGGATGTGTCCAGTTGTAACTGCTTGTAGGCTAGCTTTTGCAGCTTCACTCTTTATGGTCCCACCAATGCCATCACAGGCATTCTTGCCATGACTGGTGGCAAAAAAATGCCACTCAGCTGAAAGACCAAAATGCTCCTGATGTTACACGAGGTTTGCAAAGTTCTTGAAGTTCTTATGTTGGGATGCAGCCCCATCAGAGAAGTAGTAAACTTTAGTAGTAGTAGTAAAAGTAATACATTTCCTGCGACATATTTCCCTTGCTTTGTCTAGATTAATCACTTTCAGGGATCCAGAGCGCTTCTGAGGATGTGAGTCTAACGAATCACAGCAGTGTTTGTGCAAAAAGCTAAACTTCATCAAGAAGATCTTTGGGTGGTGCAGACACACAGCAGCATCATCTGTCAGCGTTGAACACCCAGACCTCAGCTTCAGCTCCATATCTGGGCCCAGTTCACAAAAAAAGTGAAACACCAACTTTCCCATTAGTGTAGGTAGTCTTGTGACAGCCGGCTTCTTCTCCTAAGGTTTGTCCTATGAGCAGGGTTCCATGATCTCCGTGTAGTATCAGGTTTATTAATTAAAAGACTACTGCACCACTCTTATATACCTGCAGCTATGTTGCAATCCATGTGTTGGTTTATCCATGTCAAAACCGTAACTTTAGTCTGTATTTTTAAAAAAAGAGGCGGGGGAAGAAGGAGAGGAGGGCAGTGAAGTGGCGTGCGTTACGTTTCTGATCAGCACTAAACTCAGATCCAATCACCTGTCCGTTCACCGCTGAGGTGTGTGTTTTCCCATCATGCACTGAGCCGTGCAGCCTCCGCAGTTGCTCCTGATGAACTGCGGCGGCTCAGGCGCTGGTCCGACACTGATCGAAACTGCGCGAGACTGGCTCATCTCGAACGCGCCTGATGGATGGAAATGGAAATGTGTTGTCTTCTACGCTCCCACGGTGCATTTTTGCCCTGCTGGAAGACCCATGGGGTGTTGCTGCCTCTGTCAGCGTCATTGTAATATTTTTGTTGTGATCAAATTAATCGATGCGTCAATTGAAATTAAATAAATTTAAATTATATATATATATATATATATATATATATATATATATATATATATATATATATATATATATATATATATATATATATATATAATCCATCAGGCGCGTTCGAGATGAGCCAGTCTTGCGCAGTTTCGATCAGTGTCGGTCTGTGCGCAGTGCACGCTGGTTAGATTTGTGTCCAACTTGCCGACTTGCTCTGATGCCACAAGTGAGACCCAAACGAGACCAGCGCCTGAGTGAGCCGCCGCAGTTCATATATATATATATATATATATATATATATATACAATTGCAAGAAAAAGTATGTGAACCCTTTTGGAATTACTTGGCTTTCTGCATGATTTGGTCACAAAATGTGATCTGATCTTGATCTAAGTCACAACAATAGAAACACACACTACTGATGCTGAAAAAAAAAAAAAGTTTTCATGTTTTTATTGAACATTTATGTAAACATTCACAAAATAGGATTGAGAAAGTATGTGAACCTTTGGATTTAATAACTGGTTGATCCTCCTTTGGCAGCAATAACCTCAACCAAACCTTTTCTGTTGTGAAGATCAGACCTGCACAACACTCAGGATGAATTTTGGACCATTCCTCTTTACAAAACTGTTTCAGTTCAGCAATAATCTGTGTGTGATGTCTGGTGTGAATCTCAGTTGGGTTAAGGTCAGGACTCTGACTGGGCCACTCCAGAAGGTGTATTTTCTTCTGTTGAAGCCATTCTGTTGTTGATTTGCTTCTATGTTTTGGGTTGTTGTCCTGTTGCATCACCCATCCTCTGTTGAGCTTCAGTTGGCGGACAGATGGTCTTAAGTTTTCTTGCAAAATATTTTGATAAACTTGGGAATTAATTTTGCTGTAGATGATAGCAAGTGGTCCAGGCCCTGAGGCAGCAAAGCAGCCCCAAACCATGATGCTCCCTCCACCATACTTCACAGTAGGGACGGGGTTTTGATGTTGGTGAGCTGTGCCTTTATTTTCTCCAGACATAGCGTTGTGTGTTCCTTCCAAACAAATCAACTTTGGTTTCATCTGTCCACAGAATATTTTGACAGTAGTGCTATGGAATATCTAGGAGCTCTTTTGCAAACTTCAGATGAGCAGCAATTTTTTTTTTTTTTTTGACAGTTGTGGCTTCCTCCGTGGTGTCCTCCCATGAAGTCCATTCTTGTTCAATGTTTTACCTATTGTAGATTTGTCATCAAAGATGTTAGCTTGTGCCAGAGATTTCTGTAAGTCTTTAGCTGGCACTCTAAGATTCTTCTTCACCTCATTGAGCATTCTACGCTGTTCTTTTGCAGTCATCTTTACAGAACGGCCACTCCTAGGGAGAGTAGCAACAGTGCTGAACTTTCTCCATTCATAGATAATCTGTCGTATCATGGACTCATGAGCATCAAGGCTTTTAGAGATACTTTTGTAACCCTTTAAAGCTTCAGGCAAGTCAGCAATTCTTACTTGTAGGTCTCCTGAGAGCTATTTTGTGTGAGGCATGGTTCACATCAAGCAATTCTTCTTCAGACTAGCAAACTCAAAACTGGGATGTGTTTTTTTTTATTGGCCAGGGCCACTTTAACCCACACCCTCTGTCTTCTCACATTGATTGGACTCCAGGTTGGCTTAGACCTAACTCCAATTAGCTCTTGAAGAAGTTATTAGCCCAGGGGTTCACACACTTTTTCCATCCTGCATTGTGAATGTTTATATAAATATTCAATAAAAACATGAAAACATAAGGTTTTTTTTTTTGCAACTGCATATATCCGATATTGTTTTGTGTGGTTATTTTGCAGGTGCTAAGCGAGAGGAGGTGGCTTTGATGAATGGACTGACAGTGAACTTACACTTACTGATGGTGAAAATCATATCTGTATTACACTGTATGTACAGCTATATTCAGTTTGATGCCCTTTCCAAACCTCATGTCCTTCTCATTTCTGCAGTTGGCCTTCTACAAACCAACAGCATCTCGACACAAAATTCTCCTGGAGTTCAAGGCCTTTCCCTCTGATCACGTGAGTCCACCTGCTTTCGCCTGCTCTGGACAGTAACAGTAAAGAGAGATTAAGACAATGACTAAAAATATCATAACAAACTTAACAACATAAAGTAAAATTAATAAAAAATCTTCAAAAAGTGGGTGTTCAGAGTCAGTGCCCATCTGTTCATATGAAATCTGTATGGCATGTTTTGATTCAATTATTTTTATTGCTGTTCTATGAATATGAGCAAGCAAACAGACAAGTTTCCCAACCAGGCTGTAATTCCATGTCAGATAAGACTCTCAAGTGTGGCTCAGTATAAAAACAAGCAGTATGTTAGTGCCCACCTCATACAGCCTCAGACCTCTTAAAAAAATACAACCTCTGCTGTAGTCTTCAGCACAAACTGTCACTGTGGGTTTTTCAACAGAGAAACTTGTCCATGTGAATTTGGAGGTATCTGTAGGATGCCATTTGTGTTCCGATAGTTATTGGATTATAAACAATTTCTTCTTTTTTTTTTTTTTTTCATTTAACCCAAGGTTCACTAGCAAGGGCCATGCCTCAACAATGACATAGAATTTAAGTGTTTATTGAAATGAAAATGTGATATGTGAAGAGCTGAAGACCCTGGCTGGCCCCCCTTCAGGTCTGGTTGCTGGAGTGAGGAAGCTGCAAGAGAATACACGAGAGATATGTAGAGAGACAAACAGTGTTGAATGATTTGATTTCATTTAGAAGTGTGGTTGAGGTGAAGTAGAGGTGTGGCTTAGGTGAAAGTGTGAGTAAGATACATTGAGGCATGGACTTGCTCCCAAACCTAAGTTAACATATTAACTTCATCAGTTGTTGTCACACCACGAAGTGAATTGATAATAGTCCTATGTCCTTTTTTAAAAGATTAAGGTAGAGATTACACTATACCAGAGGACTCCAACCAGTAGCTCTCAGCCACTTTTTTTAGTACTTTATCCTTCATCAGCCTCATTAGTCATATTTCATCTGTCACTTGTGTATCTATGTGAGAAAGCATGACCACAGCTAAAACAAATTAAAATGACTATGACTATGACTATTTTATTAGGAACTGTTATTTCCATTAAGAATAGTTATTGAGTCAAGGCAATGTAAACAAGTGTGTGTCAGATCTGCGATGCAAGTGAGTCAGTAGCTGCATACTGACACACAAAATACACATGCAGCTGAGCTAAATATTTATGTTGTTTTAATGCAAAATGTAAGTTGTGAATGCTAACATGTTGTAACTGCTCAGATAAAACAAAATTCATTTTCTCTAGGTTGAAAGTATCTCGTCCATGACTAAATGGTCACTGTCCAGTGCCTAAGGCCCACAGTTTCTGGGATATGTTCCAGTACCTGCAGTCTCTAACAGGAATGAGTGAAAAAAAAAAAAAAAAAGTAGCTCACAGGGGAAAAAAGGGTGGAGACCTCTGCATTATATAATTGCTGCTGGACTTTGGTACTAAAAGAGGATTCATACAGTCATATCATTTAGCAGATTGAATGAATATATGGAAAAATGATTAGCTAGTGTGGCTCTGGATCAATGTTTGAATCCAGGATCCATTTCTATAAGTTTCAATTTCTTACTGCTGAGGATAATTCCCTGGGAATAACTGAATAAGTTATTTTAGTTCTTTTAATTTTAAGTTATTTTGATTGATGTACACATGTTTTAGTTGGGTTTAGTTGAAGTTCTTTTCAAAGTTTGGTTGGTTTTAGTTGAAGTTCTTCCTGAAGTTTGATTGAATTTAGTTGAAGTTCTTCTTGAAGTTTGGTTGGTTTTATTTTAAGTTCTTCTTTGGTTATGTCCTCAGTATGCTGTGGAATCTCAGATCCGACTGCGAGGGCTGGACCCTGAGAAGAGCATGGTGCTGGTGTGCCCCAGACCTGTACGTATATGTCAATGTGAATATTTTAAAAATGCTCTACGTACGACTGACTGAAGAAACATACATGTGTCCACAGGGGGAGGAGACTCTGAGGACAGAAGACATACTGGATGTTATAGAGAAGGAGGGGGAGTCCATTGCTGTGGTGATGTTCAGCGGTGTTCAGTACTACACCGGGCAGCTGTTCAACATGACTGCCATCACCGAGGCTGGGCACAGGAAGGTACATGGACTTTCTAGTGATTCTTTTTATTCGTCTGTTGCCTTAGAGCAGTGTTTCCCAACCAGGGGACCCCTAGTGTTACACAAGCACATTGCAGGTGGTATGTGGAGTTATATGATCATTTACAGAACGTTTATAAATTTGGCTTTCAAAGACAAAGAAGTACACCTAAATCAGGACTAACCCAGGACTATAGAGAGGGATAGGACCCTAAAGAAGGACAAAACAGGGACTAAACCAGGACTAAACTAAGACTAAATCAGGACTCAACTAGGATCCAAACAAGGACTTAACCAGTAACAAACCAGGTTTAAACTAGAACTAAACTAGGTCTAAATCAGGTCAAAGCAGGTCTACACTAAAACTAAACTAGGACTAAATCATCCATAAAACCAGAACTAAACTAAGACTAACCTGGGTCTAAACCAGAACTAAGCCGGGTCCAAACCAGAACTAAAACAGGACAAAGCTGGTTCAAACTAGGACTAAGCTGGGTCCACACCAGGACTAAACCAGGAAGAAACCAGGACTAAGCTAGGTCCAAGACAGGTCCAAACCAGGACTAAACTGGGTCTAAACCAGGTCTAAATCAGTACTACGCTCGTTCCAAACCAGGACTAAGCCAGATCCAAACCAGGACAGCCTTAGCGAGGTCCAAATCAGGACTAATCCAGGTCCCCAAACCAGGACTAAGCCAGGACTAAGCCACGTCCAAACCCAGGTCCTGGGGGTACACAAAACCAATGGTTGGGAACCATTGCCTTAGAGGTCGCTACACTTCCACAAACCATCTGCCTCCATCCAAGCCTGTCCTCTACAGCCTCTTCTCTCACATCACCAACTAACTTCATGTCTTTTTCTTATGCATAGACCAGTGTTGTTGATATGTCACTCCTGCGGACTCGTGATGTTGCTGTGACATGTCTTGCCAGCTGATTTAAACAGGTTTTGGTGCTGTTTTTCTATCTGGAGCAGTAGCAATAGAACATACTTAAGAGAGAGAGGATGGGCTTAAAACCCAAAACACCAAACTGATAGTAAAAAAACAGCGAAAGCAAGCACACAAGCAGTAAAACAACAGGCAGGACAGAAAATCTGACAACCTTAATATCAGCCCACTGCAAAAGGGAGAATCTAAAGTCCTTGGCTCCAAAAACATGCTCACAGGACAGCCAACCAGGACCTATCTCACACCTGGGATACTGTTTTGAAGGAGATGGCACTGTCATCCTACTGCTGCAGGTTCACAAGGCTAGGGACATCACAGCAACATCGCGTGACCATTCTGAAAAAAAGACAGCAGGAAGTAGTCACAACGTGTCAAGGTACAATACGACAACATTGTTCTATCAGTACAAAAACTTTGTGTGTCAAGATTAGTGGAAGACCAAATGAACCTCTTTGGATTAACTTCATGTCCTCTTTTAGTACATCCATAAATCTCCTCTTTGGTCTTCCTTTAGGCCTCCTGCACTTCAGCATCCCTCTACCCATACAGTATTTCTTTTCTCTGTGACTTCATTTCTAAAATCATTCAAACACTCATGTACTCATTCTTAATCCTATCCATCCTCCACATTTTCAAAGACTTCTGATACCTCCAGCTCTGTTCCTCAATGCCACCTCTACCACTCTCTTATCACACCTGACACACCTTCCAGCCTGCTGCACACGCTTTTTCTCCTGGCGATTAATTATATAGGGGTTATTATTTCAGCCAATAAGAAACAAAGTGTCTCTGATGATGTGTCTGTGTGTCAGGGTTGTTACGTTGGCTTCGACTGTGCTCATGCTGCAGGGAATGCCAAGCTGCAGCTCCACGACTGGGGGGTGGATTTTGCCTGTTGGTGCTCTTACAAGGTGAGAACCACTGCACAGGTTACAAAAATAAAATAACCAAACTGAAAGGAGAGTTGTGTTTTTAAAATTATATGTATGTTTTAAATATTATTATAAATTTTTGGCTTGGCAAGCAAGACTGTCCTACTTGCTTTTCACAAGCAGGACAGTCTGGTTCCCCTCGCGGAGTGAGGCGTTTCTTCGGTTTGATTTGGAACTGGCCTATCACAGCTGTTTATAGCAGTGTGTCTTACGAAAGCAGAAGAGCTAATCACAGTAGCACTAGCTCTAGCTACTGAGCTAATTTAATAACTTCCACTGATTAACTGGGTTTAGTGCTTTCCTTTGTCACCTGTTGGCTCTGCTGAAGTCTGCGTTATTGTCCAGTTCTCTGCATGATTTTTTTCCATCTTGTTGCAGTTTTAACAACAGTAACGTACCGTTATCATCCAACATAACAAACACACTGAAGAAAAAAAAATATTTTTTTCCCACAACTCTTTGTACAACTGATTTCTGCTACTGTCCCCATTCAGAAATAAGTAAAGAGCTGCTCAGAATATGGGGTTTTATGAAAAAACAGCAAGAATCCATGTTTGTTTGGGTCAGCGGTGCACTGTTTACCTCTTTGTTTTTCTGATTGGTTACTTCTCCTATCATTGTTTTGCCCGTAGAAACAAAACTTATGCAAAGGGAAACCAGACTAAGTTCTTTGTATCAAATAGGAAAAGAGTTTGTCTGGCAGGCCAGGCTCTTTTTTTTTTTTTTTTTTTTTTTGCAAAAGACATATTTTTTAATCATCTCCAGCAAAATAGTTCACACAGAAAAAAAAATAAAATAAAATCTGTGATTTATGTTCTCAAAATACAACAAAAAATGTTGTGGTCACCAATGTTTGAAGTATCTGCATATTGTTAAAAAATGTAGTTAAGACTGTCAACAGGTTTATGACGTTTTATTTGGATGCAAAGTTTTATAGCTCAATTGTTTCCATTTTAGATAAATCTGGCAGTTAAATTTGCAGTAACTACACATTTTACAGTAATGCAAAGGCAGAGAGCAGTAATTGCAGCTCTGAATGTTCTAAGTGACAATTCCAAACACAGCCTTTGTTTTACTGTGAGATTGTTGTAGTTACTGCAAAATGTTGACCTCAGAAATGGGACACAACTCTGCCATGCATCTCTGTCAGACATTGTCTCTGTTGTTACACATTTTGACATTAAAAGTGCTCAATAAATTGGACGGCACGGTGGCATAGTTAGCACTCCTGCCTCACAGCAAGAAGGTCCTGGGTTCAATTCCCACACCGGGTGGGACCTTTCTGTGTGGAGTTTGCATGTTCTCTCTGCATAGGTTTCCTCCGGGTGCTCCAGTTTCCCCTACCACTAAAGACTACTGTACAATAGGTTCCCCATGGGGCCCGGACTCCCCTGCAAAAGAAATTCTGAATCTCAGTGAGACTTTCCTGGTTAAATAAAGGTTAAATTCCTTACCTTACCTTATATTCCTGCTTGAATGAATTTGTATTTTTAGTATTTGAACTCAGGAGCTGGAGGTCTGGCTGGCGCGTTTGTCCACGAGAAGCACCACGACACCATCAAACCAGCGTAAGTCTCATACAGAAACCTCCTCACCTCTGCATACGTGTTACTAATGCTGTATGTGACGTCCTGCTGCAGGCTGACCGGGTGGTGGGGTCACGACTTCAAAACACGCTTCAACATGAACAATGGTGAGAGTTGCATAAAACCTTGTCTCTACCACTACATGCTATAGCAGTTTGTTTCCACCCATTCTACAGGTAGGCTTTCAGTTGGTGAGATGATGTTCTTGTACATTTTCAGTGATGGAGCTGCAGCCTGGAGTGAGTGGATTCCGACTGTCGAACCAACCAATTCTGCTGGTGTGCCCCCTGCAGGCCAGCCTGGAGGTACTGCACATTCCAAACTTCACTGGTTTACTTGAGTTGATGTATTCCTGTGCAACAATTTTTGTACATTCCATGACATTAAATGGACATCTGCTTTAAAAACAGACATCACTGTTGAGGTAACAGTGGAAACCCAAGGTTCTTAAAGGCTTACTGACCCCTCGCATGAGCCTTCAGGGGACAAAATGACAAAATGACAAAATGACAGGCCAAAGTGGAACAAAAATTCTCTTGCTTCTGAAGCCATCAACTAATTTTTGGAAATCTGACCATAGGTGTTCAACAAGGTAGGTATGGCGGCCCTGCGGAGGAAGTCTTTGTTACTGACTGGATATCTGGAGTACTTGATCAAACACTACTACACTGAGGACCCCGCTCAGCCTCAGAAGCCGTATGTGAACATCATCACACCCTCTGACCCCCAGCAGAGGGGCTGCCAGCTGTCCCTGTGCTTCTCTGTCCCCATCAAGAGGGTCTTCCAGGAGCTGGAGAAGAGAGGGGTCGCTGTAAGTGGACAACATATACACTCCTGATCAAAATCTTAGAACCATTGAAAAAGTATTTGAATTTTTGCTGTGATGGATTGAAACCAGGTTGTAACTAGAGCTTCAAAACACAAACATAGGAAACAGGAGCAAAACACATACAATTTTTAGTTGGCTTTTTATTTCATTTAAAGTGAGAGAGAGTTCAGCTGCTGATCAGAATCTTATGACCAAAGCCTTTAAAAGTCAAAAACTAACAAACTAAAAAATGTCAAAATTAACTCAGTATGAGATCCCTGAAGGGCCTTTTTTTGGTGCTCCACTGGTGCACTATTTTTAAAGTACAAAATGATTTTCTCTCCCATTAATGACCCCTGAAAAGCAAGGGCCTTTTTTTTTTAAAGAAATTATCTCTCCTGCTTTTTTCTTTTCTTTTTTTTTTTTTTTTCATTTTATGCCCCTTGAGAGGCAAATAAATAAATAAATAAATAAAATACAAACTGGCAATCACCAGAAGAGAGTGAAAATTACTTAAACAGAAAAAAAAAAAGCCCTTGCCTTTCAAGGGTCATTAACTGGAGACAAAATCATTTTGTACTTTAAAAATAGTGCACCAGTGGAGCACCAAAAAAAAAATAAAAAAAAAATAATTTTTTTTTTAGATCGGAGTACACACAGAATGTTCCAAAAGAGTGATGTTATTCTCCTAAACAAGTCCTTAGTCAGGTGGGCGTTGTGAGCTGTAGTGTTGTCCTGTTGAAAGACCCGGCCCTTACCCACACAAACAAGGGCCTCAGTTGCCACACAGCCAGCCGCTCTTTGACGCCCCCTGTACAACCTGAAGCCCCATTGGTGCACTGAACAAAAACGCAGCACAGATCATGATGGATCCTCTTTGTCATGCAAGTAACATTAGAAGCCATTAAGACTGTACAGGTTAAATTTTTTCTTCTGCAGTCAGCATCAGCAAGGGCCTTAATATGGGTCAAGAATCAGCCTGTGTCTTCACAGGCAGCTTGTCAGATCCTAAGGCTCAGTGCAGGTTCAATTTTCTTGGATCTACCACTTGACTTTGTTGTCTCATGACCCTCAGGATCTTTTAAGAACTTTAAAATGACCATCCTACTGTGTCCAACCTCAGCATTGCAGCTCAACAGTCCTGACATGCTGAAAAACAGAAAACCTTTTTGTTTTTTCCATCATGGGAATGATGGAAAATAATGACTGAATGACTGACAGAAAATAACATGAAAGGAAGATTTTTGTACAGGTTCTGACTGTCAAAGGCATGGTCCTAAGATTTTGATCAGGACAGTATATCCAGGGCTTAAAAGACTGTCTCTAACAGTTTTTAATCGGAAAAAAACACATACACCTTTTTACTATAAACAGTAATAATGTTTTTTTGTGCTCAGTGTGACATGAGGGAGCCCAGCGTGCTGCGGATTGCTCCTGTTCCTCTCTACAACTCCTTCAGTGACGTTCACCGTTTCATTGAGACGTTAGGGTCAGCTCTGAACGCCAGCAGCCACTGAGG